>CP092876.1:35531693-36131693 GCA_030710605.1 Cordylochernes scorpioides
CTGAAAAAAGGTAAAAAGGGAATACCAAAGTGGAAAAGAAACATTTCCATTTAGATTACTTCTTTTTGTGGGTAAATAAATATGGAAACTAGGGCTATAACTCAATAACCCCACGTTCTAAAACAACATTTGCTTCCAATATATACATACCACAGCTATATATGATATGTAGAACTACCTATAGGCTATGTATTTATGGTTATATATTTATATATAGACATTGCTGATAATTTATGAAATAGAGGAGAACACGAAGTCTGAATTTATTTTTACTCTTCGGAATAAAATTCACTTTGTCATATATTGCACAAAATTATTTTTACCAAAACCACAAAGTTATAACCTCGTAAATATGGAATTCACTGTAAATGTAAAAAACCTCTACATATTATCCATTGTAAATATCATAAACTATGGATATTCGAAACTATTTTAGACGCGTAAGATTCTTTTTGAAATTGTACAATTTCTACTACCCTTACTGCAATGGAAAAATTAATGGGAGGGCCTGGCTCATCAGTGGTGAACCCTCCCAGCGGTTTCGCCAGTTTAATCTACCATACAGCTGTTATATTGCATTTTTCGATCTTCCTTTTATAGTGATACTGTTGCTAGACTCTTGGAATCATAAGCTATGTTGCTCTCTTTGAGTGGTATCTAATGAAGTTATTTTGAACGGAAACTAGATTTTTGCATGAGGTTGTTGGAGTTATATAAAATTATTTTGGCACTTATGTTCCTTATTGTGAAACCATCAAACAAATATCAAATATGTCGTCCAGTGAAAAAACTTACAATCAGTCCACTACAATAACAAAACGATCTTGTAATTAATATGGCTTAACCGAAAGTTCACCACTGTGATTAACCAAATCCTCTTATCTAAATATTTCTATCAACACATCACAGTAAAGTGTGTAGAAGTAATTTTGATTATTTATATCAAAACACAGTTAAAGAGAGAAATATAAATTTCAAATTGTGTGTAAAATATATTCTATAGAGAGTAATTATAATATATTTAATTGGATTTTCATTGTTGAGGTAATTTCAAATTTTCCATATCATGAATTATAATAGGACTGGACCCATCTTGTACAACAAAAGGGAAAACGAAAATTGACAAATTTATTTGGCTATCAACGTTACAAATCAAAGATTCGCGAGTTTTCTATGATTATGAATAAAATTTTGATATTAAGAAAATATTTGATAGATTTTTTATTTAAACAATACACATTTTCCCAGCTTTATTTATTCTTGAAAGTCAGTCGATTGTGCAGTGATTTTTTTATAGTTTACTCAGTTTTTTTACATATATTTTATAATATTCAATATAAAAACCTTCACATATGACCAATTTTGTTACTACATGCATATATACTAGTATGAAATATGTAAATATATAAATTAAATATCTAAATGACTAGACACCTTATTTGACTCCATATTAAAGATAATTTCTTGTATATAACTGTGATTCTCTCATATAATTAATCTATTTTCAAAATAAACCCATTTATCACAAATTTATTTTTCTTACCTTTCCAGGTATTATATATGTCCGCCATATTTCTCATGACATTTCAATCAATTCTTTTCCAGCCTTCTCTATTTTTGGGATGTTTCCTTTATTTTCCCTCGCTAGCTTATATCATTTTAGATGAAGACACATGGCTTGCCATCTATCTAAATAAAGCAGAGGTGTTGTTTGTTCCCCGCATACACACCCACAATATTTCACTTAACCTGATGTAACTAGGACACTATATAGATTACAGTCTGGGAGATGTCGATGTTCTATTTGCTACAAATATTTCCTGATACGCAAATTAGTTATATAAATTATTGATTTGCATATCCCGATATTTTTCTCTATACCTTTCCAAAATAAATGACTTATCACGCAATAACACTATGACTTCATATAGATATAAGTCTGCAATGAGTCAATGTCATACCTACAACCCGAGGTAATATGAAATTTAGTCCGATAACTGTAATATTTGCATGTTCATATTATTTCCTATACCTGTTCCTAATATTTGACCAATCACGATGAAACCATAACTTCATATATATTCAAGTCTGGAATGAGTATCAATGTCATACCTACAACCCAGGGGAATATGCAATTTAGTCCGTAAACTGTAATATTTGCATATTCAGTTTGTTTTCTATGTTCGATTCCACAATATATTTTATAGCCCGAAGAGATTTTGATGAGATATAAATATGTCAAAAAGAGTCACAGTCATACCCAAATATGCAAAATTGTCTGATAAGGAGAAAATTTGTATACTCCGTTAGTTCAGCAAACATTTCCACTATATTTGACCTATCCCCAAAGACTTTGATATTGAGGTATATTCGATAGTCATAGTTTCAACAATAGGAAGCAGATTTATCTGACAACAGGCTAATTTGCATATTCTGATATTTCCCCATTCCCGGGCCAAGCCGGATTATTTGTCTTCTTTGGCAATAAACTCAAACTTTGACAATAAATTTACACCAAATAAAATATAATGATATTATATCATCATTCCATATGCCGCATCCCTCCCTCGCTCAACACGCTACGTATTGGATGAGCACGAGTCCAACTTCTGCTAGCGTCTGGCCTATTAGACCCTACGCGGGACCTCTCGCGTTAGCGCCAGCATGTAGACATCGGTTACGATGTGTGTATCAATTTCATATTATATTTCTACGAGTGTAAAGTGGAAGGTTCTCGGCCTGACAATAAAATAATCTGATTTTCAGTTTAAAAACATTTTATATTTCTACATGATATATCTTTACTTTAACACACTAGGTCCAAGGTATCTCCAATATCAGTATTTCTTCTTTAAATTTAGAGTCTGGAAGGCTTCTCAATTTATAAATTAGAGGCGGAACGTTTTCCATTTCTTTAGGTTTAGGAAGAGATGTAAATCTAAGGATGCCAAATCAGGAGAATAGGGTCAATGGCCCAGAAAATTGTTCCTCAAATTCCGCTTTTATCCCATTACCAACACACTTTTGTGAGCAGTTGCGTTGTCCTGGTGAAAGATGATTTGTTTTCTTTCTCAAATCAGGACTATTCTTGCTAATTTTGAGAGTCCAGCTGGTCAAAAGAAGGTTAAAGTAATGTCCACAGTAATAGGTCTGCCTTTTCAAGGTAATCAATTAAAAATTCGCATTCCTAATTCTTCGTGCTATATGTTCCATACCCTTTCTTCCGATATCCCCACGGCCTCAGCTATCTCAAACACCTTAACTCGCCAATCGTCCAAAACGAATTGTGCACCTTTTGATAGTTTATGGTGTGGTTACAATTTTTGGCCGTTATTTACGTGGGTCATCATCAAACGACCTGCGACCACGTATAAATTCAGCTGCCCAATTTTTACCAGTTGAAATAAAAAGTGCAGAGTTCCCGTCAAATTTTGGCAACTTCTGATGGATTTCCTTAGGGTTAATCCATCCAAAACGAAGAATTTAATAACTGCATGATATTAAATTTTATCTATTTTTTAACGGAAAACACGCAAGACGTGTACTGCAAAAACTCCTTTACACGAACTAATTGAACAAACACGTCGAAACGTTTACAACGTTTTAATGACATACACCCCAAGGGAGTGAACGTGAGCCTTTTCCAATTGGAATGCCTTCCTTTAATCCGGCCGAGACAATTTTCACCTTACTTTCGTATGATAAAGTATATTATGATATTAAATTGACTTCCAGTTATATAAATTCGGTATATATATTCATGAGAAGAATTGAAGAAAAGTTTTTTATCCATAAAATCTATTGATTAATAAATCAAATTAACTTTTATTGTCAAATAAATTCTGAAATCATGTACACAGTTCCATCCTAATTCTATAGTCACTCAATTTGTCAAATCACACGGAAATAATTCCAGTAATACTTACATAAGAGGTTTATCAGGAACACCAAATTGTTCCTGTGGAGAAATTGAACAAACTGCTCTTCACCTTATTTATGACTGTCCGAATTTTGCAGAGGTGAGACATCGATTGTTCCCTGATCTAATTGATTCAATTTTCTTACATCTATCACTTTGTCTATATATATTTTATGAACTCTGTAGAATAATACATGCAAATTTGTAAATATTCAATTCTAAGTTCTAATTTGTTTGTTGTTTTGTTTGTTTCCTCTGTATTAGGCGCAAATATTTCAATATCGTGCATGATTGATTAATAAAATGTAAAAATGTAAAATACGGATTGTGTCGTATAAGATATATAAAATCATAATCAATATATAATTCTTAAAATTTTGATTCTATTTTAAATAATTAAAATAACGAAATCCCTATACAATGTATAGTATACATAATTAAAATAAATTACAATAAAAATAAATTAATTCTCGGATATATGAAAATATAATAAGGTATCAAAAGATTAAAATTCTAAATTCAGTTATTAATAAACACTGAATAAATTAGGATGATCAAAGAGGATTAAAGTTACATAAATAAATAATAATTTCATAAAGTATTAATGCTTTGAATCACAAAATTATCCTCTAACCCTAGTTTAATCTACAGAAAAAAACAAGAAAATTGAAATCTATAAAAAATAAATCAAAAGACAATTAATTAACATCTTTTAAAAAATATATTTGATTTTTGATCATTCAATTAAAACCGACAAGCCTTCAAAAATTAAAAGTTAAAAGAATATATAGCACTAATTGGTTATTTGAAGGTTTAAATATAATTAGCAAAAATATATATTCATATATTAATGCGTGCATTTATTAAAGTGAATTTAAATTTTTAATTTTATATTTACAAATAGGTTGAAAACACGTAAAATATTATGATGGGATTTTTTTTTATGGATATAATTGAATTTTAATGGAAAATATATTTTTTATAAATTTTTAAAATTCTATATTTACATGTGTTGCTGACACAATAAAAGGGAGGCCACTTTGAAACCGACCGAATAAATTGTTAGTTAGCATCCGTATTTCTGCTATACATTGTTAATTTGCGCAATTTTTTGTCTAATAAAATCGTGATGAAAAAGTTTTAACTCCGTCATTCCGTCGGTGCACCTTGTATATATTTATGGTAAAAAGGATATATCCTGACCACTCACATGAGAATTTTATATTACAGAGAGACATATAATGAACAAAAATAAACTAAACGTTGATTTAAGATTTTTCAATAATTAAAATGAAGACATTAGGGTTACAGGGATAGAAAGAAACTTATCTATAGAGGTCTAATGATTTCACTTTAATATCATTACAAGGGATTATTTTTCCATTATATTGTGCCAAACCACTTTTTATATAAATCAATAAATCCAACCACGAATGCGTTTCGAGCTGTTGGACCTCGTCAGGCGTGGTACAGTCAGTATCTCAACGGAGAAAAATTTGGTCCAAGAAGCTTCCGGATAAATCAAGAAGTGGTAAATTAAGGTTAAATTTACGTAATTACACTGGACATGTGAAAAATAAGAAAATGTCTCATGCGAATGAATAAGAACGCCCTTTTTTTAATCAACACCTGATTGATATTCTATATTTTTTTATTTTTTCCTATATTTAAATATAATTTATGGATAATAATTCACCCCTTTTTTGTTTCCCATACGTTTCCACAATATTTAACCAATCATAGAGGTGATTTTGATATGATATAAAGTTGAGTCTGGAAGGAGTTAAGGAGTTATGTCCACCCCCGGCATATGCAAATTAGTTGAATAATAGACCAAGTTGCATATATTCTGACCCATACATGATAATAATAAACAAACAAATACATTTCTGTAACAATATATTTTTAGAAATGTGTTTCTTTTTATCTCTACAAACCTTACTGTTACAATTGGAAGAATCGTCGAATAACATTTCTAAGAAGGAATAAAAGCTAACGGGGTCGAGATTCTTTATTAATTCTCGTAATAACCTGTTTGTTAAAGGATGTCATAGTCCGAAAGCTCGCCAAGATTTACTATAGAATCTCGTTGCGGTTAACTTTAATTCCTTCTTAGAGACCTTACTTTGATGATAAGAGTCATAAATAAGAGGGATTGGCTTATCGGTGAACTTCTCAGAGGTTTCGCCAAATTGATCTAAAGACCGCTTATAATCTTACAATCTACGAATAATAATATAAATAAAGATATAGCCCAAATCTCTTCACTATATCCACCACCACATTACCACTATAACGCAATATTACTAATATAATTCTGATAATAAACCTGTGTCAAAACAAACATTATAAAATAATATTAGTTAGATAGACATTCATTTAGGTAGAATACGGACGAAGCTGAGCCATTTGTCTAGTCTTCAATATAAAGCTGTGGGATTATCTGGATCATTTGCCGGATTTATTCCCGTCGTTGTAATCTCTTTTCTTATTTGGAGATTTAATCGTCGTATTACCTATTTTGAATTAACCTCCCTATTAGCTATATATATGTAGTATATAGTCAAAACATCTAACTATAACGCGGAGAATTCAAACTACTTAATTCTAACCACAAGGATTATTAAGAGATTATATAAAAAATCAATTAAGAGTGATAACAAGCGATATTATCTGAGAAAGCTGATTAGTTAGCATTTAATTTTCCAATTAAAATCTCTCAATTTTAATTAGGAAGTAGGAGAACTACTCTGACAACTGGGGATAACACAAGATTTGCCTCATTATACACTTTGGTGACCAAATCGTGCTAATTGTCGAATTGTGAAATATCTACGTCATTTGTTCCTATTTCTCTTCAAATACTTGCGTCTTGTTTGGTGATAAGAATTTCTATCACGTTTTATCATCATATTATCTACTAAAATATAAGTCTTAATTGTAATATACATATAGAGATAACTATATATATTAAAATTATTCAGGAAGAAATATACAGTGCGGCAAATAATTTTTAAGACTCGCGCTAGATAAAGGCCAATAGCAGAGCCAGTTATGAAATTGCGCATGCGTATATATATTCGAAGCCTTATCTAGCGCGTGGCTTTGTTTCAGCCATTTTGGTTAACTCTTTAAAAACATACAGGCGATTTTTGAAAAGTAAAATTTTTTGTTCGTCGGAATTCTGAGATGGAACAGAGAGCGGTCATTAAATTTAATGCAAAACTTGGTAGAAGTGCATCGGAAACATATATTTTGATGAAGCAAGTTTATGGTACGTTATGTTTGAGTAAATCAAATGTTTTCATTTGGCACAAACGTTTTTCGGATGGAAGAAATACGCTAGAAGATGATAAGCATACTGGACGACCAAGTTCTTCAAAGACACCAGAAAGTATAGAAAAAGTGCGAGAATTTGTTGAAAACAATGATGGCAGAGGTTTTACACATCAACAAAGAAACGATTCGAACCATTCTGCATGAAGATTCAGGTAAAACTAAGGTCTGTACTAAATTTGTTCCACACACTTTAACGGGCGAGCAGAAATCAGTGTGAATTGCACATTGCAGGTACATCATTTCTGCCTATGAAAATAATTCAAACTTCCTGGGGGGTGTTTTCAGTATGACCCAAATACAAAGCGCCAAAGTGCCGAATAGAAGTCAAAAAACTCTCCACAAGCCAAAAAAACGCGAAAAGTGCCATCAAAAATCAAAACAATGCTGATTACCATTTTCGATAGTAAGGTATTATCCACAAAGAATTTGTTCCCGCTGGACAAACCATTACTGGAGAGTATTATTTAAACTTTTTGAAACGTTTGATTGCCAGAATTCGTCGCATTCGTCCAGAATATCGCGATGAAGACAGTTGGTGTTTGCTGCATGATAATGCACCGAGTCACTCCTCACTCATTGTTCGTCGCTTTTTGGCCAAAAATAACGTCTGTGTGTTGAATCATCCTCCGTACTCGCTTTATTTAGCACCATGTGACTTTTATTTATTTCCAAAAATAAAATTGAAGTTAAAAGGTTGTTTTTTTTTATGATATCCCGACCATCCAGAGAGCTGCGACGAGCACTTTGGAGGCGATTCCTCAAAGTGGCCTGCAAGAGGCATTTAATTCCTTATTAAATCGTTGTAACATATGTATTGAATCCAGAGGGGATTATTTTGAATAAAAAAATAGTAGAAATTGAATTAGCTTGTTTATGTTTTATTTTACAAACCCATTCTTAAAAATTATTTGCCACACTGTATATATATATATTATGTGAAATATAATATATTATTATTCACAGAGATTTTGAATATTATATAGTTTAATCATCTAGTTTGGACAGCAACTTAATTCTTTAATAAATAATACGATATAAAAAATTTCAAAATTTTATTCGTTAGTTAATTTAAAACACATTAGAAGTTTATCTTATATATATATAATAAATAAATAAACAGATTGGGTATAATAATGAAAATGACTCCAGCATAGCTTCGGCCGTTACACGTTATAGGCTGGGTGGAAAAAAGAATGAGTTATTAGATGAATATATATATTTCAAATACAATTAAGATTAAATTTGTAATTCGATATGTTAATTAAAGCAAAAACAAAACACCAAAGTTTTGCTTATTATTTATGATTAATTTTAATATAAACAACAACAACAAAAGCCTTTATTGAGGACCTCTCGTCCTATAAAGGATTCGCCAGTTTACAGAGTATTTGAAGAGAAGAGAACTAAGAATACAGAGAGAAACCTATAAGTAGTAGGTATAGTGTAGTATATTTTCTACACTGTGACTATATACAACAGCAGCAACAAGCCTTTTACTGGACTCAAAGTCCCATACAGGATTCGTCATTCTAATCCTGACAAAGATTAATTACATATAATTATTTACATCAATTAGATTATGTATATAACCTCCCCTTCTCTTCAGCCGTCTTCCAAAATATGAACAACGCAAACGCTCCAGCTCTGTTTCTCACCACCTCATTCAACAGGAGCTCCAAAGAGAGTCCCTCAAGGCCTATGTAAAAAAAAAGGATTAATTTTAATATCGATTTATATTATATTGTAATTTAAAACAACTTTCAGAACGGAATTTGCACAGATATTTATCAATATTAAATAAGAGAATAAAAGATAAGCTTATAGAAAAGATCAAAGACAGAATCATGATAACATATGGTCAAACAATACGGTTCCTATTTATAAGCAAGAAAGCCAAAGACAAACTTAATTCCCTGCAGTATAATATTCTAAAACACTGCATACAGGCCTATACCACAACATCGTCAATCTGTACACATATACTAACACAAATACCAAATCTCAGAGATTAGATAGAATCCAACATAATACTATATATATATAAAGTAATCCCGACGTGGAATGTATTGGGCAGTCGTGGTCGTGGGTGTGTGATGGGATTCCCGCACTGGGACAGCAAGAGACAGAGGCAGGTCTAGATGGTAACTCCAAGAGGTAGAGGTAGACCACGGACGAAGGCAGTCGGACCACGGGCGCCTCGGATGCCCAAAGCCTACATCGCGGATAGATGGAGGGTGAGAGATCCCACCGACCGTATACGGCGTCTCTCTGAAAAAAACTGCTTTGTCTAATTTCTGTGCCTTCTTATACTGGACGCCCGCATATGTGGTGATTCCTGATTGGTTACTGTAATCACGCCACTTTCTGGCGCCGGGTTGTTTTCGTCTGGTCTACCTCGTCCTCTTTGTTTTATTTGTCACTTCCATTGTTCGATACATATTTTATATAGATATGGGGTTATAATAAATATCAGAAGAAGGTTGTGATCTATCTAATTCAAAATATACTACAGAATGTGTCCCCGGTGATGAAGGTTTGGTTGGGGGAATGACATGTAATGAATGATAACCTAACAAACCTATTATAAAAAAATAAAAGAAATAATTTGTATACAAATTAGTTAAAATTATTATTAAGCTACAAGTTAAAAAGAGAAAGATGTTGTAATGGTGGTGTATCAATGAGAAAAAAAATCAAGGTTATAAAAATAAAAACGCACAAAATGAATGATAAAAGATTAAGAGAAAGTATATAATACAAAATGGTAAATATGGTAAAATGAATCGTACAAGGAAAATAATATCTTATTGCATTAAAGATGAGAGGAAAAAAAATGAAGTTAGTTTATTGACTGAACGTATAATGTGACGCTAAGGTTGAAAAAGGGAAAGAGGGTATCTGAGCATGTTTCTGCAAAGTAGTATCCCAAGCATTCTGCAATGCAATGCGAACTTGTTTAAGTGAGGCATTGTTTTCATTAACAGAAGGCCTAAGATATTCCGTCTGCATCATTAGCTCAGACAGTGAAAAGAGGTGGGAAGATTGATGGAGGTAAAAGGGAGAGGTAGAGGTAAGAGGGATCCCTGTTGTCCATAATGATTGTGCCCATTTGAATTATGAAAAAAAAAAGTGAAAAGTTGAAAAAATGGTGAATTGATATGATGAGTCGGGCGATGAGAAAAATAAAATAAAAAGATCGCTCTGAATATCCTGAACTCATTATTGAGAATGAGTATAGCGAGGAAGGATTGTTCCAGTCGGATTAATTAATGAAAAAAAAAAATGTTCGGCGAACTGGAATCCCTTGGAAGATTGGAGGTTTGAAGGATGCGGAAAAGGAGAGGTGGGTGTAAGAGATTTATTGCTGTCAATTTTGATTGTGTCCGACTTGTGTGGTGAAAAGAAAAAGTTGAAAAATGAAAAAATGATGAGCCGGACGATGAGAAAAAAAAAATCTAACTGGGTCTCCTGAGCTCACTGTTGGGAAATTTACAGCGAGGAAGGGTCTTCTAGTTAGTTTAATCAAATAAAAAAAAAAAAGAAAATGGCTGATGAACAATAATCTCTTGATGGGTATAAAAAGTTGGGAGGAAAGGTTCATGGGATAGAGTCAGAGGTTGTAAGGGAAGCGTCAAAAATAACATTTTGAAAATCTATTAAGAAAAATAAAATGATAAATGTTTTATATGTTTAAAAAATATTATAAATATTGTTAGGTGTAGGTTTTTTAAAATGGTGCCTAAAATAGTTGAAGTTGTAAAATTCTAAGTCTAAACATGATGAAAAAAAGAAAATAAAAATATTAATGGTAATAATATATAAAGAGTTGATTGGTAGTTGATGGCATTAATGTAATATGGCATTAATGTAATAAACAAAATGATATTATCGATTAATATTGAAAACAAAGTCCAACACCACAAAACTAGTAAAACTGTAAGTCTGTTTACAAATAAATGAGAGAAAAGCTAGCAAACCTATTAAATGGGAAATAATTTGGGGCACAAATTAGTTACTAGAATAAAATAAAGATAAAGGGGAGTAATGGTGACACATTGATATAATATTATAAAACTACAAAATATATATAAGAGGAGTACATAGGAAGGATAAATTTAAAGAAAACACACACAATAGCGAAAGTAAATATTTGGGAAAGTTGGTATACTATTTACAGTTTTTTTGTTACTTAAGTTGCCATGAGTATTTACAACATAGTTTCAGGGATGCAATACAGGAAGGAGGAGAAGTAGAGATAATAACAGTAAAATAAAATATAGAAGAAAATTGACTTAAGTAAAAGGTTTGCGATAGGTAGTGACGCAGTGAGGAATAAAGGAAGAAGGTCTGAATTGGTTTCTGCAAAGGACATCTCAGGAGTCCTGCCCTGCAATACGAGCTTAGAAGCGAAGTATTGTTTTCAGGGTTCAGCAATCTCAAGATGCTCTGTAAGTAGCATTAGATCAGATGGGCAAAAGGCGTGAAGATCGAAGGAGAGGTAGGTAATGGGAGAATATGGGAAAGAAAATTCTTCTGAGAGAGGTTAAAAAGAGATGGTGGCTCAAGAGCTGCGCTGCTGTCGGTGATTGAGCTCGACCAGATGAAAAATAAAATTAAACGAAAAATGATTGGGCACATCGTGCTGATGATGGCCTGGGTCGAGCGTTAGAGAGAAAAAAAATTAAAAAATTAAAAATAACTCGCTGGTTACCCAAGCTCTCCGTGTGGAGTTAACATGGGGAGGAAGAGTGTACCAGGTCGATGGATCATTAAAAAATAAAAATAAAAAAATGTTGACGAGCAGGAGACTCTTGACTGCGGGAAATATGGAAGGTAAGGAAGGTAAAGGGTACTGTTGCCAATGATGATTGAACAACCCGACATAGTTGAATGTAATGAATGATGTTGTCGGGTGATGGATAAAAAAAAAGAAAGAATCTTTGGATTTCCTGAACTCGTTATCGGGAATTGTATACCGAGGAAGGATGGTCCAATAGATGAATTAATTTAAAAAAATAAAATGGGTGGCAACAGGAACCCTATGGGAGACTATGAGGTTGAGAGGAGATGTGTTAAGGAGGTGTGAATAAGTGGTATAGGATGGGAAGATAGGATTGAGAGAGAGAGAGAGGCGTCAATATGAGAAAATAATAATAATCTAATAAAAGGCAATGATATCAGAAATAAGACAATCTTGAGGTATTTTTTAAAAAATAAACAAATGTTATATAAAAAAAACTCAAATGATGTTTTAAAAAGTTTGAATTTGTGAAGTTTTAGAATCTATATATGCTGACAGATGAAAAAATAGTCGAATAGTAATGATTCAAAAGATTGCTGATGGTTGAATATTCTAAGATATAATGAGCAATGACAATAATAAATATATAATAATGTTGGTTTGGATTGTTTCTAATGGCTGAGTGGTTGAGGTATAGAAAAATAAAATAAAGACATATAGCATACAAATATAAAAAAGGTGATAGCTTGATGGATGGCATTGACGAAGATGTTTTGTTCTAATATTGATAAGGGGAATTTTCAATTTTGGGATGTTAATTGTCCTTTCAGGAGGCCAAGATGGCGTCTCCTTTGGTCTCATGTACAGGATCGATTTTAGAGATGATGGGGACCTAATTTTTAAACCGGGTTGACAAAACGATAAACTATCCTATAACATTATAAAAATAAGATTTGCTATAAAAGGGATTTTATATAATTTTCCTATCCGTTTTAATCTGGCAAGTTATTTGGTGGACACGAAAGTCTAGTATTCCGGTGTGCCAATAGCACGTGTTTCAAGTACAGGTGTACTGAAACTGGAGAGGTCAACATGGCCGCGCTAATCCTTTGTTGCCGGCTGACGCCGCTGGTGTTATTTGTTTGCTGTCAGCCGATCCCATGTCTGGCCTACGTCCCGAGTTAGGTTATGTCATCTGATTTGGCGCTTACACAAAGTAACAGGATGTTTTAGGTTATTTAAGTCTGAGGGGATTATATTATACATAAGAAAGATAGGGATGTTATAGTATGGGGCGTGTCTTTATATTTATTAGTAACTATCTTAATTAACTTCGTCCACGAGGTTCTCGGATTCTCTAGGTGAAATAACCTTAGTTTCCCAGTAAGTTTTGCGTTAAAATGTTCAGACAAATCGTTAGATTGGAGATTATTAGCGGTGATTAGGTTTAGAAAAATTATAAAATAATGATTTTACGAATTTTTTATAAGAGAAAGGTAATGGCATGGGTACAAAATTCGGTAGAGTTTCGTAATTAACAATTTAACACAGGCAGGAATGAAATGCAATGGGGTATGGACATTTTATGGTATGATATTAAGTTTTCGCATATTACATTCATAGTTGTATTTGTAATTGTGGGAAAAATGGGAGGCACATTATGAGATGAGATAATTTAAACTTGGTATTTATAAAAATACAAATCTAGGACTATTTTAAAACTTTTAAATATTGAGAAATATCAATTGAAATAGTAATAGGTCAAGTAAAATAAAGAGTGTAATAAATTTAATTATTAATACTATGGCCACAAATAAGGTATTAGAAAAATAACACAAATGAGTTTAGAAAATATGATTCGAGTAAATTAAAATAATATGATTTTTTATGTGAAATTGAAAGTTGCATATTTGGATAATGCCATTTTAGGTGAATTTAAGAAAGGCTTGTAAGATTAATAAATTGGCAAAAATGCGTGATTGAATATTTTTAATAATAAAATTGAAAATGATGAATTAAAATTTATAATTTGCTTAAAATATAGTAAAAATGATAAATGAGAGTATGAAAGTTTTAAAAATTGAATAAAAATGATATAAAAAAGGTTATAATTGATTTTTTAAAATGCTTAAAGTGAAAATATAAGAATAAAATTTATGGGGAAAATGGCAGTAACAAAGTTTAAAGTACCTTGAAATGGCTGATGCTGGCTGGAGTTGATCTCTGGAGATGGCTGTATGGACGAAGGCTGCTTGTTGCGTGGGATCCGTCGAAAGAGGAGATGAGGGCTTCCTCCGCACGAAGCACGGCTAGTCCCCGAATGGCGTCTGTTAGGCGGCTTTCTAGGTCTTCGCAGTGGGGCTGCATGTTGGTGAGGGCATCCGCGAAGTAGTCGTCTCTGACCTCCGTCATCCTCTGCATGCTGCTGTCCTCAGTTATCCTGTCGACTTTAACGGGTTCTGTAGTAATCCCGACGTGGAATATATTGGGCAGTCGTGGTCGTGGGTGTGTGATGAGATTCCCGCACTGGGACAGCAAGAGACAGAGGCAGGTCTAGATGGTAACTCCAAGAGGTAGAGGTAGACCACGGACGAAGGCAGTCGGACCACGGGCGCCTCGGATGCCCAAAGCCTACATCGCGGATAGATGGGGGGTGAGAGATCCCACCGACCGTATACGGCGTCGCTCTGAAAAAAACTGCTTTGTCTAATTTCTGTGCCTTCTTATACTGGACGCCCGCATATGTGGTGATTCCTGATTGGCTACTGTAATCACGCCACTTTCTGGCGCCGGGTTGTTTTCGTCTGGTCTACCTCGTCCTCTTTGTTTTATTTGTCACTTCCATTGTTCGATACATATTTTATATAGATATGGGGTTATAATAAATATCAGAAGAAGGTTGTGACCTATCTAATTCAAAATATACTATATATATATATTTAATTCATCAAACAGAAGAAATTGCTAACTATAATGAAAGAAAATTACAGGAATTCAATGAAGAAACCAAAAATAATTTCAAACGTTTTTCACCTACTCAAAAATACCAAAATTTGTCAAACCAAACTTCTACAATGTTCAATTATTTACGGGTCATGGTAACTTCAAATCATATCTCTTCAGAATTAGAAAAATATATTCGCCCAGATGCTCTTGTGAAGCGGAAGAAGAAACCCCCGAACACATTCTGAACTCATGCCCACTGGTCTCAAACCAAAGACAGCAGAGCAAGATGAAAAGAGCCTATCTGGGTCAAAAAGTTTATAATAGGGAAAGATAAACGAATTTAATAGGTTCTGCAGACTTTTTATTATAAATAGACAGCTTCATGCAGCTTGAGGAACTACACTACTATGCGACTTGATTTACATCAATGTATATAATTAATAGGTTACTTTAGAACATAACTCATGGTAAATAGCTCAACTTGATCAACTTTCTCTCTCCACGATACTAATTATCACAGATAACTTCATTAAATCAACTTCTATCTGCTTATGTTGTTGCTTATTTGTTTAATGTATATGTTTATTCAATGCTATTTTTCTTAATTGTTTATTTTCTATTTGATAATTCTGTTACCTACTCTACTACAATATGAATTATTGTAAATAGTTTCACGCGCAATTATCAAGATCGGATATAGCGTGTCTTATTTGCAACTGGTAATAAATAAATCATGAGAATTTCCAATGATTAAATAAAATCTAAGGTAACAATAAAAGAATGATAATTTTCTATATTATCTCTTAAAAGGAAATGATAATTTTCAAATTAAATTTTTTATTCGTGGTGTAAAGCTTATACTAATACCAATCTAGCGTAAAATGTACATCTCCGATAGATGGCAGTACACCATCAGTATTATGCCCGATCTGTATATTTGTTGATCGATATACAGGGTGATCCAAAAGTCCCGCACAACTTTAAAAATTAATAACTCCGCGAAAATTTGCGCTAGAGCAATGCGGTAAACACCATTGTGTTCAGGATGCAATGGGATTTTTTATGGCAAATAATGAAAAATTCGAAATTGATTTTAGTTACAACTTTATTCGCTAGATGGCGCTCTACCAGAAACAGAGATTCAGCGGCCAAATTGTTTGATAAATTGAAAAATATAACTGAACGACACGTATTTTTCCTTTTTAAATACCAGGAAAGAACCCTAATAATATCAAATGATAAATTAATAAAACACCATTTCGCCAAAAGTTAGAAGAAATGGTTAACGATTTTCAAATACAATATGAGATATGTAAAATAGGTATATGCAAATTAAAACATGTAGCAAAAAAAAAAAAAACTGATATTTTAGATGCGGTTTGCTGGAATCCTCTCAGCTATTTATATTTCGAAAATAATAATTTTCTATTTTTTTAAATTCAACTCTCTCTCAGTATCGATTATATTTATTTTAATTCATTTGAAAAATATTTATCTATCTCTGATGATTTATTTTACTCTGGAATGCCGTTGTTGTTTTTGTCGTGTCCAATAAAGAGCCTCAGATTCTTTTCGTTTGGCCAACAAAAAATGTCCAATTTATATACACATATATTTTTACATAATGAGGCTTTAAATAATACAAGTAATATTCATCTATTTACATAAACAACAGTTAATATATAGCGAGAAGTGTAGAGGACTGAGCACAGATCCCTGAGGTACACCAGCCCATGTTCTTCGGTCCTTGGAAAATGTTCCATTGACCCGAACCTTTATCCTTCTTCCCCATAAGAAGTCTGCAATCCAGATTAAGGTTTTTCCTCTTATTCCGATGTTGTGCAGCCTTTCAAATAATTTCTACACTCGATAAAAATCTGAGGTCATATCCAGGAATACGGCCGTTGTCTTCTCTGGCGGGTTTTCCTAAATATCTATTATTGATTAACAGAAGTAGAACAGTTTATCAGTTGTACAGTGTCTGGATCTTTAGGCAGTTTGGTAGAAGTTTATTTTATTATTGTTGGTGAGCCAGACTATGAGCCTAGAGTGGATAATTCATTCTGTTATTTTACAAAGTATGCTTGTTGAGGAAATTTTCTTGCTCAGCAGAAATATGGCCAGGTCTTTAGAGGACTGTGTCAGTTCTTGAACTACCCTAGATGACACCCCAATGGTGATTCCTATGCCCAGGCGACACCCCAATGGTGATTCCAACTTTTAGCCAAAGAGAGAAAGAAGCACGACCAAGATACTATTCACACTCACACTTTATTTAAAAACTCAAAATATATACAAAATAATACACACACGTGACCAGTCACTCCTGGTCAAGCATAATATAAACATTCACACAGAGTAATAATAAAATTAAACTCTAACATTCCTCCCCGAGTTGATGGGTCACATCAAGGTTTTGAGGGGCCACCGGAAGCAGCACCAGCTTCACCAAAGGTCTCCGGAGCACTCCAACTGATGTCCGCACCGAGACAACCCGCACCAGGCCGTCCTTCCCAGGATGTGTCTCCACCACTCTGCCCATAAGCCACCTTGCTGGGGGCATTCTTTCCTCTTTTATCAATACTAACGTATTGATGTCGATATTGGGAGAGATGGTCTTCCACTTATTGCGCTGTTGCAAGTTATTCAAGTAGTCCCTTGACCATCTTTTCCACAGATGTTGCAAGACTCTCTGAGTCAACTGCCATATTGTTAGGAGATGATTCTTTACCAATAGTAGGTCATCTTCCGGGACACAAGAGGATGGCTCAGTAAGCAAGAAATGGGCGGGAGTTAATACCCCTTGATCATTAGGATCATTACTCATTGAGTACAAAGGTCTCGAATTCAAACAAGACTCGATCTAAACCAGAACGGTCAGCAGTTCTTCATATGTCAACAAATTGTTCCCAATAATTCGCCTCATATGATACTTCAAGGCCTTGACCCCAGCTTCCCATAGACCACCAAAATGGGGGGCTCCTGGAGGGTTGAACCTCCACTCAGTTCCATCATTAGCTAACACAGTAGCTAGTTCTTTTAATTGATTTTGAGCCAGATAGAAACATGAACGTAACTATCGTGCAGCTCCTACAAAATTTGTTACTTGATCACTATATAGTCGAGTGCAATGTCCTCTTCGTGCTACAAATCGCTTGAAAGCCGACATGAAGGTGGGCGTAGAGGCATCTGTAACCAATTCAAGATGTACTGCTCGGGTCACAAAACACACAAATAGACAGATGTAGCCCTTTTCAGTCTTTCGGCCTCTACCCTTGGACAATCGAAGGCTCACAGGTCCAGCATAATCTACACCACTGATTGAAAAGGGTTTACCCGGTGTTAATCTCTCCTTGGGTAAATCGCTCATTAGCTGGCCTTGAGTGACGCGATTGTATCGACAACATGTCACGCACTCTCGAATGAATCTTTTCACCTGATCTTTTGCTCTCAGCATCCAATACTTCTGTGGACAGCATCAGGTGCACACTTCCGTGCAAAGTCCGCATATGAACCGCTTGTATAATCATCTGAGCCACCTGTCCCGATGAAGGCAACAGCGCAGGATGTTTTTGTTCATATGTCATAGATGGAGCCCATTTTAATCTACCGCCGACTCTAAGGATTCCTTGATCGTCGAGGAACGGTGTTAAACCATAAATCTTGCTCGTGCGCTTCACTGATCCTAAAGTGGTCAAACTTCTTATGTCTTCCCTGAAATGCTGGAACTGAATTGATTGAAGTATTCTCCTATGAGCATTTATCAGTTCAGCTGTGGTTAAGTGCGACTGATATCGCTCCGCGCTGTAGCGGCCTTATGGCAAAAACGCAATATCCAGGCCACCTTTCGGATATATCCAGTAAAGGTTGAGCTCATCGCTCCGATAGCCACCAAGAAAGGTGTTTCACTGATGGCATGAACACTCAGGAGCTCAGTTTGACTTTGGTTCTCAAACACATGAAGCTTTCTGGGCCATTCTGTTGATTCCGCTGACAACCAGGTAGGTCCCGTCCACCAGATGGAAGATTGTTTCAGCTCGGACCCCAGAATTCCTCGCGAGGCGATATCCGCTGGATTATCTCCTGTGGGAACATAGCGCCACTCCCTGATTTGTGGACAACTCTGAATTTCCGCCACACGATTGCCGATGAAAGTGAGGAGATTTCTAGACATAGTTCTTATCCAACTCAAGACTATAGTAGAATCGGACCAACAGGTAGCACTCTCTCCATTTTGATATTCAACTCTTCCAGTATATATTTCATTAGTCTGGTCAGGAGAAGAGCTGCGCACAATTCTAAGCGTGGAATTGACATCTTCCGAATGGGAGACAACTTAGTCTTTGATGCCAACAGTTTTACACTAACCCCATCATCAGTGGGAATTCTTATGTAAACGGCTGCCGCATAGGCGTCTTCAGAGGCATCACCGAATCCATGCAACTGCACTCCCTGGGTATTCCTTCCGAGACCCAACCATCGGGGTATTCTCACACTTCCTATGCAATTCAATTCCTTTCTAAATTTAGTCCATGTTTCAATCAATGATTCATCCATCGGATCATCCCAATGTAATCCCGTTATCCACAACCTTTGAACCATTATTTTTCCTGTTACAAGGACAGGTGCCAACCATCCCAAGGGATCATATAACTTGGCGATAAAGGAAAGCATTTCGCGTTTGGTAGTCACCGATGTCTTTTCCAACGACTGAACGTCATATAAAAAACAGTCTTCACCCTGGATCCATCCCAACCCCAATGTCCTTAAAACCTTGGATTCTTCAAATGTGATCTTTTGTGCGCAATGCTCTTTCGCAATGTTGCCCAAAATCGTCGGAACATTAGACGACCACTTCTTCAAGGTGAATCTTCCACATCTAAGCAACTCGATGAGTTCATCACGCAACGCCATTCCATCTCTTTGATCATCTGCACCGGTAATAATGTCATCTACATAAGTATCCTTTATGATTGCTCTAGAGACTCGAGGATACTTAGCCCCTTCATCCTCTACCAATTTTAATAGGGTTCTCATTGCCAAAAAGGGTGCTGCAGCAGTACCATAGGTAACATTATTAAGTCTATAAGCCATCAATTTATCTTGCGAGCTTCGCCTCCATATAATTATATGCCTTTCTGCATCGCCAGGACGGACCAAAATCTGTCGATACATCTTTTCTATATCTGACATAATAAATATTTTGTGTCTTCGACAATTCATCAGGATAGACAATATATCTCTTTGTAGTTTTGGACCAGTGTAAAGTCTATCATTAAATGAAAATCCATTTTTGGTTTTAGCAGATGCGTCAAAAACCACTCTAAATTTCCCTCTGTCAGGTTGGCCTCCAAGGACTGCATGATGAGGCAGGTAACAATGTTCCACCTGATCACCAACTGGGATCTCGGTCAGCTGGGTCATGTGTCCCAATCCTTCGTACTCTTCCATAAACTTATAATAATCCCTTCCCAGCTGCTCATTCAGAACTAGGCGCCTTTCCAGGGACATCTGCCGTTTGACACATAAGTCCAGGGAGTTTCCGAAGCAATCCTGCATTCCAACCCGTGGATCAAAGGGCAAGGGAACTATATATCTCCCACCCGGTGTTCGCTGAACCTCCCTTTTATATAAATTCCTACAGAACTCATCTTCTTCTGATTCTGTCGGCCTTGAGGGGATCTCTTCAACTTCCCAAACTCGCTGTATCAACTCATCCAGGTGGTCCTCATATTTGACACGAATATTATATACCAAATGCGGATTCGTCCGATCTCCCTTCGGCAATTCCCCAGAAATTACCCATCCCAACCTGGTGTTCTGGGCGCATAGATGGGTTTTGTCACAAAACCTAAGGTCGGGGAGGAGCACTCTTCCATAGACATCCGCACCCAGGATGACATCCACCTTTCCACATTTCTCAAATTGGGGATCGGCTAGCGGTAGGACCTTCCAACTGGATGGTATAGCCAAACATAGGTCTTTAGTTGGCAACAATCCTGTCATTCTTCCCACCACTAATGCCTTCATCGGCAAGGTCCATCCTGGTTCTGTCAGCGATTCCAATGCAAACGGAGCTAGTTCTTTAACATGTTCTCCTTTAATATTATTTACTCCATAAACTTGGACATTTACTCCGCATGTTGGAACACTTATATGCTGCAGAAGATCTCGTTGTATAAATGAGGACTGAGATCCCTGATCCAGCAATGCTCGCACCACTACTCCGTTTCCATGGGGGTTTACAATCCGAATCAAGGCGGTGGCCAAAAGTGCCTTAGGAATGGCTGTTCGTACATGCATTCCGGCAAATTCCACCTCTTGTGCATCAATCGGTGCAGGAGGATTCTTGGGGCTAGTCATCTCCCGATCATTTGGATCCTGAATTTCTCGAGACACTGTATTCGTTCGATGCAGGAATTTGTTATGGCCGCCCTGACATTGTGCGCATCTTATAGTGCTCCTGCATGTTTTTCCCGTATGTCCCACGCGTAAGCATTTAAAACATGCATTCGCCTTCTTTAATGCCTCCACTCGCGCTGGGACCGGCATTGAACACCATTTAGGGCAAGATTGTATCCAGTGGTTCCCGTGGCAGATTATACACCAGGGAACCCTCTTCACGGCATTTTCTCCTATTTTTGCCGTATGTAACCCTGTTACATAATGCCCGGTGTCTCTATTACGTGATGATTCCCCAAATCCATCCTTAATGTAGGCAATTCTTTGTTCACCCTTAACTTCTCTTCGTACAAACGCCAACAGAGAAGTTAGCCTCTGGTCCACCGATGGGATTAATTCCTTTTCGTCTCTATCATAGCCAGCCATTGCACTCCTCTGCCAGATTCTAATCAACTCCTCTGGCAAACTGGACTCCACGAGTGGATACAAAAAGGAAGAGCTCTGCTGCACATTCACGCCCAGGGAATCCAAAGACCTCAGGTGTGATTCAACCTGGTCATATAAACTTTCCAAGGATATATTCTTCTTTCTTTCGTTATTAATGACCAGTTTTAACAACTGTCTCACATACACCTCGGTCAAGATCACCTTGTCGCCGAAGCGATCCCTGAGAGCCTCTATTACCTTGGGGTAGTTAGTTTCTGTCAAAGGATAGCTCTTGACCAATCTTTCTGCTCTTGTTCCAACCTTCATCGACTGGATCAAATATTGGAATTTATCCACTTCAGACAGGTTTGGATTCTCATGTATGGCCTCAAATTGCGACCACCATCCCTGCCAATCGAGACTGGTGCCATCGTACACTTTTAACGCGATTTTTGGCAGTCTGCATGAGGCATTCCTCTCTGGGCTACTCCCAATTGAAGCCACATCCCCTTGGCCTTGTGGGTCATTTCCCTTAGGATCAAGATATTCGGCTACTTTCTTTTCTATTAGCAGAAAGTTTCTTTCATACTGGTCGACCAAATCCTGTTCTTTCTCCAATTCCTGCACAGTGGTGTTCTCATCGTCCAGCATTAACTCCTCAATTTGGGAATTCTTGCTCCTTAGCCGGCCCACATTAGTCTCCAGCAATTTGAACACGACCAAGATAGAGTCCCGAGAAGGATATTCTTTTTCAAATTCAGTCTCAATTTCGTTTATATATTTTGTCGCCGAGGATCGCAGCCGCGTTCTTAATTTCTTAATTTTATCCATCTTGAATTTCTTACTTAAATTTAAATTAAGGCCAATTTACATATATTAGCTAAACTTTGCCAATCTATTTTGTTTAACCTTAATTTTCTTCAACTTTGCCTTCTTAAGCTTTAATTTCTTCGGCTTTTATTTCTTTGGCCTTATCTCTTTTAGCCTGGTCTTCTTTGGCCTTTTCTTTAGATTAAACCTTTTGGCCGTTTCTCTTCCAGAATCCGGCTCGAATAGGACCAAATGTTGAGGAAATTTTCTTGCTCAGCAGAAATATGGCCAGGTCTTTAGAGGACTGTGTCAGTTCTTGAACTACCCTAGATGACACCCCAATGGTGATTCCTATGCCCAGGCGATACCCCAATGGTGATTCCAACTTTTAGCCAAAGAGAGAAAGAAGCACGACCAAGATACTATTCACACTCACACTTTATTTAAAAACTCAAAATATATACAAAATAATACACACACGTGACCAGTCACTCCTGGTCAAACATAATATAAACATTCACACAGAGTAATAATAAAATTAAACTCTAACATTGCTGGTAAGAGCAATTGGCCGATAGTTCTTGCATTCCTTAGCATCTTTGTTTGGTTTCAGTATTGGCACTATAATTGATATCTTCCAATTCTTTGGTAGTTTACCAGTTTGCCATGAAATGTTCAGTATTCGTAGGAGTTGATTTTTAGCTTCGTCTCCGAGGTATTTAATCATTTGACCAAAGATTAGAGCATCTACAGGTGACATCTTGGATTTAACTTTCCTATTGATGAATTTAGCTCATTCAGTGTGAAGTCTCTCGAGTAAATATCTTGTTGATGGTAATTTCTTGCTTTTTAACTAACTTGTTTATATTATTTTTTAGAGTCCTGCCTTCATTCGTATAGCTGAGTCTGGAAGTGCTTGAAAGATATTCAGCAATTATGTCAGCCATCTGTTTGTTCGTTCTCGCTGTTCATATCGGTTCAATGAGTTCCTTTATGATTTTCTCTGTTTTATTTGTTTAAAGAAGTTCATTTTTATTGTCTCTCTCTGCAATCATTGCCTCGATATTGTGGTCCTTCCAGTAAAGTATTCACAGGTCTTTACGTCTACCTCTAGGTATCGATACTTTTGCTGCTTTGGATATGTTCAAAGAGAATTTTTCCAATTTTTTGTCAATCTTTCTGTGATTTAATTATTCGTTGCACAGTTCTTCAAGCTTTTCTGTAAATATTTTTCCAGTGTTCTTTTATTCTGTTGGAAATTCTCAATTTTGAATTTTAGGGTTGTTAAAATTGGTCTGTGGTCACTGATTGCACTTTTCAGAATTTTCCATTGTGTTGTGGGTGCGATGTTGTAATTTATCGCTGTGATGTCTATTGCGGATTCTGTGCCTGTGCACTTGGATAGATAGGTGTTCTTTTCGTTATTTAACGGCGTAAGGTCGAGGTCGGTTAGCATGTCCTCAACCTGCTGACCTTTGTTATCCTGGACAGGTGATCCCCAAGTTGGTCTTTCGGCGTTAAAATTCACCAAGTATGATTGCGATATCCGAAAACGCTTCACTTAATGTCTCTATCAGGCCTGTATTGATGCTAGTATTATCGTGGTGATAAACATTTATGATTGGAATTGTTTTATCTGTAAGATAGATTTCTATTGCCTGAGCTTCTGTCGTGCTTTCTCTAGGCTTACTCTGATTATAGGCGATTTCCTTAAATTTGATTTCTAGAGTTTTAATCAAAACGGCAAGTCCTCCTCCGAATTTTCCCGGTCTGTCCATTCGTAGTGTTGTATAATCTTTGATATTGAATCTCAGATTCTGATTCAATTTTGTCTCCTGAGGACAATTAATATGTACATTGTTGTCACAGAGAAGACAAGTCAGCTCTTTATTTTCCTCTGGGTACCATTTATATTGAGTTGTAGTAGATTGAATTGTGTCCTCGTAGTAGATTTCTTATCATGAGCTCGAGCTGCAGCTCCTTACGCGGCGGTTACCCCGGACGCGGTAGCATTACTGGAGATATCAGTTTTGCTCTTCATTTGAAAATGGGTGCCGTTGCAACGTTAGTCATCTTGGAAACGAACCAGAATTTGGTCAAATATTCCAAGGGTCCAGGGGGGACCGCAAGGAGGTGTGGTCGAACTTCTCCCCTTCCCCCTGGAATGCCGTCACTACAGGATAAAGCACTCTTGGTGATTTTTTAAAATTGTGATTTAAAATCTGCCACTGAAGCTTTACGAGCGTTTCGTTCCTTTAAAGATATTCGAAGCGGTAAAGGACCAATTGAGTTGCTACTCTCTAAAGCGATTGATCAAAAGTTTTGAGGAAACTGGATCTCTGGAAGCAAAACCTCGGAGTGGAAGACCATCGACATGCAAGTCAGTGGCTGTTACGGTTTTGCAGAATGCTGAAGCTATTGAAACGTTATCCACGTATGGAGAATTAAGTGCTAGACAAGTTTCTCGACAAACGGGGATTTCGTATGGAACAGTTTGGAGAGAACACACATTTAGAATTTTTCTATAAATATATCCTAACAAAATTCACAGTTTTCACGAGTTGAAAATCAGCGATTTTGAGAAGCGTCAAGAATTCGCTGCATGGGTTTTCCGGCAAATTGATATTGATGAAAACTGGCTGTCAAATGTTCTAAGAACAGATGATGCTCACTTTTATCTAAAGGGAGAATTTAACATTCAAAACTGCCTCATTTTGGCAACAGAAAACCCTAGGATTTTTACAGAAATACCACTTCATCAGCACAGAGTTACAGTTTTGTGTGGGTTCACTTCTTCTTTTATTTTTGGGACATTTTTCTTTGAAAAAATCAATGGAAGAACTTTTAAAACCGTTTTTGCAACTGGGGAACGTTATGTTCAACTTTTGAAAGAAAAGGTTATTCCCATATTGCAGGACAGACAAGCACTAAGCGAAATAACATTCATGCAAGATGGAGGACCTCCTCATATCTCCCGCGGTGCCAAAAATTGCTGAAGGATACGTTCGGTGGAATTCGTTGATAAGTCGCCACTTTATATACCAGTGGCCTCCAATATCACCACACTTGACGCCTTACAATTTCGGTTATGGGGGTACATTAAGTCGCGTTTTTTTCGATGCCGGCCTACCACATTGGCCATGTTGAAGGCTTCTATCAGATGGCACGTTTTATAAATTTCAACTATTTAATTGTGACCATTCTGTCATCTATCGTCTGCAGGCGGTGTTTGAGAATGAAGGGCGCCACATTGAGCAAGGATTGTGACCTAATACAAGAGAGAAGGCAGTTACCTCATGTGTTATATTTTGCAGCTCTTTGTTTTGGGTTATGGGAATAATAAATGCTGTCCTCACATCTTAACTCTTTTTTTTTTGTGAACAGTAATATTTTTGTTTGTCATTTGCCCACATCTTATGTCGTGCAGGCCAAAGTGTTAGAACTTCTCGAATAACACTGGTATACACAATTTTACCCCTTATGTTTAGTTTATCGCTTTTCGCTCATTAGAAGAAATAGCATAAGGAATAATCTCTGTATCCCCCCCCCCCCCAACTTTAGATATTTTGCGCAAAATATAATACAAAATGATTTTACTACCACGTTTTTCAACGCAAAAGTTCGATTTAAAAATGTTTTTTTTTTTTGAGGGGATACATTTTCAAAATTATGTACAGTATAATAAACAATGATAACATTTGACAAACCCATAGTAAATTTGGAATAAAGTACGACAAATATATTTTGTCACTCCCCTCTATATTTCATTTTTGGATCATGACAAATATCCAGTTAAATAGTCAAGTGTCGCCAATTAGTCAAGAAACTATACATTCCTTATAGCACGAAATCCTATTAGTAGTGTCATCATAATTTTTGGTACTATATTAACATTTCAAAAATCGTGTATTTATATCAGTAGTTATTTTCAAACATTCAATTTATTTCACAAAACTCCATCTAAAATATAAATATTTTTTGCTACATGTTTTAATTTGCATATACCTATTTTACATATCTCAGATTGTATTTAAAAATCGTCAACCAATTCTTCTAACTTTTGGCGAAATGGTGTTTTATTAATTTATCATTTGATATTTTTAGGGTTCTTTCCTAGTATTTAAAAAGAAAAAATACATGTCGTTCAGTTATATTTTTCAATTTATCAAACAATTTGGCCGCTGAATCTCTGATTCTGGTAGAGCGCCATCTAGCGAATAAAGTTGTAACTAAAATCAATTTCGAATTTCTCATTATTTGCCATAAAAAATCCCATTGTATCCTGAACACAATGGTGTTTACCGCATTGCTCTAGCGCAAATATTCGCGGAGTTATTAATTTTTAAAGTTGTGCGGGACTTTTGGATCACCCTGTATTTTAAAGTTTTCATAACGGTTTAAATGATAGAAATATAAACATTTTATTCAGCGCGCGTATTTTTCTTTTCAAATGAAACAATTATATCGTGCCTTTACTGTGATGATACGAATGAATAGAAGGCCTGGCTCATCATTCGAGAACCGTTTCAGCGGTTTCATTAGTTTATCTATTATAACGCTTCAATATTGTATTAGGCTGTTTTGATTTTATATCTGAAGTTTGATTCTTGGCACAGATATTTTAGACAAATAAATGGACATAAGCTTTGAGGACAATATACAAGGTATGTCCCATAAGTTCCCGGACTGGGTCCATAAAAAAATAAATAAATGAAAAATGTAAATAAATTTGACTGTTTATTATAGAAAAAAATATCTGGCTACACGGTGGTACCAATATCGAGGCGGTACGTGCACGCGCCCCAAAGTTATTCTAATTTATTTAAAGGTTACACCTAGCGCTGCGGCGATTTTACGATGGAACGAAAATTGAAGCAGAGGATTTGCATAGAATTTTGTGTGAAACTTCAAATATCAGCAACCGAAACTTTTTAAATGCTTAATAAAGCATTACCCAAAGAGAACAATTGTTTTTGAATGGCATTCTAGATTTAAAGCTGGCAGAATTTCCTTTGAGATGATCTTCGTCAAGGACGCCCAAAAATTTCAAAGGACTGATGAAAATGTGCAAAAAATCACCGATTTGATAAAAGAAAATCCTCGAACCACTTTGCTGGAGCTAGAGCAAGACACAGGCATCTCTAAAACAACGATTGGAAGGATCGTAACCAAATCAAAAAGACTCCTGCAAAATTCATCCCAAGATTCCTCACTAATGAGCAAAAACTGTGTCGGCTTGCAACCTGTGAGGACATGTTGGAAATGACAAGAACGGATCCGGAATGGAAAGACAAGATAATCACAGGCTACGAGACATGGGTCTATGGCTATGATCCTGAAACCAAGCATCAATCTGCCGAGTGGAGATGTCAGGGTGAGCTTAGACCCAAAAAATCCAGATTATTGAAATCCAGAAACAAGGTTTTGCTGGTCGCTTTTTTGGATAAACAGGGCATTTTTCATCACGAGTATCTTCCTGCAGGCCAAACAGTTATCAAGGATATGTATTTGGGCATTCTTCGCCGTCTAAGGGAAGCGACTCGAAAAAAAAGGCCAGAAAAATGGACTAATGGTGGCTGGATCTTACACCATGACAATGCTCGCCCTCACACAGCGCACTTGATGACTAGCTTTTTGGCGAAAAACGGGACACAAATCCTACTTCAACCACCCTATTTCCCAGACATCGCACCAAATGACTTTTTCCTGTTCCCCAAACTTAAAGCAGTTCTAAAAGGAAGACATTTTGACACCAGGGATGACATAATAGAAAAATCGCCGTTAGCATTGAAGGGCATTCCAAAAGAGGCTTATAAAAACTGTTTCGACAATTGGGAGAAACGATGGCGCTGGTGCGTTGAAGCAAGGGGGGATTACTTTGAAAAGTTTTAATAAAAAAAATTGAAAAAAAATCTTACCTTTTTTTTTATGGACCCAGTCCGGGAACTTATGGGACATACCTTGTAGTTACCTCTAAATATATAATATATAAAAAATAGATATATGTTTGATATTGATGCTTTTTGCTTTAATAAATTATAAAAATGACTTTCGCAAACTTTACTGCAATGATAGAAAAGTGACAATTAACATGATTTTATTGACATCTCGTCAATACATGCAAAAGTGAAAAGACCGCACTATTGCTTTAAAATTGAAATTTTAAATCCTGCACTCTGTAGAGCTTCTCTCTCGTCAAATTAAACGTCTAAACCTAGACGCCATTTTTTGGATTATAAAGGGTTTTTTTGGCTGCTTGTGGATCTAATGATATCAAAGCTCGCCCTTGACTGACAAGGGCCATTATCCCGAATCACCATGGTTTCTAGGTGGACGCTTCTCAGTTTGCCAAAGCAGATCTTGTGGCTTGGTAAGCTACCCGAGGCTTCTAGTTTGTGGTGACGGTCAACAGGTGGCGTCTAGTTTTTGATGTTTAATTTGACGGGAGAGGAGCCTTATGCTTTTTTAGGTCATTTTCCTTCAGGCAAAATTTCCATCTATATAAGACTATGTTCAATAAATATGTGAATGGCGCCTCTTCCACCTGCCTTGATACTGCAATTCACTGCAATGATAGATAAATCAAAGATAAGTGTTTGGCTCTTCAGCTGTGGACAAATCTACTGAGATGGTTCACTAATGATGAACTCTTCTTCTTCTTTCTTATCTCCACTCAATCATATTAAGGTATCAAGCTTGTAGACCATGTTGATGGTATCTGCTGGAGATGAATAGAACTCATCAAAAGAGATCGACAACCATAATGATTGGGTGAAGTAGAATGCTTCTGCCCTGTCATTAAGACTGGGAGTACATTTCAGTAGCAGGCAAACTTAGCTCCTATATGAAATGGCTGCCTCTAACATAAGAAACAGATGCCATGTGCAGCTGCTCCTAACATTGAGTACAGACTTTGCTTCAGACAATTGATGAACTGAACCGTTTTATCTAATTATTCTATAATCGCAGTAAAATTTGCTGACAGAATTTATGATTTATTCGATAAAGTTGCCTTAAAGTCAATATATGAAACCTATTTGATAATTTGTTTTTATAATATCAAAAAATTGATTTTTTTTTCTTTGCAAATAAGTTTTTAATTTGAAATATCATTCGGTTTTTTTTTTAGCTTTTTTTAAAGAAAATAAGAAACAAACCATTTTCAATATGTTTGCTGTGAGGGCAAACTTATATTATTAAATTTTTAATTATTCCTGAGGAGTATTCCTGAATAATTAATTAATGAAACCGCTTTTAATTAATAACTTATATTTTAAATTAGAAATTTTCTAGGAGAAAATTTAATGAAGCTAAATATATAGTATTTTTGGTTTATCATCTGGTGATGCATTTAATTCAATTAGCAAATCCATATTGGCATGGAATATACATTTTTATCAAATTATTAAAAATAGCGTTCAAAATATTTAGTTCAATTAGTTTAAATCTGTGGTAGGACAAAATAAATTGACATTTTAAGAGACTTCTTGGTGAATATTTATTGGAAACCTTTAAAGCTTAAATTAATCTACTATCTAATTGAATTTAAAAAAAATATTAAATAATTAATGTATAAAAATAAATATTAATTTTATTATAAAAAACTAAAACAATATCTCTATAAATATATTTTACTTTATTATTATTTTATACTTCACCTGAATGGTAAAAAAACTATATTTGTAGTTTTTCTGAAAAAGATTTTAAAACACTCATGCTGCCAGACATGTACCGCATTTATAAAAAAAAAAATATTCATAAAAAAAGAAATACTTGCAGAAGTTTCTATTGGTTTATTTGAGGTCTCATCCCAGTTTTCTATCTTTTATATATTTTAATGTTAGAACGTTTTTGCTGCCGTTTGTAAAAATTGAATATGATATTTATTTACTTCCACATTTTGTATAAAATATGTAAAATAGTATCTGATTGTATTATAACTTGTGTCTTATTGGCGATTTTATATAAAATAAAAGGATTTAAAAGCGCGAATGTTTTATGTATAAAAGAAACATTCGCGCTTTTAAATCCTTTTATTTTATATGTATAGATGGCGCGTCATTGCTTTGTGTTAATATATTGGCGATTTATTGTCTCGTGTTTTCGGGTAGACCCTGCCAGCGGTTTCGCCAGTTTAATTTACCAAACACCTCTAACATTGTATCGAAATGTTTTCTCTTTAAAGAAAAATCTTTAGCAAAAATAATTTGCATCGATCTATGGGTATATATGATTTGAGAAAAGTAGAAATAAATAAATACGAATATAAATAAATAAAACACGCATCGAACATTTGTCTTCCGAAAAAAAAGGTATTTTAGACATAGATATGATTTTTATCATTGCGGTAAAGGCAATAGAAAACTGTTTAATATAAAATAAAACATACGCGCTATAAGTAGTTTACAATTTTAACAACAGATGGCGCGCTAATGTTTAGTTTTTAAATTTATGATTTTTATTGAAATCCCTTTTATTTATAAAAGAGATTTAATCAAATATCGCTTAATTTTTCCATTTTGTTCTGAACTGATCTATTGTTAAACGCTACATTGTATTGGAATCTTTCTGATATTTGGAATTGATTCATGACAAGATATATTACAAAGAAATGTAAAATACATTTCTTACTTTCACTTTTAATCGGTATGTGTTCTCTTTAAAAACTGTAATAAATCTTATGTAATAAAGTTTAATTTCAAGAAATTCTTTCGGTATGAATACATCTTCCACTGTCACATGTGCAACGGGTTGTAGTTTACTTTATTAGTGTAAATTGGAACACACATGTGAATTCGACTAAAATACCCGATAATATGTAACTGCTATTATTTCTATGTATTAATATGTAACTAGATTTCTAAGATTCCACCCTTCAGTATAGCATATATGAGCAGAATAATCCAATATAGTATTTGAGCTCTAAAGAGGCGGTCAAGTAGATTAAATTAGCGAAACCGTCAATATTGAATATTAGAATATTGGAAAACATATAAGATTATATAAAAATTGGACAATTATATAAAATATACTAGACGCTATTCACTTAATTATAAGGCAATAACACGCGCCAATTATATAAAATAATAAAGTATTGAAGCACGAATGTTTCTTTTTCAAATTAAATATTTATATGTAATTCTCTTCCTCTATTGTCATGAAGGCGTATGAAAATAGTTTACTGAAGTACCATAACCACGATTCCATCCTTCAGTGTGTCTGTATGTAGATCGTATATATAAGAAAAATCGTCCAATTCAATTTTAGAGCTCTAGAAAGTGGTGTTTTGGATCAAATTGGCTAACCACTGAGAGGGTTTACTATCGATGATCCAAAATAAACCTCCCTATATTTCTATCCTAGTAACGACAGTAGAAAGATTGATTCATTTAAAATATATAACGTCAAATTGAAAAAAAACGAAAGGTAACTATTTCTGTTATTTTTCTTTATCTACGTGAACCCAGTTCAGCTAATCAGAATAATGTCCGAGGAAAAATATATAGCGATAGAATTGTTTAATTTTCATAAAGCGTTAGAGAACAAGGTAATCTCTAAGAACTAAAATTACAACACAATTTCTATCCATAGTTAATTTGTATAGTTATGTTGAATACTTTGATTTCCTTTTCATTTTCCCTTCTCTCCTTTGTTTATGTTTTTATTCTCCTTTCTTCATCAAAATGATGTATGGCGAGTCCTTACAGGACGGAAATGTCCTAATAAAGAAGTTGTTGTTGTTATTTTACTTTATCAGAAGCTTTCAGTCATGTCTGCTCTTCAAAACATCTATAGAATTAAGGCTACAAGAAATGGATTTATATGCATAACTGCTGTAAATTTGGTAGCAATACACATAATTTTATACACCTTTTGAAGGACATATGTCTGAAAACTTGTGATGTATGATAACTAGATTAAAGGTACTTTTATCTTCTCGTTTTATCGTTACATTTGTTATCGTAATCTATATATATAAAAATCAATGTTTTATGTTTGTTTGTTTGTATGTCCGGTATACAAATTCGCAGTAGTTCACTAATTCAAACCAAAATTTCCATACATAGGTAAAGAAATACGGGGAAGACGATAGGATATCTTAAAAAATATATAATGCTAATAACAAACAATTATAAAAAAATCTTATCTAAATATATATCACTCGGGTAGATATGCACACGGATCAATCCCGGGGCGAAGCCCGGGTCACCCGTCTAGTATTTTATAAACTATTATTTTAATCAAATAAATATATAGATCATAAAAACTACAAAATATCAGAAACATATCGTTCAAAAAGAGAAATATTCAAAGAAGCTTTGAGGTAAATTGGCCCACTCACCTAACTATCAATTAATTACTAACTAATTAGTGAAGGAGGGAGATTAGTTTACCGCTGATTTCTCACCCATTGGTTGGCTGAACAGGAGTTTAAGAAGCTTAAATACGGGTGATAGGAAATCTCCGGGTGTTTCTCGTTAACTGAATTCTCCAGAATTCCTCTTATAAAAAATAGAGTAGAGAGAGTTGTTTATTCGCGTTGCTTTCTTTGTTCGGGGTCTTATTGATGAACTCTCTCCATTTATCTCTTTCTTCAGCCAACTTTCTTGTTTCCTGCAGGGTCAGTTTGATGATTTGTTTAATTTGTGGTCAATACAAATTCTTCTGGATTTTCTTCTTTCTCTTTTATTCTCAACCATTTCTTTATTAATGGTTTCTCCAAGTCTTCCCTTTTATTCTGGGAGTATCTATGAAATCAAGTTTTAATATTCTGAATATGTATTTTTATAAAAAGCATAGGGATCTTTTCCCGTTAAATTAAACGTCAAAACTAGACGCTATATATCAAAATTTCCATCAATGTATTTTGATCTTATTTTAGATAGTCTGGAGTGCGCACATCTTGTAATCCACGAAAATTTGAACACCTTATATTAACACGTATACTCTCGAAAACATTCATTGTCGAATATATTACGTGTAAATATGTGAAACTGATACAGTAAATCCTCTCATGAACGACCTATTAACGATTTTCTCTATGAACGACTCTTTTTTAAATTCGCTAATTTGGCCTTAATGACCCATTTCAAGAGCCAAATATTTGGTCGTGGAGATACAGCCTGTCCCACGCTGACAAAGACCAACAGTCCGATACGCGCACGTGGTTCTTTTTTTTTATCAAGTGAATGGGTTGGAAAAATATCATAGAACAAGTTAAATGAACGTTTAGTTGATTTTTGTTCCACTAGATGTCGCTCTGCCATCTAAAATGCACATATAAGCGGTCAGGATATGTTTTTTTTTAGTTCCGGAAAACTAGCCATATATATATTCTCTTATATAGAAAATAATTAATATATACATATATTATGATGCATCAGCGCGCCATCTGTTATTTAAATTAGAAACTATTATAGACTCGTATGATTATTTTACAAATTAAACAATTTCTTCTGCTCTTAATACAACGGAAAAATTAATGGGAGGGCCTGACTCATCAGTGGTGAACCCTCCTAGCGGTTTCGCCAGTTTAATCTACCTTTTATTATATTAAACTGGCAAACCGCTGGAAGGGTTCACCACTGATGAGCCAGGCCCTCCCATTAATTTTTCCGTTGTATTAAGAGCAGAAGCAATTGTTTAATTTGTAAAAGAATCATACGAGTCTATAATAGTTTCTAATTTAAATAACAGATGGCGCGCTAATGCATCATAACATATATGATAAATTTAATATTATTTTTGAAAATGAGTTTATTGAAAAGGTTCATCTATATTATCTATATATGATTTTAATTTTATATGATTTCATGCCAATACAATTCCTTACTGAGGATGCTATGTATAGAAATAGATATTTCTCATATGTAAAACGAAAACTAGTTCTTTTCGTAGCGCTGCTTACATGAAAATAAAAATTTAAGAAGGGTTATATAAAAAATATTTCAAAGTTACTTCCAAGCCAGATTTGAACCCTGGTTATAATTCGTCTCAAAATACAATATACCGAACCATGGAAATTTTAAGGGATTTTTATCAAATTTGGCGCGGTTGAAGACCTTAGCTGTCATTTTAGCAACGAATTCCAGGGCTCGAGACACCTACTACTGGAATGCCCACTCTTCTTCACCGCTAGACAACAATGTGTAATGTTGTAGATCTATATCAATTTGTGAATGTATATTTTGTAAATATATTTATGATATTCTTTCCAACTTTTCTCTTGTTATTTCGATTAATTTTTCTTGTATAATATGTCTATAACTGTTTCTGTTTTAAAAAAATGTAAATCGACGCAATTATCCCTTGTCGGGATATCTTATGTGTTGAAATAAAATACAACTTCTACGGCAATTTATAAATCCATTATTTAAAAATCTATATATAATACCTGTTACAAATTCAATTTGTGCCATCATCAATTAATTTAATTTGAAAATAAATCTAGAAGCGAGAGAAAGAAAAATCATATATAATTTTTACGATGACAATTTAAATACATAGCGTATATTCGGAAGAAGATAAATGGTGAATAAATGATCCTATCAAAGGAATAATGATCTAAACGAATTTATCCCTAAAAGGAAAATGCGACAAAGAATTATTAAAAGATCGGCTGCCCTAATTCACCTTTAATCAGGTTCGTCTGCTTTCTGAGATCAAACGAAAGAATTTCTTGAGATCTTCAGCAATATGGAGAGAGAGAGAATTTTTTATGGCTCATTTATTTTTGATCTTTTACTGACTATATCGTTTTTATTTCTATATATTTTGATTAATATAATAATAAGTATTTATAATTACTTTTTGCGTTTTATTGGTAACCCATTATAATGAAGTAAACTTGTGATATATATATTTGAATAAATTATATTATAATTTAAGCTTTAATCTAAAAAGACTAAGGTCGCCTCTCCCGTCAAAATAGGCGTTAATGCTAGACACCATATATTGACCACGGTCAATAGATGGCGTCTAGCTTTGACGTCTTTTTAGACTGGAGAGGCGACCTTAGTCTTTTTAGATCAATATATTCCCGGCAAAAGTTTCCATATATACACTTGAATGTTTTCATATACTATACGTAGAAATGTAAATATATATATATATATATATATATATATATATATGTCCGTTATATTCGTGCTCTGAGATTTGCTGTTTACTATCATTTGACTACGATCAGCGTTGAGTTCATTAGTCATTCACCTTTCAGTGTCTTTTTAGTTCAGAGGTTGCATCTTGTTCTTGTTCCAAAATCACTTTATTAAGTACCGCTCAAAAAGAACAACCTAGTTTATGATATTTGTAACAATGATCAATATGTGAAGGTTATTCACTTATTAAACAAAATGTTAACGCGGGATTCAATCCCGGTTCATGACTGTCTGGAATCGAGGGTGTTACCAACTCGTCCACCGACTCTTTATCAGAAGTTGCATTAAACAACGGAATTCTATATTACAATATATAAAATCGTAGGTTCGAATCTAGGAAATATAATCTTTCTGTTTCTAATTGAAAGTATTATATATGTGTTTTTCCCTCTTCCATTTGTACTTTTAAAATCTAGAACCCGTTGTACAGGCTATACGGATTATTGAAAAAATAAATAAATTCTAAAATGTCTCGAAGTAATACAGTGGAACTATTCAAACCTGTTAATAATTTCCCTTTATTATTATTTATTAAATGTCCAATCCTTATATTACAAAGGGGGAAAAAAAACTGGCATCGATATAAATAAAAGCTTGAAATAAATTTGTTTTTAAAATACACACACACACACACACATATAGAAAAAAAAACGTTTAGTGATACGCCCAAGTTTTTATCTTTTACTCTTTATCATATATATATATATATATTTGTTGTTGACATTAATGTGTTGTTATACCTTCAAAAAGGTTTACGTTAAGCCAAATAAGATATTGATACATAAATTATATTTTTCATATAATATCTGCCTTTATAATTAAAGATATATTTTGGATGGTGAAATGAGCAAGCGGGATTGATAAGGATCTCTGTTCGACTCCTCTTTATTTACCTTTGTGTAATATGGAGAATAAGTAGGTAACATGCTTCATCCAACAGTCAACGACAGAAAAGACTACTTCACTCCTGGCCACCAGATGGACTTCTCCTTTCTTCTTGAATGCCTCCCCCCCTTCCCCAGTTATTCTTGGAATGCACACATGTGTTTAAACGGACCCTGCTTGCTACCACGGCGATGACGAATCTTTCTTTTGGGCATCTTCGTGAAAACATATATAACTTCCCTGAATCGATACTGCTATTTTATATTTTCGATTATTACAAAATATCGATTATTAATTCCTCTAAAATAAAAAAAACACTGCGCCCTGATTGGCTAATGAACTCAACACTTATTGATTGATTAAGTGAACAACGAATCAGTTTACAGTCATGTGACCTTAATCAAATAATAAGCGTTAGATTGAAATAAATATCATTTATATAATATACTAGATGGGTGACCCGGGCTTCGCCCCGGGATTGACCCGTGTGCATATCTACCAGAGTGATATATATTTAGATAAGATTTTTTTAAATATTTGTTTGTTATTAGCATTATCTATTTGTTTGCATCAGCATAATTTATTCTAATCTTTGATAGAGGGCGCTGTTCGTGAGCTAAGTAGAATAATTTGAATATATAATTTTTTAGTAATTGATTTATATATTTTTAAAATAGCCTATCGTCTTCCCCGTATTTTTTTACCTATGTATGAAAATTTTGGTTTGAATTAGTGAACTACTGCGAATTTGTATATCGGACTTACAAACAAACAGACAAACATAAAAACATTCATTTTATATATATAGAAGATATTGAAGCGCATAGTATTGTTGTATAAAATATACACTGGAGGTAGTGATGCTTATTCCAAGTAGGCGATGATAAACATGGTAGATAGTAAGCGACTGTAAGTTCGCTACATGTCTACACATATAGACAGCAATTTGACTTTTACACTTACAGGACAGATCTCAATTGTTTATTTGAATTAACTGGTGGGGTTGGACTTTTGCAAAATTCGGGGGCTGTTGAAGCAATCTTTTTTTCAGTAAAAAAGTGTCCAATGTGGTATTCGATCCTGGGTCATGGCTGCCAAAAAATCGACGGTTTTGACCACTTCTCAATCAAACCCCTTAGACGTAGACATAGATCAGTAAAAGTTAAGTAAGAAAAATATTTTATTAAATTCTAAAAACATTCCAGAAAGTGGTAAACACATTCAATGGAAAACATTCACACTGATGGACAAAACTTTAGGAAGTGGAAATTCTTTAATATCGGCGGTCGTCTGTTTTTTTTTTTTTTTGGTGTATAAAAGCACATTTGTTCACACTTGGTTCTTTGGTCGTGTGTCTTCAATAAATGTCACTGTAATAGCTTTCAGTCATTGAATAAATCCCGATATACATACTAAAAAGTAAAACTTACTTAAATTTTGTCCTTGAGTATAATCAAAATTGATTCAAGGGTTCCAAATGAACAATGAATTGACAATGAAATACATACAAATTAAAAGGATCATATATATTTCATTCAAATAAAGCATCTATACGTATAACATTCCCCAAATTGCCCATATAGTTCAACTATTGATTGTAGAAATGAACGTGTAGAATACAATTTAAGGTCTCCATCCTATAATTGGAAAAAGAACAAAAAAACTTGGGATAGATCACATTTAGAAGATCTCTGGCTTTTATGGAATTGGATCTTTTAACAACAGTTGTCTCATATTTCTCTCTGAAAGCCACTCCGGGAGTTAATTGATTTCTTTTTTTGCCACTAAGTAAATTCGTAACCCACTTTATTTTGACTTAGATTTAATTAATCGTTTTTATGGATATTAATACGAAATTTTACGCAATGTTTTTAAGATAATAAATAGATATTTATCCAGATTTCCTTCATAATTCGATGATGAAAATGGAAAATAGGAGTGTATGATTCATCAAATAATAAACACTCAGCGGTTTTGCTAATTTAAACTTTTTCTGGGAGAATTCGATACTGAAATAGCCATGCCCTCTTCATTTTCTCTAATCGCAATCGAAAGTACAAAACGCATTTGTTTAAAAAAAATAAATATGAATCAGGTAGATGAATATTAAGACATCCCCTGATAGTACATTTAGTTGCACGATCAAGATATGTCATTTTATCAATACCTATAATATAAAGTGTGAATATTTATTAGTAATGAAAATTACAGTTGTTTATGTTGAAAATAAAAATGGTTTGACTTAGATCTTCAATTTTGGGATATGAGGCTGGTATTGACAATAAGTCTTTTCAGGGTGTATCGAACAACTTGTGACATTTATAATTTCTCTATTTTGTTTCCTTGTTTCTTACCATTATCCAGTAGAATATACATTTTGATGAATTAGCGTTCACATGTTTTTTTATTAGACAGCATTAGGTAGGTCTAGAAACTAATTGAACGTCGCTTGCGTGAACTGCCACAGCCGCGTTCAGAAGATGAACTGTGACTGATGGTTGACAGGGCAGCCATCCCTCAGGACACCATCCTCATTGAGTCAGTACCAAGACTTGTTGACATAGCGGTGGTCCCACAACATATTGGGTGGACGGCGATGTCACTCAGTGTATAGGTGGATTCTGTTCTGATAAAGATATTGTTCATTACTGGTACTGTCTTTATTCAGATTTTCACAACTTTTCGCTCACTAATTCTTGGTGTTGCAAATTCAAGTGTATTCAATGCAAGTGTATTCATATGTATTCAATGCAAGTGTATTCAATGCAAGTGTATTCAAGTGTATTCAATGCAAGTGTATATGAAATGAACATTGTTCATCCAAATGTAATTCATAAAGAGACAGAGGCCGATAACTGACATCAATTCTATAAAGCCATTAACACGCTATCTGATTTCAATAATACCAAACACACACACAATTAATTAAGAGAAATAATCTTTATAATGATTACAATTCTCGACTATAGATAGCGCGCTGGATGATTTACAAAAATAAATAATTTAAAACTGGAATCAGAAATAATGGTGAAAAGTTTGATATATTTATAAACGTGATCGATATACTCGAATTTAATTTTATTTGGAAAAAAGTTTAACTAGTTTGCTTTTTTTCTATGATGAGGACATAGAATAAGTTATAGTAATCATTTTGAGATTTGGTAGTTTGGCCTATATTATACTATTTATCTAGTTCTCAAAATTAGATAGTTAAAATTAATAATCAAAAAATACTATTTAAGAACCGTAATCTTGACAAATTACGCGGTTTTCCGTAATTACAGAAACACAGATGTAGCCGCGACTTTGTTATTATTATTATTATTTGAGCGCTTCGGGTATACACTCTTCATCAGTTAAATTTATTTTATGAAGAACATGTCCGAAAATATTTTTGTTTTTGGTTTGATTAAAAGAGTTAGAGGGTCATCTGTTATTTTGATATTGAAAGAAGAGTTAGAGATGAAAGAAATATGTTTCAATAGAATGGGAAAGAGCAAAGCTAAAGTTTAGAACATGCTAGTACAAGGAATTGCTTGGTGTTTTAGAAGTTGTCGCGACGAGCGTGAAATAAATGAGGAATATGGCGCGTCGCTCCTCATATGGTACTATGTCCTATGACAAGTAAGCGGATCACCCTGAATACTTCTATTTCAATACTATGTTTTAAAGTATAAACATGATACATTCTGAGAAGCTCTATGCAACCTATATCTATAGTTTTGTGTTTATATAAACCTTGTATGTTTATAGCAGTTTACTTATATCTTATATTTTCCTTTTGATACACCCAAATTGTATTGAAAACAGAGAGCCATTCCTATTATTTCTACCTATAAATATACTATAGGCATATATTGGATTTGATATAAAATGTATTTTTACCGAATATTCTGAGAGGCAACCTCGATAAAGAGAGTTGTCCATCGAAATATTGGCAAAATAAATGTTTTTATAAATCCGATATATACTCCGAGCGTGTGTCGATATAAACATATGTTATAAATATAGAGCGGTCGTGTGAGAGACATGCATGGAGTCTTTGATTATGATTTAGAAGTTTCTCGGTTCAAGTTAGGTTTTTGTGTTTATTATAAAATTAAAGGAAATTTGTAAAGCATTTTCCTGACTTATTTCCATGGTACAACATCGTATATAACGCATTGTCGTAAGACATATCCTTGATTGAAATTCTTAACGCATTTTCGTAAGATATTTTCTTGATACAATTTCGTGATACTTTTTTGTGACATAATTTCGTGATACTTCACATGAAAAAATTTAGAGACACGTTTTCGTAGCACAATTTGATGACACATTTTATTGATACAATTCCGTTACACATTTTTAGATACAATTTCCCCTAACATTTTCATGTTACAATTTCGCGTGACATTTGATACAATTTTGTGAAAGAAAAAGGCGTATTTACTAACTAGCCAATCCATGTACATCACTAGAAGAGAATAGAGAGTCGCCACTAGGTCTTTTCCTTCAGCAAGACATTAGGAAGTTTACTTCAAACCTATCCTAAGTACAGAATGGTACAAGCCATTATACCCATGGCGGGGGTAGTTAGCGACTGTTTTTTTATAACTGGAAGTGCACCATTTGTTTACACACAGAGAAATCGATTCTACCTTTGCATTTACAAGGTGCCAAATGCCCGTTTGTTTATTTGTTCTCACTAATGGCATTGGACTTACAAAATTGGATGTGAAAGTCGAGGGCCATTGGAGTATTTAAAAAATAATTAGTGCAGGGCACCACATGTTTATATATAGAAAATATGGTTTTTCTGGTGAGTTGAAATATCTGGTTAGGATACACTTATACAACCAATAGTAATCTCTCTCTATATATATATATAAGTCAGTGTATGTATGGATGTATGTCAGCTGAGCTTGACCTTGAGTGACGTAATGACAGCGTAGGGGCAAGAAATCACTTGCTATCATTTTATATATATATCAAATAAAAATATATATTCATATAAATATTCAAAATGATACAACTTTCAAATATCGTTGGGAAATTTTTCATTTTTATTTTTATATTTTAAAAACACACAAAGTTTTGAGCGGGACGTTTCATCCAGAGTGACATCCACGGCGCCAATTTATAATTGTAACGAATAGTATTTGAATAAAACAGTTAATCGGATAAAACCAGGGCGTTGCCCGCGTCATTCGGCTAGTTAATAGTAAAATGTACCTTTCTGGTACAAACCCTACTATTTGTAAATAAAAGAAGGCCAATCAAATCAATCCATTTTAAACCTGAGGTCAAGATGGTGGAGGAATTGTAAAATACACATTATTCGATAGCCACAATCCGATAAAAACTTCACGGCCTCTTTGTTATACAATAAAAAGTCATTATCTGCTTCAATTTCCTCCGAATATTGTTTCAATGGACCCCGATTCTCACAAAATCCAAACCCGAGCAGTGAGCGCAAATTAGCAAAGATCTGGAAGTAAGTGAAAATTTTGAACTACTTTATACATGTGTAGATATGTGGTACATATACAGTGCAAGGCTGTCAATGGCTACCCACTCAGATAATCATGGCCTGTACCAGGTGTACTTGGGATAAGTAATGAGGAATTCTTATGACAGAGAAATAACTACTACGAGGTACATCCCTAGAGTCGTTGATAGAGGAGACAGCTATTGGATATACCAAGTGGATACAGTGAACAATGTGGGGAACTACATAGATGTTTTCCTGAACTCTGAAACATAATTTTCTAAGAGAGAATGCCAAAAACATGAATTATCTTTAAATTTCTTCGAGATATGGCATGGATGAAATTAGTCTTTTTCAATATTATCGAATTGTTTTCTAATCATATGGATTGTTCAGACAAGCTTTACGACTTCAACGATACTAGACAAGGTGATGGATTACAAACTGACGACTTTCAATCCGTCTAACAATGACGGCAAGGGCGAGTTGCCAACGCCGTAAAACTTGTTTTTAGAAAGTTTTATTTTCCATATAACGATCATCTGTCCTAGAAGTGAAAGTCAAATCGATAAGTGCATCTCGAACATCGTCGAAACATCGGAGGCAACACTCCCCCAATCTATGAAAGTAAATAACTTTTTTTATAATCGATCAAACCTCGCTGTAGAGGACACAAATGGGACTGAACTTATATTTCCCTCTAGTTATGGTTCCTTCTAGCCCTGTATATACTATATTTAATAAGAAATGGAATCATCAAAACACGAATACTTCTTTTAAACATAAATCAAACTTCTACTGTTCTTCCTGAGGAAAATATATTAGGAGGGTTCATCACTGATAGGCAAGCCTTCCCAATATTTTTCATAACAGTAAAGACAGTAGAAGTTGTTTTATGTTTGAAAGAAAACATTCGTGTTTTATGATTCTATTTTTATATATAGATGTCAGGTTATCGTCTTAATATTAACTAGAAATTTAATAATTAAAGTTATTTTAAATTATTTATATGGAAGGATTTGCAATATCCCCGGTTCGTTTCATCGAAACTTTACGAAGGAATCTTTCCTGGAGTCCTAGCCACCTCTATTTACATAGTATGTTTGGAGGTATGCAACATGGGTGTTCTGCGTCATGTTCATCCATTGTTTATTCTTATATACATTTTGTAAGCCTTTTGTCTATTTGTTTTCTATTTTGAACAAATAAACAGACGGTGGATTTATCACTCCTACCGTTCATTTATAATTATATATTATTTTAAAGTAAAAACAAGATGGCAATGTTGTTGTATTGCATCATGCTCAGCATCACATAGGTTTCTTCTCTCACTTATATCTACTTCGTATATGCTAATTATTCACCTTAATATATAATATGAGTCTGTTATTTGTTTTACACATCTAATTAAGGCGCGTCTTTTTCATTTTCCTTTTAAATAAAAGGTCTGGTTGATTGAGCTGGCGAAAGCAGTTAGATAATTGACCACTGATGAGCTAAACCTTACCAATATATTACCCTCGCTGTAAGGGCAGTAGGAACTTGTTTCTATTTGTTATATACAAATAACGGCTGAAATTGTTAGATCATTCTGTTGTCATGGGGTATCGGTCAACCCATTTGGCTACTGAGCAAGCAGTTCTAAGTTCGAATCCTGGTATGCTCGTTTTTCATAAAATACTTTTAGAGGACTTCCTCTCTGTAACGAATTTCGGTTAACAATTTTAGAACAATGACATATTATCCTGACAACATTATTATTTTTATTATTATTATTTTATCCCTAGTGAACGTGGTACAGGACAGGATGTGATCATGATGGGTAATAGTTGAAGGCTCTTCTACTATAAGTCAACGTATGTAGAAAGCGATAGAGGTTTACCAGATAGTGATCGTAAGGGAATATACAATGATAAGACTACATTAAGAGACAAATAGAAGACCATATCTAATATAATCACGTATATATAATAACAAGGCACAATATATTTTAAATGAATTTGAATCTTAAAAAAACTGGTTTTCAAATATTTCCGAAAATAATTTCATCTTTTTAGAATAAGTTGAATTAATTATTGACAATAAGTCTTTTCAGGCTGTATCGATCATCTTGTGTCATTTCTAATTTCTCCATTTTGTTTCCTTGTTTCTTATCTTTATCCAGTAGAATATACATTTTGATAAATTAACGTTCACATGTTTTTTATTAGACAGCATTAGGTAGGTCTAGAAACTAATTGAACGTCGCTTGCGTGAACTGCCACAGCCGCGTTCAGAAGATGAACTGTGACTGATGGTTGACAGGGCAGCCATCCCTCAGGACACCATCCTCATTGAGTCAGTACCAAGACGTGTTGACATAGCGGTGGTCCCACAACATATTGGGTGGACGGCGATGTCACTCAGTGTATAGGTGGATTCTGTTCTGATAAAGATATTGTTCATTACTGGTACTGTCTTTATTCAGATTTTCACAACTTTTCGCTCACTAATTCTTGGTGTTGCAAATTCAAGTGTATTCAATGCAAGTGTATTCATATGTATTCAATGCAAGTGTATTCAAGTGTATTCAATGCAAGTGTATATGAAATGAACATTGTTCATCCAAATGTAATTCATAAAGAGACAGAGGCCGATAACTGACATCAATTCTATAAAGCCATTAACACGCTATCTGATATCAATAATAACAAACACACACAGAATTAATTAAGAAAAATAATCTTTATAATGATTACAATTCTCGACTGCAGATAGCGCGCTGGATGATTTACAAAAATAAATAATTTAAAACTGGAATCAGAAAAAATGGTGAAAAGTTTGATATATTTATGAACGTGATCGATATATTCGAGTTCAATTTTATTTGGAAAACATTTTATCTAGTTTGCTTTTTTCTATGATATGAACATATATAAAGTTATAGTAATCATTTTGAGATTTGGCAGTCAGGCAATTTATTATACTATTATATTTATCTAGTTTTCAAAAATAGATAGTTAAAAATAATAATTAAAAAATACTATTTAAAAACCGTAATCTTGACAAATTACGCGGTTTTCTGTAATTACAGAAACACAGATGTAGCCGCGACTTTGTTATTATTATTATTTGACCGCTTTCGGGTATACACTCTTCATCAGTTAAATTTATTTGATGAAGAGCATGTCCGAAAGCTTTTTGTATTTGACTTGATTAAAAGAGTTAGAGCGTTATCTGTTATTTTGAAATTCAAAGAAGAGTTAGAGATGAAAGAAATATGTTTTAATGGAATGAAAAAGTAGAAAGCTGAAGTTTATAACACGCTAGTATATACAAGTATTTGCTTGGTGTTTTAGAAGTTGTCGTGTTGAGCGTGAAAGAAATGAGGAAAATGGCGCGTCGCTTCTCATATGGCCCTCTGTCCTATGACAAGTAAGCGGATCACTCTGAATACTTCCATTTCAATACTACATTTCAAAATATAAACATGATACATTCTGAGTTCTATGCAACCTATATCTATAGTTTTGTGTTTATATAAACTTTGTATATTTATAGCAGTTTACTTATATCTCATATTTTCCTTTTGATACAATCAAATTGTATTGAATACAGAGAACCATTCCTATTATTTCTACCTATAAATATACTATAGGCATATATTGGATTTGATATAAAATGTATTTTTACCCAATATTCTGAGAGGCAACCTCGATAAAGAGAGTTGTCCATCGAAATAATGGCAAAATAAATGTTTTTATAAATCCGATATATACTCCGAGCGTGTGTCGATATAAACATATGTTTTAAATATAGAGCGGTCGTGTGAGAGACATACACGGAGTCTTTGATTATGATTTAGAAGTTTCTCGGTTTAAGTTAGGTTTTTGTGTTTATTATAAAATTGAAGGAAATTTGTAAAGCATTTTCCTGACTTATTTCCATGGTACAATTTCTTATATAACGCATTGTCGTAAGACATTTCCTTGATTCAATTTCTTAACGTATTTTCGTAAGATATTTTCTTGATACAATTTCGTGATACTTTTTTGTGACATAATTTTGTGATAATTCACATGAAACAATTTAGAGACACATTTTCATAGTACAATTTGATGACACATTTTATTGATACAATTCCGTTACACATTTTAGATACAATTTCTCGTAACATTTTCATGTTACAATTTCGCGTGACATTTAAAACAATTTTTTGAAAGAGAAATGCGTATTTACTAACTAGCCAAAACATGTCCCTCACTAGAAGAGAATAGAGAGTCGCCACTATGTCTTTTCCTTCAGCAGGACATTAGGAAGTTTACTTCCAAACTATCCTAAGTACAGAATGGTACAAGCCATTATACCCATGGCGGGGGTAGTTAGCGACTGTTTTTTTATTACTGGAAGTGCACCATTTGTTTACATACAGAGAAATCGATTCTACCTTTGCATTTACAAGGTGGCAAATGCCCGTTGGTTTATTTGTTCTCACTAATGGCATTGGACTTACAAATTGTATGTGAAAGTCGAGAGCCATTGGACTATTTAAAAAATAAATAGTGCAGGCACCACATGTTTATATATAGAAAATATAGTTTTTCTGGTGACTTGAAATATCTGGTTAGGATACACTTATACAACCAATAGTAATCTATATATATATATAAGTCAGTGTATGTATGTATGTTTGTTTGTCAGCTGAGCTTGACCTTGAGTGACGTCATGATGGCGTAGGGGCAAGAAATCACTTGCTATCATTTTATGTATATATCAAATAAAAATATATATTCATATAAAGATTCAAAATAATACAACTTTCAAATATCGTTGGGAAAATTTACATTTTTATTTTTATATTTTAAAAACACACAAAGTTTTGAGCGGGACGTTTCATAAGAGTGACATCCACGGCGCCAATTTATAATTGTAACGAATAGTATTTGAATAAAATATTTAATCGGGTAAAACCTGGGCGTTGCCCGCGTCATTCTGCTAGTTAATAGTAAAATGTACCTTTCTGGTACAAGCCCAACTATTTGTAAGTAAAAGAAGGCCAATCACACCAAGCCATTTTACACCTGAGGCCAAGATGGTGGAGGAATTGTAAAATACAAATTATTCGATAACCACAATCCGATAAAAACTTCACGGCCTCTTTTTTATATAATAGAGAGTCATTTTCTGCTTCAATTTCCTACGAATATTGTTTCAATGGACCCCGATTCTCACAAAATCCAAACCCGACCAATGAGCGCAAATTAGCGAAGATCTGGAAGTAAGTACATATGTTGAACTACTTTATACATGTGTAGATATGTGGTACATATACAGTGCAAGGCTGTCAATGGCTATCCACTAAGATAATCATGGCCTGTACCATCTGTACTTGGGATAGGTAATGAGGAATTCTTATGACAGAGAAATAACTGCTACGAGGTACATCCCTAGAGTCGTTGATAGAGGAGACAGCTATTGGATATACCAATTGGATACAATGAACAATGTGGGGAACTACATAGATGTTTTCCTGAACTCTGAAACATAATTTTCTAAGAGAGAATGCCAAAAACATGAATTATCTTTAAATTTCTTCGAGATATGGCATGGATGAAATTAGTCTTTTTCAATATTATCGAATTGTTTTCTAATCATATGGATTGTTCAGACAAGCTTTACGACTTCAACGATACTAGACAAGGTGATGGATTACAAGCTGACGACTTTCAATCCGTCTCACAATGACGGCAAGGGCGAGCTGCCAACGCCGTAAAACTTGTTTTTAGAAAGTTTTATTTTCCATATAACGATCATCTGTCCTAAAAGTGAAAGTCAAATCGATAAGTGCATCTCGAACATCGTCGAAACATCGGGGGCAACACTCCCGCAATCTATGAAAGTAAATAACTTTTTTTATAATCGATCAAACCTCGCTGTAGAGGACACAAATGGGACTGAACTTATATTTCCCTCTAGTTATGGTTCCTTCTAGCCCTGTATATACTATATTTAATAAGAAATGGAATCATCAAAACACGAATGCTTCTTTTAAACATAAATCAAACTTCTACTGTTCTTCCTGAGGAAAATATATTAGGAGGGTTCATCACTAATAGGTAAGCCTTCCCAATATTTTTCATAACAGTAAAGACAGTAGAAATTGTTTTATGTTTGAAAGAAAACATTCGTGTTTTATGATTCTATTTTTATATATATATGGCACGTTATCGTCTTATAATTAACTAGAAATTTAATGATTAAAGTTATTTTAAATTATTTTTTTATATGGGATGATTCGCTCTATCCCAGGTTCGTTTCATCGAAACTTTACGAAGGAACCTTTCTTGAAGTCCTAGCCACCTCTATTTACATAGTATGTTTGGAGGTATGCAACATGGGTGTTCTGCGTCATGTTCATCCATTGTTTATTCTTATATACATTTTGTAAGCCTTTTGTCTATTTGTTTTCCATTTGAAACAAATAAACAGACGGTGGATATCACTCCTACCGTTCATCTATAATTATATATTGTTTGAAAGTAAAAACAAGATGGCAATGCTGTTGTATTGCATCATGCTCAGCATCACATAGCTTTCTTCTCTCACTTATATCTACTTCGTATATGCTAATTATCTACCTTAATATATAATATGAGTCTGTTATCTGTTTTACACACACATCTAATTAAAGCGCGTCTTTATCATTTTCCTTTTAAATAAAAGGTCTGATTGATTGAGCTGGCGAAAGCAGTTAGTAAATTGACCACTGATAGCTAGATCCTACCAATATATTACTCTCGCTGTAAGGGCAGTAGGAAGTTGTTTCTATTTGTTATATACAAATAACGGCTGAAGTTGTTAGACCCATTCTGTTGTCATGGGGTATCGGTCAACCCATTTGGCTACTGAGCAAGCAGTTCTAAGTTCGAATCCTGGTATGCTCGTTTTTCATAAAATAATTTTAGAGGACTTTCTCTCCGTAACGAATTTTTGTGATTCAATTTTAGGATAATGGCATATTTTCATGACAACGTTAATATTATTATTTTTTTTCCCTAGTGAACGTGGTACAGGTCAGGATGTGATCATGATGGTTAATAGTTGAAGGCTCTTCTACTATAAGTCAACGTATGTAGAAAGCGATAGAGGTTTACCAGATAGTGATCGTAAGGGAATATACAATGATAAGACTACATTAAGAGACAAATAGAGGACCATATCTAATATAATTACGTATATATAATAACAAGGCACAATATATTTTAAATGAATTTGAATCTTAAAAAAACTGGTTTTCAAATATTTCCGAAAATAATTTCATCTTTTTAGAATAAGTTGAGTTAATTATTGACAATAAGTCTTTTCAGGCTGTATCGATCATCTTGTGTCATTTCTAATTTCTCCATTTTGTTTCCTTGTTTCTTATCTTTATCCAGTAGAATATAAATTTTGATAAATTAACGTTCACATGTTTTTTATTAGACAGCATTAGGTAGGTCTAGAAACTAATTGAACGTCGCTTGCGTGAACTGCCACAGCCGCGTTCAGAAGATGAACTGTGACTGATGGTTGACAGGGCAGCCATCCCTCAGGACACCATCCTCATTGAGTCAGTACCAAGACGTGTTGACATAGCGGTGGTCCCACAACATATTGGGTGGACGGCGATGTCACTCAGTGTATAGGTGGATTCTGTTCTGATAAAGATATTGTTCATTACTGGTACTGTCTTTATTCAGATTTTCACAACTTTTCGCTCACTAATTCTTGGTGTTGCAAATTCAAGTGTATTCAATGCAAGTGTATTCATATGTATTCAATGCAAGTGTATTCAAGTGTATTCAATGCAAGTGTATATGAAATGAACATTGTTCATCCAAATGTAATTCATAAAGAGACAGAGGCCGATAACTGACATCAATTCTATAAAGCCATTAACACGCTATCTGATATCAATAATAACAAACACACACAGAATTAATTAAGAAAAATAATCTTTATAATGATTACAATTCTCGACTGCAGATAGCGCGCTGGATGATTTAAAAAATAAATAATTTAAAACTGGAATCAGAAAAAATGGTGAAAAGTTTGATATATTTATGAACGTGATCGATATATTCGAGTTCAATTTTATTTGGAAAACATTTTATCTAGTTTGCTTTTTTTCTATGATATGAACATATATAAAGTTATAGTAATCATTTTTAGATTTGGCAGTCAGGCAATTTATTATACTATTATATTTATCTAGTTTTCAAAAATAGATAGTTAAAAATAATAATTAAAAAATACTATTTAAAAACCGTAATCTTGACAAATTACGCGGTTTTCTGTAATTACAGAAACACAGATGTAGCCGCGACTTTGTTATTATTATTATTTGACCGCTTTCGGGTATACACTCTTCATCAGTTAAATTTATTTGATGAAGAGCATGTCCAAAAGCTTTTTGTATTTGATTTGATTAAAAGAGTTAGAGCGTTATCTGTTATTTTGAAATTCAAAGAAGAGTTAGAGATGAAAGAAATATGTTTTAATGGAATGAAAAAGTAGAAAGCTGAAGTTTATAACACGCTAGTATATACAAGTATTTGCTTGGTGTTTTAGAAGTTGTCGTGATGAGCGTGAAAGAAATGAGGAAAATGGCGCGTCGCTTCTCATATGGCCCTCTGTCCTATGACAAGTAAGCGGATCACCCTGAATACTTCCATTTCAATACTTCATTTCAAAATATAAACATGATACATTCTGAGTTCTATGAAACCTATATCTATAGTCTTGTGTTTATATAAACCTTGTATATTTATAGCAGTTTACTTATATCTCATATTTTCCTTTTGATACAACCAAATTGTATTGAATACCGAGAATATTTTCCTGAACTCTGAAACATAATTTTCTGAAAGAGAATGCCGAAAACATTAATTATCTTTAAATTTCTTCGAGATATGGCATGGATGAAATTAGTCTTTTTCGATATTATCGAATTATTTTCTAATCATATGGATTGTTCAGACAAGCTTTACGACTTCAACGATACTAGACAAGGTGATGGATTACAAACTGACGACTTTCAATCCGTCTAACAATAACGGCAAGGGCGAGTTGCCAACGCCGTAAAACTTGTTTTTAGAAAGTTTTATTTTGCATATAACGATCATCTGTCCTAGAAGTGAAAGTCAAATCGATAAGTGCATCTCGAACATCGTCGAAACATCGGGGGCAACACTCCCGCAATCTATGAAAGTAAATAACTTTTTTTATAATCGATCAAACCTCGCTGTAGAGGACACAAATGGGACTGAACTTATATTTCCCTCTAGTTATGGTTCCTTCTAGCCCTGTATATACTATATTTAATATGAAATGGAATCATCAAAACACGAATGCTTCTTTTAAACATAAATCAAACTTCTACTGTTCTTCCTGAGATGAAAATATATTAGGAGGGTTCATCACTGATAGGTAAGCCTTCCCAATATTTTTCATAACAGTAAAGACAGTAGAAATTGTTTTATGTTTGAAAGAAAACATTCGTGTTTTATGATTCTATTTTTATATATATATGGCACGTTATCGTCTTATAATTAACTAGAAATTTAATATTTAAAGTTATTTTAAATTATTTTTATATGGAAATATTCGATATATTCCCGGTTCCTTTTATCGAAACTTTACGAAGGAATATTTCCTGGAGTCCTAGCCACCTCTATTTACATAGTATGTTTGGAGGTATGCAACATGGGTGTTCTGCATCATGTTCCTCCATTGTTTATTCTTATATACTATTTTGTAAGCCTTTTGTCTATTTGTTTTCCATTTTAAACAAACAAACAGACGGTGGATTTATCACTCCTACCGTTCATTTATAATTATATATTATTTGAAAGTAAAAACAAGATGGCAATGCTGTTGTATTGCATCATGCTCAGCATCACATAGGTTTCTTCTCTCACTTATATCTACTTCGTATATACAACTGAGACTCCTTTGGACGATCTTCCCAGAAAATCGTTCAAAGCGCTGGAAGATTGATTTGACTCTAACTTGCGATCTGTGTAAAAACAGATTCCAAGACGAAATTATGCATATAATATTTGGATGCTTTTGCTTAGAGAAACAGAGGAAAGAAATTTTGGGTGACTTACCCTGGTCTCAACCTGACTGCCAACAAATTTGCAGCTGGATGAACACACTGATGGTTGATCAGGGTCTCTCCCTCGGTTTATATAAATTCCACAAGGCCGCAGTCAATGTCCGTTGGAGAATAATGGATTCGCCGAATGTCGTGGTTTGCTTGGAGGAAGAAAGCGAAGATTGAATGCGGCTGATTCCACACTAGCCCTCTCAATGATATCCTAACCTTGACATACTCTAAACATTGGTACTTTAATTTAAATATTTAATCATGTATGGTTCCTTTTGCTCTGTATGTTTATTTTTTGTACTTAGTCTAGCCATAAATATTGTTACAAAACCAAATCAGTGATAAAAAATTCAATTTGTCCGCGTTAAGTATTCAAAATACAGTAGTTGTTATTTGAATATCTCGTGCACACGTGCTTAGAAAAAAATCGAAATATATTTGTTTTTTGATAATGGGTTTGGGTATTAAAGAAACCCGTATGGCTGTAATAGCCTTTAACAAGGTAGGCGAAAATCTTTCACCCTTTTTAAACTTTTACAAAATTTGAATATTACGCGTCAATTTGTTTATCAAACCATTGAAAGGTTCAACAAGGCTGGCACTATTAATGACCTTGAAAGATCTAGTCGACCGCGCGTGCAACGGACGCAAGCAGCTATAAAAGCCATTCGCGAAAGAATTCGTCGAAATTCACGCCGCAAACAAAAGATCTTAGCAAAGCAGATGAAATTAGATCCAAGAACCGTTTCCAAGATAATCAATGAAGACCTTGGACTGAGAGCTTTCAAACGACGCACAGGTCATTTGATAACCCCTGCTCTTAGAGATATTAGAAGGGTAAGATAAAAAATATTGTTGGCGCGGCATGATGGTCGGTGGCATGAGAGAATCCTTTTCATAGACGAGAAAATTTTCACCGTCGAAAAAATTATTAATCGTCAAATTGATAGGATATATGCTCGTAGCTCTCTAGAAGCTTCTATGAAAGTCAGGAAACTTGAAAAAAGTCACCATTCTTCTTCTGCCATGGTTTGGTGGGGAGGTAGCTACCAAGTTGTAACAGATCTCCACTTCTGTGCCAAAGGGGTAAAAACTACAGCTAAAAACTATCAAGAAGATATTTAGAAACAAATAGTAAAGCCTCTGAATACAAACATGGTTTATGGAGAATATTGGATATTTCAACAAGATTCAGCTCCTGCTCACAAAGCTAAGTCAACTCAACAATGGTTGGAGACGAATGTTCCGGAGTTCATATAAACCAATAAATGGCCCTCTGGAAGCCCTGATTTAAACCCCTTGATTACAGCTTGTGGGCATATTTAGAGGAGAAGGTGTGCTCTAAAAGTTATCATAATTTGGATAAATTAAAATCAGCATTGGTGAGAGCAATGAAAGAAATACCCTTAGAAAAGGTGCGTGCCGCCATAGATCAGTAGCTCGAACGTTTGAGATCCTGTGTCAAAAATAAGGGAGGATATTTTGAATGATTGTATATATTTAAAATCTATGTCCTATTGGCTAATAAAATATGTATTTATATCCCATTAGTTTTTGTTCTTAATCAGTTATTTTATAAAATTGTTTGTAACAGAATTTATGGCTAGACTGTGTATATATGGCTATATTTCTTTTTGTTTTTTTTTTCTTTCTTCTCTCTTTTCTTTTTCCTTATTACTTCTTGTATTTTGGTTTTTACTTTTGAAATATCTTCCTTTGCTAAATCCCGTAAAGAGGAATCATGTATAGGGCTGAATGCCCCAATAAAAAGGCTTGTGTGTGTGTGTATATCTACTTCGTATATGCTAATTATATACCTTTTTATATAATATGAGTCTGTTATCTTTTTATACATCTAATTAAGGCGCGTCTTTTTCATTTTCCTTTTAAATTAAATGTCTGATTGATTGAGCTGGCGAAAGCAGTTAGATAATTGACCACTGATGAGCTAGATCCTACCAATATATTACTCTCGCTGTAAGGGCAGTAGGAAGTTGTTTCTATTTGTTATATACAAATAACGGCTGAAATTGTTAGATCATTCTGTTGTCTTCGCGTATCGGTCAGCCCATTTGGCTACTGAGCAAGCCGTTCTAAGTTCGAATCTTGGTAAGCTCGTTTTTTATAAAATAATTTTAGAGGACTTCCTCTCCTTAACGAATTTCTGTGATACAATTTTAGGACAATGACATATTTTCCTAACAACGTTATTATTATTATTATTATATCCCTAATGCACATGGTACAGGTCAGGATGTGATCATGATGGTTAGTATTTGACAGCTGCCTCTACTATAAGTCAACGTATGTAGAAAGCCATATCTTTTCGGAAAGCCATAGTGTTTTACCAGATAGTGATCGTAAGGGCATATACAATGATAAGGCTACAAATAGAATCAAATAGGGAACCATAAAAAATATAATCACGCATATATAATAATATTTCACAATATATTATAAATGAAATTGAATCTTTAAAAAACTGTTTTTCAAATAATTTCATCTTTTTAGAATAAGTTGAGTTAATTAGTAAAATAACTGATGTAACAAATTCAGATTTTTTCCGGAATATTTTGCCTCGAGCCTTTAAAAACTTCCGAGTTTTCAAATTAACATTTCAGTATAAGTTTTACCTTAGAGATTTGCCTAATTATCATTATTAAAATTGAATTGTTATAAGGTATTTTGAGAAATAAATCTTCAGGAAGGCTTGTTGGCTTTCTATAAGATAGAAATTGTTATCATTCTTTGTGAATATTTACATAATGGCATATTGACGTCACATAAAATGTAATTATTAAAATTCATTGTTAGATAAATATTATGTAGAAAAATATCCAGCAAGAAGAGAAAATAAGACGTTGTGGCCATTTAGTTAATGGTAGATTGCCATCTACCACCTCTCTGATTATAAGACTAATGCATTAAAAGGATTCTAAAATATATTACAATTCCATCTATCGGAAATATTTAAAACATTTTAGAGGGCTTATAAATCATCAAAAGAACCTCTACAGACCTCTATTCTATCGTGGTCGTGTGTATGCCGAAATTGTGATGTTTCATAGAAGTGCCTAAGAAAAAAAAAATTGAAGGATAATGTTCATTCAAATTTTAAATAGATTCTAGAGACTTCAATTTGTCAAGATATAAATTTAATAAAAATTGGGATTTTTCTGTTTTCTTTTCCATTTCTGAATCCACTTATCATCAAAATCAGAAATTTAAACTATTTTTGACGCATAGGATTCTTTTAGAGACAAAACAATTTCTACTTATTTTATTACAATCATAAAATAATGGGAGGGCCTGGTTCATTGGTGGTGTACCTGATAAGCAAGGAACATCTAATTATTTTATTATTGTATTAAGTGTATTAAAAATTATTTCTTGAAAATAAAGATACTTCGACCAGTTAATCTTTTTATTACCTCGACGTTTCGACAAATATATTTTGTCCTCGTCAGGAGCAAACAAAAATTAAAACATTTGGCAAGGCGTTACAATTAATTTTTGTTTTCTCTCCTGACGAGGACAAAATATTTTTGTCGAAACGTCGAGGTAATGAAAAGATTTACTGGCCGAAGTATCTTAATTTTCAATAAATATGAACGACGGCCAGGCAGCCTCTATCTTCACGATAAAAATTGTTATATTTCAAAATTAATCATACACTTCAAAAATAGTTCAAATTTATTATAAAAGATGAAGCGCTAATGCCTCATATAAAATCAGAGTACGCCAAAAATGGATCAACCTATTTTTATGAAATATTGTAGTGCTTTTTTTTATGAATCGAATTGATGAGCTACAAGTATTCGAGGTGGTAGTCCGAACGGCGAAGATACAAATCAGAGTTCTGTGAGAAGAATCCTCGTGCTGTGATAAATATAAATTATCATATACTATGCACATTTTCTCCGTTTGATATGATTAACTATTTTCATTCATATGTAAATATTGTTTTATCTTTTAAGGTTATGCAAATCCATGGCAATCTTCCATTATGTAAATACTCCCTGCTGTATAAAATAGAACCAAAAAAAGGTGAAAAAATTATTTTCAACCAATGAGTGGTTGTCGCATCTAGTATCTTTGACACATTATAACACCTCGTTGAGGAGGTCCGAGAGAAAAGATAAATTCCGAGGGACAACCGGCGTGGAGACGGCGTTAGATAGGTCCTCCCTATTACCATCAAATCAGAGTGGATTCTCAACTGTTCCGCTATGGTAAACACCCTGAGTTCCCAGAATTCTGTAACCTTTACCTCAAAAGTCTAGGACAATATGGTCGACTTGGTCAAACTTACTCAAATTTACAACTTTATACATATCCCAACGGCTTATTTAAAACTTTATTATATGGTACACTGTGTGTCTATATATGTTTATCTCATTATATTATATTATACATTATCTTATTATTATATATATTATCTTATTATATTATTAACAAAGTTCCACTAAACTTATTGAATGGACACCTAGAATTATAAATAAATCTTAAACACCATGCTAGAGTTCTTTTCATTCTGCTTTAAGAAGAAAATCTTGTAATAGAATCGGGTAAACTATGTGATTTGACATATCTTCCGCACTTGATTTATTTAATGACTTTTATATGGTTTTTCAATAATACATTTATTCATATAGACACTTGAAAAATATCAAATAGACACTTGAAAAATATCAAATGGACACTTGGAATTTATATATTTTACCGATACTAAATATACACTCTTTACTATATAAATATTATATATACAAATATACTATATATAATTATATAAAATATGAATATATGTTGTCTTTGAGGTTTATGAATTACGCATACGAAGTATCTTAAAATGTTTTTATCGAATATATTTTCCATAATTTGTATATATATATTATTATTAAATTACCTATATATATTGTTCTGAAAATATAGTAATCTATATTGAAATATTCACATAATGAAAAAGGTATATATATTGGATTGAATAAAAGATTTATGTACCAATATTCAGCTAACCGGAATATTGACAAATAAATATGTTATCCATCCAATATATACATTTTATATGATCTAGATATATTTATTATATATATAACGTATAGAGTACGGGAGGAAGATATTATTGTACCTAAGAGGCACCTCTCCCTTCAATAATGTATAAGAACGATGTATTATGCTTAAGCATCCTGGTGAATATTTTACTACCGGAGATAAAACAATGAGCCACAACGCAAGATAAGGTCATATCCCGAACCCAGGAATATAGAGGTTGGCTTTTTGTCTGAATTTTCCAAAACTGGTATTGTAGCCCATTCTTTATCTCCACTAGTGAAGATTTTGCTATAGTGATAAACATATTACATCGTTCTGATGCCTAATAAAGGGGGGGGGGGGGAAAGGCCTCTCGCTTTAGGTACACAAATATATATATATAAATGAAAGGTTTAAAAGCACGAATGTTTACATAATACAAACTTCTACTGCCCTTACTGCGATGAAATATATATTGGAGAGGGCTTGGCTTATTAGTGGTGAACCCTCCCAGCGGTTTCGCCAATTTAATCTATCAGACCGCTTTTTAGAGCTCTAATACTGTATTGGACGATTTTGCTTATATACGCAGCAGTGAAGGATGGAATCTCAAAAATGGTTTTCAAGAAAACTATGGACATAAGTTTATAGGACAGTAGAATTACACAAACATATATACAACATAAGGTTGCGGGAGGATGATTTCCACGTACAAGAAGATGCACCTCTTTCTTTAAATGTGCAATAGTACAATGGCATTGTGCATTACTTCAGTAAAAACTTAACTGGTGATGGTAAAGAATGAGTCTCAACAACAGTTTTGTCAAATTCAAACAAAGGCCAACCTGTATGTCATGGTTTCAGGCTTTGGCCCTCATCCGTACATGGGAAGCTTTGATTTCGGTCGATATACTTGTGTTGTGGCTAATTCTTTATCATCATAAGTTAGGTTTTCACTAGGGTGATGCAAAGGGCCATCGTTTCAATGCACAATTAATGGGAAAGGTACCTCTTTGTGTATATTTATTTTTGTGTGTGAAAAAATATTATTTATAAAATAGAAAATTGCTATGTATTTTTTTATGTAAATTTATTAAACGTGTTATATGAAATTGAATTTAAACGTGAATTTAAATAGAAAATTAGCAAGTACGGTCGATTTTATACAACCAAAACCTAGGATCGAATCGGGAATTGAATTTTTTCTACTTCAATTCCCTCGATTCTTACCCAAAGACAACCTCACGGGCAAGTAACCAAATATGCTTTGGCACGTTTGTAATATCAAAAGTCAAACTACTTTCTCCATGGGTATACATGTAATGTACTTACGGTAAAAGTCAGTTGATGTCTACCCACTCTGTTTATCATGAGAATCACCATGTGTATTTGGAATAAATAAGCAAAAAGGGTTAAAGCTCTAGCAACAATTCTTAAACAAAATAACTTCATATATAAAATTTTAGAGGTGGAAACAACAAAATGAGAAGTAAATTATCGAGATAAACCATTTTAAAAACCACCCTGGGCACTAGGTATAATATGTAATTATGATGTAAGGTATGATTTCAATAAAATTACTCTCCACAGAGATCAATTTAACTCGAGGCACAAGTCTCCATTAACTAGATATATAATTGGCTAAATTTAATTAATATTTTAAATTAAATATTGGTTACCTCTGACTTTATGTGAAGAATATTAATGCGATTTTCTTGGGCGAAATTATTTTTCAAAAATAATAAGAACACAATTATAAGATTACATCCGAATTTGTATCAAAATTCTGTGATAAAATACTCACTAAGAGCCATTGTTGCTCTAATAATTGTTAAAAATACTAGATAAAGGAAAAAATACTAGCAATAGGTATATTTCATTTAAAAAGGCTCGAAGTATTGGAATGCAAATCCTTCTTCCACAAGGGTCTAATTAAAGTTAGTCCTAATAAATTCAGTAACAATAACTTTCGCTTATAAATTCTAGAAACATCACGCTAAATATTACTACTGAGGGTCTATTTCAGGTTATCTAGGTCCGATAAATTCAGATTAAAAGCAAACAGCTCTTCATCATGGTCCTACATAAAAAGAACATCGCACATAGTGTCGTAATAAAGTCTTGTTTAGCTTTTGGAACCTAGCTCAATTTTCTTCAAAAATACCGCGACAACTTTTTAAAGATATCGTTGTTTCTACCAGCTTTGATTTTTATCATCAAAAAGAGGCAGATAAGCTCAATTCTCATCCTAACTGAAAACGTTCAAAGTTCTGGAAAGTCGACACCTACTTGATAATGGGATCAATAGAACGTAAAATGAATTTATTTCGCGAGATGCATATTGGAATTTAGACGTAGTACTTTATCTATGCTATTTAAACGATCAATACCGTGGATTTTGTCAAGACCACATTTCCCAAACGTGTATCTTGTAATAATTAATGACTTTGGTGTATTTATCATTGGCTTCAAATCAAACAACAACTTTATTGAGGCCCTTTTCACCTCTTGTAATATTTCGCGTTGAAATAGAAACAAGATGGAATATTTACATATTTACGAGTGTATAAGAAGAGGGTAATATATATATATATATACTGTATTTATTTTAATTTTTGTTTTCGGAGGCTATTTTATCTAAGATCATTTTTTGTGTGAAAGTTGAAAAGTTCTATTGTAAAAGTTTTTTTTTTTTCTTTTCGAATACCAATCTAATTTTAGTTGAGCAGGACTGATATATACAATACTCGTTAACATCTTTACTCTCTCCTCCTCCATATGGGTGCAATCAGTTAAGTAGTGTGTCATATCGTTTACAGTTTTCATTCCTCATAGCATGCAGTGTATATCTTCTTTCTTGATTAGAGAAGTGGATAATATCTTCTTTTTATCAATATAAATGGTATTATAATCTAGGTAGTATTACTATTATGTTTGAGGGGAGGATCCAGGAAAATAATTGTTGCGGGATAAATAATTTGTAGATTATAATTGGAGTATAACCTCTATTATTCCATCCACGCCAGAAATTGCTGTATAAGCTGCTTCGACTTAAGTAATTTGGAGAGTTATTCTTGTATAAATACGTTGTTTTTGTTCCAAAGTGATTAAGGTATTCTGAAATGTTTTTGTGAATTCCGATGGATTTATTTGTGTCGATACTTGGCGTAGTCTGTTCCAGATCAGCCCAGGTAGTCTATTATACATTATTTATTATTTGCACATTTATAGAGAACATTCGATGGTTATATAATTTGGTAGCATTCAATATGTGTGATAATCTACCCGTTTACAATCGTATAATGAATTCAGAGATTTAATGAAAAATGTGTTTTGTATTTAATCAATAATGTTCTGATTATATATATATCACAGGCACAAACCGTTGCTGCATATAGTAACATGGATTTAATTACTGGATCAAATAATTTGAGTGCTACGTTTATAGTGCAAGTTAATATTTAGAAACTTGATCATTCTAATAAAATCTATCAATGCAGAATTATCTTTATAATGAATTGCCTGTTGCTAGTAGTTGTGCTAGTAAATGGAAATTATACGTATGTTGTTCTGGAGGTTACCATCGATAGGTAGTTGTTACCCCAGTAATAGGCGTTGGTTTCTAACAAAAATTGCTATCATCGCTTTAGAAAATAAAATTCACCTTGGTTAAAAACAATGATCATCACATATTTACATATTCTATATGCACTTCAATAAAGTATTGCAAATTCTTGCGTAACCGAAAGAGGACATAACGAAACTTCCCTTATAACGAACCTAAAAGTGAGGACAGTTATAGCATCCATAAGTACAGTCTCATTGGGATTGGCTTTATCAAGTTTTGTACTGTATTGTATTTTCAGATAACTTCCTTAGAAAGGCTATCTATATAACTGGCAGATGGATGACTAGTAAAACCCTAAACATTTATATACTGTAAGAGGGAGGGGGGTCAATCGAATTTGTAAGATCATCCATCTTCCATTTATTCATTTTTTCATCCATATTTTCTTTCGAGGCATCTGCGAATCTTCATATTGAGTCATCTGATAAGCGGGAAGCCCAGTAGTAAGATCTTTATTTATTTCTTTTTCGAATATCAGATTGATAAAATATATCGATAAAGAAGATAGGCGACTCATATTCTGGAATATAAAAGAATTCAACAATTATGATATTTCTCCTTATTTTTGGTACAAGTGACCAACAAAGTTGCACATTTAGTTTATGTATTTTCCCAACTATGCAGAACTGTCACCTACATACTTTGAATATGAGCTTTTTTTGTAGGGTATCCACCCTTTTCTTTGAAGTCGCCTTATATATAGAGATTTCTTTTTATGACTATCCAATGATAGTAATTAAGATAATTTTATAATTTTATACCGATATCATTCACATAATAATTCTATAAATATTATAATAGAAATATTATATCATGACGGATAATTGTTTCACGGTAAAATTTTGATTCAAATTCTATACCTGAAAAATCTTGACGAATTTACTCAAGAAAGGTGTTGGCTCGACAGAATTGTTAGAGCATAAAATAATATTATCATTATATCAGTAAGATTATATTTGATCATCACTGTCAATATGATAAATTCATCTCGTCACTATTATAATGATATGGATTTTTTTTCATTGTGTTATTTTGATACAGAGATTAAGGTGACATACCTTTGTCCGCGAGTGACTCCACCAATATTGTATTTCAACTAACTATTATCATTATTATTAGTCATCATCATTATTACAATTACGCCTTGCCCCTCAACTTAAACTAACAGAATTTGATTTTTATGTATTATGATGATAATCAATTCAAATATTGTTCATCATTAGATGACATTGCGATATTAACAATATCTTTGAATATTTAGAAAATATCTAATCGATAAATAAAACACACACATTTGAAAAATAATAGTAATCAAATTAAGGAATTAGATTGTTTCCAATATTGTCTCTGTTATTGTAGAAAGTGACAGCGACAAAAATTGTAGAATATCGATTTGTTTGTTCAATCAATACTTGGAGTAGGTTTACAAGAGTTAACTCTGTTGTTGTTGGTATTTGAGTAAGATTTATCTGGTAACACTGATGGATCGAGAGTCTCCTTCTGGTAATATCTTTGTTTTGTTTAAGAAACTTGTTTTTGTACAGAAATAGATGACACAGTGTTCTAGCTACATGCTGGAATATTGAACATTTGGTCAGGAGTTATAGAAGAATATTCTATTAAATGAATCATTTTGTTTATTGTCTCTCTCTTTCTTTTTTATCATCACTTTCTCTGTTTCTATGCAGAACCTATCTTTGTTATACTTTTTATTGATAATCATTATATTTATATATATATATTTGAAATATAAAATACAAGGTTTTATATAAGGTGTGTGTTAAACGGTATATTTACATATTCATATTTACAATTTCATTTTAAAAATAAAAAGGCATATACTGACCAGGCTTACATGAACATTTCTATATGTCAAAGCGTCATCTAGTGGAACAAAAATACACTAAACGTTTATTTAACTTGTTCCATAATATTTGGCCAATCTAATTTCTTGATAAATCAAGAACCACGAACACGTCTCGTGCTGTTGGCCCTTGTCATTTCATTTTAATATATATATATGTGTGTATTTTAATATATTTAAGTCAAATATTTTACAAAAGCAATATTGAGTTCTGGGTAATGGTCTGCTTCTAGCCTTCACTGATATGGTTTCCTGATGTTAAGACCCTAAAAATCTTCAACAGTCTCTCTAGCCTTTCCTGGTGACCCTTCGATTAAATGGTCCCCTGGCCTTGAACCACCTTCATTCTTTGTTCTCAGATCTCCTGTCACTTGATCTATGTCGTTCTCTTGGATCTTCCCAATGTTGGTCTGTGGTCCATGATATGATTTTATCTGGGGTTTTATGTTCAACTTCTCAGTTTTCCAATGCCAACATAATTTGTATTACCTTTTTTCGCTCATAAACATACAAAGAACATCTTAAACATTTAAAGGATTCCAAAAAAGCATTTGACAAAGTGGTATCTCTATCCTGTAGAATTCGAGCAATATTTATAAAACATTCCGGTCAGATCGTGGAACTCCTCCATTCTCCAATCTGCAGAAAGAATTGTAATCATATGCAAGGTTTATAATTTTCAAGTTTAAATATCATCTTTATATATATCTACAAGTATACGTATCGTCATTATGCCTTAAACACAAACTCCCGTTTTAATAGATATAAATAACTTCAATATGTCGATATTTGACAACGTGCAGCAATAAAGTTTTTGTTACATAGCTTTACATATATAAACTGAAGATTACACTAACATAAATAGACTATATAAAGATAATATCAAAATTTATATGTGGGGAGTTTTCGATATCAAAACTGGAGAAAATGTATCTCATAAGAAATATAAATGTCAAACGCCAATGTTTCGTTTATATATAAAACCGAATTTCTACTGTCTTTACTGTGATGAAAAATATCGGGAGGGCCTGGCTCATCAGTGCTGAACTCTCCCAGCGGTTTCGCCCCTTCAATCCCCGGGATCGCTTATATACATAGTTTTCTGAGATACCATACCCAATATTCTATCCTTCATTGTCGCATATAAAAATAAAATCGTCCAATACATTATTAGACCTCTATAAAGTGGTATTGTAGATTAAATTGGGGAAACCGCTGGGAGGGTTCACTACTGATGAACCAAGAGGCCTCTCACTATTTTTCATTGCACTAAGGATAGTATAAGTTTGTTTTAGATGTAAAATTACATTTATGCTATAGATAGTTCATTTTATTTTAATAATTTTATAATTATTATATATATATAGATTGTGGCGCGTTATAATGCCTTATAATATAATGTAGTTTGCCTTTTTACCGTTAGGTGTGCCTGGGTAGCGCTGGGCTTCATTTAGATTGGTAGATATTTTCTAATAAATTCCTTTTCAAATTAATTTTATATTTTATTAATAATTCTATTTACTATTTGTTTTTTTTTTTTAATATAATTTCTCCACATCGGTAGGAATATCAAATCTTCTATACGGTGTCAATCCTGAATTGTTTCTTCCTTTATACATATTCTTTCTCTAGGATTAAATAATATATAAGACGGGAGTGTGTAATATATCTATGTAAGGATACTTCCTCGATATCTTAGCAGGTAATCAATTTCCAGCTACCCCCAAGGTAAAATTAATTATTAATTTTAATTATCAATTTTTCACTGCGCCCGGAGGAATCAATTGAAATTGATAAAGCGCTCTTTAATTTGATCGATTACAGAGTGGTTTAAGTTCTCATTTTGGAATAGAAGTTGTTGTAGAAATAGAGTTTTGATTTTAAACAACTAATGGAGACCATCTTCTTGACATCTGTGACACCACAAATAACTTATATAACCTAACCTTTCAATAAGAAAACACTACAGAGAATGAACAATTTTTTAAAATCATAATTGAGAATATTTCTTCTTTGAGTTTTGCTAAGTCAGTAGAAAACCTGTTTGCTCGAAAGATAGGATTTCTCAATAAAAGGATATACGTATTGTTATTACTTTATATATGTAGTGATTCCGCATGATGATTTGTTCTCTTTTTTTCTAAGAAGAAAAATGCGGTATATATGTAAATTTTACATGAAAAAAGAGGAATTATGTAAATATAAAAAGGATATATATATATATATATGGTGTTGGTGTGTGCTGAAGTTTGGTTGAATTTGCCAAATAAAATCTTATTTTTTATGATAACTGAGATTGGAGGTAACCAATAGGTAGAAAACATGACCCTATAAAACTATTAACAATTTTACTTGAATAACTTTTAGATATTAAATCTAGTTTTCAATGAAAAACCAAGTCTAACGAGATATCAATTTTGTAAAATCATAAATGATTTATTTTGATATAATGAGAGAATACCCCCATGACAAACCAGAGTTAGCTTGTTTTAGATTGTATCTAATGGCAGGTTCTACTGGTAAAGTTGGAAAAGGTGAAAAGAAAATTTACAGAATATTTTTGATAAAATTATCCTGTTGTTTGCCTTTGACCATTGTTATGTGGGTTGTTGATTTGTTATATCATTATCACCTATAATTATCTCTCTAATATTCATATGACGTCAATTATATTCGATATTTGATTGGTTGCTTACGGTCACGTGGCAGTGTCTGTTCGTAGAACGGGCTAATGTTATTGGTGTATATAAATCTGTTATGCTTATAATGTTTTGATGTTGGAATGATAAAGAATTGGAGGTGCAATATGCAAGGAAATATAGTTATTTACTTATCAAGTATTTTTTATTCTCAATTGCTTGAAAAGAATTACACATTAAAAATTTTTAACAGTAATATAGAATTTATAAAATGAATCATATATTCGTGAATTGAAAAAAATATACAAGGTATGTCCCATAAGTTCCCGGACTGGGTCCTTAAAAAAAAAAGGTAAGATATTTTTTTAAAAAATTATTAAAACTTTTAAAAGTAATCTCCCCCTTGCTTCAACGAACCAGCGCCATCATTTCTCCAAATTGTCGAAACAGTTTTTATAGGGCTCTTTTGGAATGCTATTCAATGCCAACAGCGATTTTTCTATTATGTCATCCCTGGTGTCATAATGTCTTCCTTTTAGAACTGCTTTAAGTTTGGGGAACAGGAAAAAGTCATTTGGTGCGATGTCTGGGGAATAGTGTGGTTGAGGTAGGATTTCTGTCCCGTTTTTAGCCAAAAAAAAAAAAAAAACCTCGTCACCAAGTGCGCTGTGTGAGTGCGGGCATTGTTATGGTGTAGGATCCAGTCACCGTCAGACCATTTTTCTGGCCTTTATTTTTCAAATCGCTTCCCTTAGATGGCGAAGAATGCCCAAACACATTTCTTTAATAACTGTTTGGCCTGCAGGGAGATACTCGTGATGAACAATGCCCTTGTTATCAAGAAAAACAAAAAAAAAGCGACCAGCAACACACTGTTTCTGGATTTCAATATCCTGGATTTTTTTGGTCTAGGCTCACCCTGACCTATCCACTCGGCATATTGACGCTTGGTTTCAGAGTCATAGCCATAGACCCATGTCTCGTCGCCTGTGATTATCTTATCTTTCCATTCCGGATCCGTTCTTGTCATTTCCAACATGTTCTCACAGGTTTCAAGCCGACACAGTTTTTGCTCATTAGTGAGGAATCTTGAGATGAATTTTGCAGGAGTCTTTTTGAGCTTCAAATCTTTGGTTACGATCCTTCCAATCGTTGTTTTAGAGATGCCTGTGTCGTGTTCTAGTTCCAGCAAAGTGGTTCGAGGATTTTCTTTTATCAAATCGGTGATTTTTTGCACATTTTCATCAGTCCTTTGAAATTTTGGGCGTCCTTGACGAGGATCACCTTCAATGGAAATTCTGCCAGCTTTAAATCTAGAATGCCATTCAAAAACAGTTGTTCTCTTTGGCGGGTCATTGGGGAATGCTTTATTAAGCATTTCAAAAGTTTTGGTTGCTGATATTTGAAGTTTCCCGCAAAATTCTATGCAAATCCTCTGCTTCAATTTTTATTCCATCGTAAAATCGCCGCAGCGCTAGGTGTAACCTTTAAATAAATTAGAATGACCTTGGCGCGCGGGCACGTACCCCCTCGATATTGGTACCACCGTGTTGCCAGATATTTTTCTATAATAAACAGTCAAATTTATTTACATTTTTCATTTATTTATTTTTTTATGGAACCAGTCCGGGAACTTATGGGACATACCTTGTATATATATATATATATATATATATGTCGTAGATTTTGTTTCATAGTGATGTCAATATGTAAGAAAATACTGACCAAGGTGAGAGGTGTATTCAAATAATTTATTGTTTTACTTGTATAGATACTGAACATATATTTCCTTCTTAAATTTAATCTTGTTTTTTCCTAATTTTGCATGATTATTTTGGATAATAAAAAGATAATCATTCAATAGAAGATTGTATATTCTCATTTTTATCTTCATCTTGAATTTCAAAATATATTCAAAAATAATTAATAATAATATTCAAGGTGTAATGTGTCTCTGAGAATAAAAAAAAATCAAACCGATTATAATGTATTATCTATATATATATAAAATTGAATGTCTGTCTGTCTGTGTGTCTGTCTGTCTGTACTCTATAGATTCAAAAACCATACATCCAATCGCCGTGAAATTTTGGGATATTATTAGGTATATCACCGGGAAGGTTTTTTAGTATAGTACTGGAAAGGTTTCTGAAAAATAATTTCATGAATATCTTGTTTATCCTTAGAGTTATTTGCAGATTTGTAGATTTAACTCGCAAGCAGCGCCCCCATTGTGACGATGATAACAAGTTTTATTATCACTAAGTTTGTTATCTTAAATATTATTTATCAAAAGTAAGATTATCTCAGGATGACACGGCAATTTATTTGAGACAAGAATAATGATACAATTCCAAGGCGAAGATATTATTCCTTTAAATTCCAATTACCGAGGGAACCAATTAATATTGATTTTATTCAACTTATCGAGTATTTTTCAAGGGACCGGGAAAAAATGTTCACTAGGTAAAACTATGATTTTCTAATGTAGAAAATTAGGAAAGACAAAATTCAGGATGACACGGCACACAGGGACCGGGAAAAAATGTTCACTTTATCGAGAGATTCAAATTTACGAGTTTCAAATTATCAAAATATATCTTTTTTTTTAAATAAGTTTTTAGAGAATTGTTTTAACAAATGTTCGCTAGACAAACCTTTACTCGGGTAAAACCTCGGGCGAAGCCGGGTACGTCCGCTAGTACAAATATAAAGTATAATTACATGCTATATATATGTTTCTTTATATATTATACATTAATTAAAGCGCAATACGACCTCGTCTATAAAGCCTATAAACAACAATTAACAACCAACTAACCGCTTTTTATACATTAAATTATAGATAAATAAATAAAAACATATAGCCTTAACTATTACTTTACACATTATAAACCTCAATTTTAGAAATTGATAATTATTTTAATAAAAAATTAGGTTAATATTTAAAGCACGTTCAGTCTTGAAGATACAATATAAAAATATAACACATAAAACAAAGAATACCATTTTCTCTAATGTATTTTTGTCACACAAAAAAAAAATTAAATATGAAAATAATTAAAATAATATAGTGAGAATTTTCAATGCAAAGAATTAATTAAAGAAAGGAAAATAATTTACACATTCATTTTAACCAAGAAATTCAACAACAAAGGAGATTGGTTCGAATAAATGATAATGGTAAAACAATTAACTATACTGTGGGAATAGTTAAACAATCTAAGATGAAACTGAAGTGAGTTAAAGATGGTTATCTCGCCTACACTATGACAGCGTTAATCCAGTACAGAGGCTGTGACAATATTTGACTAGGGTTATTCCCCGGATATCTCTCGTCTGCTAGGTAAGACATCCTAGTTAACCTATTTCTGCCATCAATGAAAACTACAATTTCTATCTTCATTGAATCATGTTTGAACCAGTGAAATACAATCGTTTTGATATATTGATTTAGTTATTATAAACTTTAAAAATTTATTATAAGTATAAAATATCTCCAAAATATATATATATATATATATAGAAAACAGACGTTTTATTAATAGAGAGAGATTGATTATGCTGAAATTCTCTTTATAAGAGCGTTTGTGAAGAGTCAAATATGACTGAATGAATATAAATATATGCAATAATACAGTTTAATATAAACAACAATTCCATACGCAAAATAATTATAAATAGTGTAACAGCTTAAAATGTAGATAAACTTAAGCACACCAGCTTGGTCATCATGTATTCACAATTAAGACAATAAAGTTTTATTTAGAGTCAGCTATACCCTAGGCAAGGCGAGGTCCAGTTTCGTTATTTTATTTCCTTCAGTGAAAATTCCACAAATTGTTAGTGAGTTTTACCACCAACAGCGGACAACAACAGGTCATCTTTCCCACTTTTGCAGAACACACCTTCGTGGATATTGCCGGCTCTTCGGCCACTGGCTTTCTAAGGTGACCTACAACCAGCCTAGGTTTTTGTGTTAGCTATAGATGCCTGAAACCACTTGGCCTCATGACTGCGAGTGCTTGTGGTATGACACACACATATATATAAACGAATAAAGTTATATAAGTATATACATGAAAAAAATAAATATATGAAATTAATTGAATAATATTCATTCCTAGTACGTTGCCAAATATAAAGCAATCGATATGAAATTCGTTAAGGATTAGTTTTATTTTTTGTTTTAGAGAGAGAATAGTATTTCATATATTTAAGGGATTTTTATCAAAATTTGGAGCGGTTGAAGACTCTAGCTGTCATTGTGGTAACGTATTCCAAGACTCGAGACACCTACTGCTGAAATGCCCACTCTTCTTTACCGCTAGACAACAGATTTTAAATAATGTTGTAGATCTATATAAATTTGTAAATAGCAGAGAGAATTATCATAGATTTAACTATTTTTGTGAATATATTTATGATTATCTTTCAAACCTGAAAGGTTCAGGTTCCTAATATATATTATTGTTTCTCTTTTTATTTTTGATTACTTTCTTGCATAATATGTTTATAACTGCTTCTGTTTAAAAAATGTAAATCGACGCAATTATCCCTAGCCGGGATATCGCGTTTTGTGGGTTGAAATAAATAAATATATGTATCTTGAAAAATTTGCTTTTATATATTACCCATGTTATTCGCTTAATGATTGACTTTCTTATTCCCTGCGTCATCTTGGTGACGCATGCGCAGTTTTTTTTTACTTTCTGCCACGGTGTTCGTGTGCGGCTCTTCAATTTAACCTACTCCCAACTGGACTATTTCTGTGAATTAATTCATGCAGACAGAAGTTCTTCAAATCTGTCTGCTGATGGTTAGGTAAGACTACTGCTGCTGCTTAGTCGGCGAGGCGCATGCGGCAGCAGGTTGTTGGGCGAACTCGCGGATAGAGAATTGAAAACCGGAAGTGACGTCATGATTCAACCACTTTATAATATAAAATAGAGTTTATCCTCTTAATTGAGTTTCATACTATATCAATTCTGACCTATATATAATAGTAGTTACATAAATTTTCTTTAAAGACCTCCAAAGGTTTCCCATTGAGTTAGGTCTCATGGAAATTTCTTGCTCTTATTTTAGGGGATTTTTGTTATAGCAATGAAGATTTTTCTTCATATAGGTGTCTGAGAGATGGAAAGTTTTATACTAGTGGATATAGTATAGGAATACCATACAGCACAACATCCAACAAGCAACCTATCTAATAAGTCACAATAAAATCCTAAATAATTGCAATTAGATATTTAATGAATGAAAGGAAGAAAAAATTGCAACGAGTTTCTTTATTCTGAATGTTGGCAAGCTTTCAGGCGTTAGCCTATCTTCAGGCCGATTTCGCAAAATATATATACAAATAATACAAAATCTAAACTATATATAAGGTGTAGAACTAATCTTACCGGAAGTAAATTAAACAAATTGTAATAAAATATATTGTATACAACGATACATATCGTTGCTATCTATCGATCTAATTGCTATTTGCAGTATTCCCCTACTATTCAAAGGCTAGCAGAAGTATTGAGGAAATTTGGGATTAGGCCTATTTTTGTAGGCTCTCGATCCATCGGCCAAATAGTCAGACATCCAATTACGAAATCTCAGGTTAAGACAGAACCGAGTGACCAACAAAATGCAGTTTATTCATTATCTTGCCAACAATGTACCGCTTCTTACGTGGGGGAAACCGGCCGAACTGTCGCCACCAGAGTTAAAGAACATATCAGGAACGTAAGGAACCAAGATAGCAGATCTCTTATTTATCAACATGAGTATTCTACTGGCCATCATTTTGACCTACAAGACGTCAAGTGTTACTTCCGGAATATATTCTCTAAATATAATAGACTTATACTTGAATCCTTGGTTTCGAACGATAAAAAGAGCATTAATAGAAGGATCGATATACCACAGCAGTACCTTCATATATCCCATAGCTAAATTCATGTTTTCTCACCCGGAGCTTTGGAATAGAATTATGTTAGTTGTATAAATACATAGTCGGTTTGTTTATTTTTCCTTATTGTAATTGCCAAGACTTATTTTAGTCCTTTCTTATGTAATTTTAGCGTATCTCAAATTTCATAGTTTTAGAATTTGTTTTTAATATAAAGTTTTCGGCATATTTGCATGTATCGTTGTATACAATATATTTTATTACAATTTGTTTAATTTACTTCCGGTAAGATTAGTTCTACACCTTATATATAGTTTAGATTTTGTATTATTTGTATATATATTTTGCGAAATCGGCCTGAAGATAGGCTAGCGCCTGAAAGCTTTCCAACATTCAGAATAAAGAAACTCGTTGCAATTTTTTCTTCCTTTCATTCATTAAATATCTAATAAGTAACCACCTTCTTGAGCAACCACTTAAGTAGAATGATAAAATGACGATTTAGTCCAACCTCTGATTAACGACCATCTTTAAAAGAGACCGGGAATTTCAGGCTATAAATAGTATCTAATTTGATAGACTCTACCGTATATTTATCTACCTCCTATATGTACATAACCTCTCTATATGTACATAGCTATTTAACTCAACTATTCCAATAATAGTCAAGGATAGGCTTAGAAAATTTCATTAATTCATGGAATTTGACTTCTGTGAATGCATTTAATGGAAATAAATCATTTAACTAATAGGCGTTTGTGAATGAATTCTGCCAAATATTTATCTGTTCCATTCACTTACCCTTCATATACATTTGATACACGATACGTTTGACACTTACCCAATTCCCGTATGATGAGCCCATATTAAATGTAATACGGTGTAAATTGATCTGTTCGTAAAATATAGAGTTATTTACTTTGAGCGTCTTAAATATCTTTGGAACCCTTTCGACAAGGAAACACTATTCAATGTGAAGATGCCTCATAACGAATAATCCATGTAATGAACTTGTTTGGTTAAATATTATATATTTTCTTATTTTTCATTTAATAGAAATTGTTGGTCATTGTTTTGCATAATTCTTTGTTTTATTTTGATTTAATCTGTGTACATATTTTATTGATTCGGCAACACTGTTGTATATATATTTTTGTGTTGCTTAGTTATTTCTAGTTGTTGTTGTCTTGTTTTTAAGTCAGTCTAGTCAATCACTCTAGTTTAAATCAATCATAAATTCATGTAGCTAAATCAAAGAGAATTAAATATTCAAAGGTTCCTTCTATTTGCGTGGAGTTCATTTCATTCAAGTCCACAGAACGAGTCAAGTTTTTATTCATCGCTGCACCGTAGCGCATAGGATTTGAGCTCGGTGGTAAACGCGAACAGCATTTTGGTGCCCCGTGTGAGGAACTCTACAACGCAAAAAAGGAAATATTCAAGAAAGAATCAACGGCTCTGCGAGGAGGCTACATTCGAAAAGAAATATTTTAAATCTAAAGAAGAATCAACAGGTCCATCTGAAACAGGCCAGCGGCATTTTATTTTCGAATTCAAGTCCCGAATTAATTCTCCAAAGGCCAAGTTAACCCATCCCTGGTAAGTCAACCCAACCGCCATTTGCATACTTTCTTCATTTTTAAGTCAAGGTAGGATCCATCTGTTTATTTTGTAATTATATTCTTTTAATATGGAGACAGAAATTGCTATTTTTGAACAATATTTAGCTAGGATAGATTTATAAGAAGATGTAGATTCACAATTGTTAATAGGTGATTTGCATGTGTTGAATCATACAAAAGATAATTTAAATACTTTAAAATTGAATCTTGATAATCAGGTTTTAAAATTAGCCAAATATAAAAGCTTGGATATTGCGGATAAATTTAAAATAACTTATAATGCAGTAAAAGAAATTGATAATATGCTAGTCAGCATTAATAAATTATTAGATAGTATTAAACATGATAAATCGACTTCTGAAGAATGTTCTATAAAACTACCTAAATTTCAGTTGCCACTTTTTAGTGGTAATTTTTCGGAATGGTTAGGATTTAAAGAAATTTTCATAAAAGTAATAGACCAAAATAGAGCCCTTGCAAATTCTCAGAAACTGCAATATCTTGTTTCTGCCCTTAGGGGAGACGCTGCTAGATTGGTTAGGGCATTCAGCATCTCAGATGAAAATTATTCCATAGCTTGGCAAACCTTAATACACAGGTATGATAATAAAAGGGAACTGGCTTTTAGGCAAATTCAGAAATTTTTAAATCTTAAATTCATTAAAGGTGACTCGGATAAGGCTCTTTATGAGTTTTTGGATATCTGCAATGAGGGTGTTCAAAATTTAAGTACATTGGGTTTGGAGAGAAACACTCTTGTGGATTTAATACTAATATATATTATCCAGTCAAAACTAGATAATTCACTAAAAAAGGACTGGGAGTTGCACATTGATGTGCAGGGTTATCCCTCTTATGAGGAGTTGATAACATTCTTAGAGAAATATGCACGGAGCCTTGCAAATCTAAGATTAAGAGAAACTTCAAAGACTTCACCCAAACCGAATAAGGTTTATTCTCATGCTACATCGGTATCCCGTCCAAATTCACATGCAGCTTGCACTCCCTGCATGTTATGCAAAAATCCACATTTGTTAGCAAAGTGTAATTTGTTCCAAAATAAGTCACTCCAAGAGAGATGGAGGTTTGTAAAGGATAACGGGTTATGTTATAATTGTCTCAGATCAAACCACTTTGTATATGCGTGTAAGTTGACTGCAGTTTGCGGAGTATGTAAATTGAGGCATCATACCTTGCTTCACGCATTTAGCTCTGAATCACATGACTCTAATTCATTGCCTGGGGCCATACATGCAGTAGAGTCTAGTAATGCCAACAGAGTTGATTCTTCAGGGAGATCTAATGTAAATTCTTCAGCTTGTCTTAATTCTGTGATTCAGACACATTCAATTAATCATTCTAGTTCTTCTAGTCAGATCTTGCTGTCAACAGCTTTAATAAGGGTGAATGATCTTTACGGTAATTCTTGCATGGCCAGAGCTTTAGTCGATACTGGATCTCAGAGGACTTTGATGACTGACTCACTAAGAAAAACGTTGAATCTTCCTGTAAATTATTCAGATGCCTCTATGTATGGCATTGGAGATAACAGCTTGGAAAAGCCGTTGGGAGAGGTGGATATCACTTTCTCTCCTCACTATTCAAACATGCTATTCACCGCTAAGGCCTTAATCTTAAATAAAATCACATGTAATCTGCCAAACTTTGTAATGGAGAGGAGTCGGTGGCCTCACCTGGTTGGCCTAAGGCTGGCGGATCCAACCTTTGACAAGCCCGCTCCCATTGATATAATCATTGGAGCCGATATTGCCCCAAGTTTGTATACAGGACAGGTTAGGTTTCAAAATGAGAGGGGTCCAACAGCATGTAATTCGAAGTTGGGTTGGCTTCTCTCTGGAAAAATCATGGCTCAACAATCAGATGGTTCATTAAATCATAGTGTTCTGACATTCTGTGCTACATCTATTGATAATCAACTCAGAAAGTTCTGGGAGTTGGACTCTATTCCGCCCTGTACCCAACCTATCCGAACCAAAGAAGAAATGGATTGTGAACAACACTTTAAAACTAATGTTTCAAGGACTACAACTGGAAGGTATCAAGTAAGATTACCCTTTAGGGTTACTCCGAATTTCGGAAATTCAAGAAGAGTTGCTTTTAAGAGATTTCTTTCTCTTGAAAATAAGTTATTAAAGAGTGAGCAGCTTTATAGTCGGTATAAACTTTTTATGAGGAAATATTCGTCGCTAAATCATATGCAAATTATCTCAGCTGTAGATATTCCTAAATCCCCGTCCCAAGTCTATTATATGCCACATCATTGTGTGCTAAAGGAGGAGAGTACTACTACTAATCTCAGAGTAGTCTTCGATGCCTCAGCTTGCTCTGATGATAGTCCTTCTTTGAATAAAGCCTTACATATAGGTCCTAAATTACAAACAGACATCTTTGACCTTTTATTGAGGTTTCGGACCTTTTTTGTTGCACTATCTGCAGATATTGAGAAGATGTATAGGCAGATATTGATTCATCCTGATGATAGTGACTATCAGAGAGTCCTGTGGCGTGATTCACCATCAGATGCTATTCAAGAATATAAGTTAACAACAATCACTTATGGAACAGCATGCGCTCCATATTTGGCCATTAGAACGTTGCATCAGCTGGCGGATGACGAAGCGATGAATTATCCTGTTGCTTCGGAAATTGTGAAGAGGGATTTTTATGTCGATGACCTTCTTACAGGAGCAGATACTGCGGAAGAGGCACAAGTTTTGATTCGACAGATCATTGCTTTGTTAGATGAAGGAGGTTTTCCCATTAGGAAATGGGTTTCTAACAGTCCGAAAATACTTGAATTCTTGCCTAAAGATCAAAAGGGCATCAATCAATCCTTTGATTTCAAGGATCTCCCGTCAGTTAAATTACTGGGCATTTTGTGGGATCCGACCTTAGACTCATTTACCATCAGAGTGAGGCCCCCTGATATTCAGGTTAATTCTAAGCGGTCGCTTCTATCATTGATTGCGAGAATCTACGATCCTTTGGGCTGGATGGCTCCTTTGGTTATCATTTTTAAAATCATGCTGCAAAAACTCTGGGCCAAGGGATGCAGCTGGGATGAGAGATTGCCCGAGTGTATTCAAAGGCAATGGACAGGCATTGAGGGAGATATTAATCAATTGAACAAAATTTCAATCCCGAGGTACATTCCTTGCCGCAATTCTATTCTCACTCTAGAATTACATGGATTTTGTGATTCTTCGGAAAAAGCCTATGCAGCAGTTATTTATGTAAAATCTTGTAAGCATTATGGATCAATTGATATATCTTTAATTGCATCTAAAACAAAGGTTGCTCCAATCAAGGCCTTATCTTTGCCCCGCTTGGAACTGTGTTCAGCTTTGCTGTTGGCAAATTTATTTGTTGCGGTGAAAGAGTCATTGAGTTTGCATTTTGATCAAATTTTCTTGTGGAGCGACTCCACCATTGCTCTTAATTGGATAAAATCAGAATCTAAAAGATGGAAGACTTTTGTTGCTAATAGGGTTTCAACTATTCAGAGAAAGACACCACCCCATTCATGGTTCCATGTACCAGGTTCGGAAAACCCTGCAGACTTGTCTACAAGAGGACTAACTCCTGCACAATTGGTTGATAACCAGTTATGGTGGCAGGGACCACATTGGTTGCAGGACTCATCCGTTAATTCTTACATCGATTTGCCTCCCTCAGATGATCTCTCTCCGGAAACATTTGAGGAGAGGTCAACAATCTCGGTCTATCACTCTATAATGGGACCTATGCCTGAATTACTTCTGAAATACTCATCTTGGATAAGAACAGTTGATGTAATGGCATTTTGTTTGAGATTCATTTCAAATTGTAAATCAACTAATAAATCGTTATATCGATTCCTATCAGCCTCAGAAATTCATAATGCAACGGTTAAGGTCATCATATTAATTCAAAATCAAGATTTTATTCAGGAAATTGGGTGGCTTCGAAATAAGGGCTTTGTGTCGGGGAAAAGCAATCTCAGGTTCCTAAATCCTTTCCTTGATGCTGATGGAATTCTTAGAGTTGGAGGAAGACTTCAACATTCAAATCTTGATTATAGTCGAAAACATCCAATAATCCTACCAAAAAGACATCATTGTACAGATTTGATTATCGAACATTATCTTAAACAATCTCTACATTCGGGTCTACAGACAACATTATCTATGATTTCTCAGAAGTATTGGATTATTTCTTGTAAAGCTGCAGTGAAGAGAGTTCTGAATCGGTGTATTACCTGTTTTAAGCATCGATCCAAGACCGTGACTCAAATTATGGGTGAATTGCCACTCGAAAGGGTGGTGCCATCCCGGCCTTTCCAACGAGTCGGTGTAGATTTGGCGGGCCCTATCATTACTAAGCCAATGTTAAAAAGATCAAAAATACTGTTTAAGACTTATATTGTTTTATTCATTTGTTTTACCACCAAGGCAATACATCTTGAGGTGGTTTCTGATCTCACTGCAGAAGCATTTATAGCTACTCTTAGGAGATTTACCTCGAGACGCGGCTTGCCTTCAGATATTTTCAGTGATAATGCTACAAATTTCAAATTGGCCAATAGAGTTTTGTTGGATTTTTACAGGGAGTTGGATATTCAAAATTTCTGTGCTCAAAAAGGGATTAGGTGGCATTTTATTCCTCCCTCCGCTCCCCATTTTGGTGGACTTTGGGAGGCAGGTATTAAGTCTGTTAAAAGTCATTTAATCAAAGTAACGAAGTCGGCCATTCTTAACTTTGAAGAATTTTATACATTGCTTACTCAGATAGAAGCAATTCTAAATTCGAGACCACTTCTCCCCCTTGATTCCAACTTTGATTCTTATGAAGCACTAACTCCTTCACATTTTTTGATTGGTTCCCCTATTCTAGCTATTCCAGATGAAGTTGTGGATGATTTAAATCACATTTCCCGTTGGAAATGTATCCAATCAATGAAGATTAGTTTTTGGAAAAAATGGTCTCAAGACTATCTTAATCTGCTACAAGCACGTCCAAGGTGGCATAGGACTCATCAAGATCTACAATCTGGACAGCTTGTACTAATGAAACAAGACTCCACACCTCCTCATCATTGGCCTCTGGCGCGAATCATCAAGACCTATAAAGGACCAGACGGACACGTGCGAGTCGTAGACCTTAAAACTCCAAAGAATGTACTCAAGCGTCCTATCACCAAGATAGCTCCTCTGCCATTCAGGGAATGAATTCTATTCTTGTTGGACTTGGCTGTCCAACGGGGGGGAGTATGTTTGGTTAAATATTATATATTTTCTTATTTGTCATTTAATAGAAATTGTTGGTCATTGTTTTGCATAATTCTTTGTTTTATTTTGATTTAATCTGTGTACATATTTTATTGATTCGGCAACACTGTTGTATATATATTTTTGTGTTGCTTAGTTATTTCTAGTTGTTGTTGTTGTCTTGTTCTTAAGTCAGTCTAGTCAATCACTCTAGTTTAAATCAATCATAAATTCATGTAGCTAAATCAAAGAGAATTAAATATTCAAAGGTTCCTTCTATTTGCGTGGAGTTCATTTCATTCAAGTCCACAGAACAAGTCAAGGTTTTATTCATCGCTGCACCGTAGCGCATAGGATTTGAGCTCGGTGGTAAACGCGAACAGCAGAACTCTTACAATGAAATTAACTCCCTATAAAGATACTATTATCTAGAATAAAATGTTCTCTAAACGAAACCCTCGTAGAAAAATTCCTTCAATGAGAAATTCTCTTTCAACAGAAGAAAATATCTCTCTCTATATATATAAAAATGAATGTTTGTATGTTTGTTTGTATGTCCGGTATACAAATTCGCAGTAGTTCACTAATTCAAACCAAAATGTCCATACATAGGTAAAAAAAATGCGGGTAAGACGATAGGCTATTTTAAAAAATATAAAAATAAATTATTAGAACTATATATTTTTAGTCAGAAAATGATAATGACGATATTGCTGTATCATGTTTGATTATCAGATACAAAATTATATCAGGAAAAATTCCTAAAAGCAGAGACCACGAGTGAAACCAGTTCATTATTTTGTACGCAGGAACAAAATTCTGACAGAAAAACATTCATTCGAGCAGAAAACAAAAGCCAGATCATCTTTCTATAAAAATATCGCTTCTCAGACACAAAGTTTGGAGCGGGACGTTTCACAAGAGTGACATCCACGGCGCCAATTTATAATTGTAACGAATAGTATTTGAATAAAAACATTTAATCGGGTAAAACCCGGGCGTTGCCCGGGTCATTCGGCTAGTTCCTTATAAAACGATACTCTTATCATGAAACAAAAACTCCTTATAAAACGAACAATTTTATTATTAAAAACATTCATAACAAAACATTAATTACAAAGAAGCTTCTTATAATTAATAAATTCGCAGACCCCATTTTTGCATATAGATAGTTTTAAATTTAAAAAAGGTAAAATCAAAGAAATCGTAGGTTAATCTAGGAAGCAACAATGGGAGAACATTAGCTTAAAAATGGAAAAAGATTCAACATTCCTATAACAACTAGAGGGTGGTTCACATGGTAACACTTTAGTAACACCCATTAAAGTTATATATATATATATATAACTGACCTTTACCTGACATGTGATGCGCGGATCAACAGAAGAGACATTGCTGATAGTGTTGGAGGGAAAACTCCGGGAGAAAAAAATTGAGAAGAAAGAGACGACAGGGATACACAGACGATCTAAAATATGGACTGGAAGACACAACTACGATGAGAGGATGGCGGAGGAAGTATGGAGAGACCATGTGGCCCACCCTCAGTATAGGAAGGCATGGAAGAAGGAAATATGCAGAGGCCATGTGGCCCACCCTCAGTATAGAAAGGCATGGAAGAAGGAAGTATGGAGAGACCATGTGGCCCACCCTCAGTAGAGGAAGGTATTGAAGGAGGAAGTATGGAGAGACCATGTGGCCCACCCTCAGTAGAGGAAGGCATTGAAGAAGGAAGTATGGAGAGACCATGTGGCCCACCCTCAGTATAGGAAGGCATGGAAGAAGGAAATATGGAGAGACCATGTGGCCCACCCTCAGTAGAGGAAGGCATGGAAGAAGGAAATATGGAGAGACCATGTGGCCCACACTCAGTAGAGGAAGGAATTGAAGGAGGGAGATATGGAGACACCATGTGGCCCACACTCAGTAGAGGAAGGCATTGAAGGAGGGATATATGGAGAGACCATGTGGCCAGCCACCCTCAGTAGAGGAAGGCATTGAAGGAGGAAGATATGGAGAGACCATGTGGCCCACCCTCAGTAGAGGAAGGCATTGAAGGAGGAAATATGGAGAGACCATGTGGCCAGCCACCCTCGGTAGAGAAAGCATTGAAAGAGTAAGTATGGAGAGACCATGTGGTCCACCCTCAGTAGAGAAAGACATTGAAAGAGGGAGATATGGAGAGACCATGTGGCCCACCCTCAATAGAGGAAGGCATTGAAGGAGGAGAATATATATATATTAATTATTAGGCTTATTTTGGATCAAAAATAAAATAAAACATTTTATTTAACACAAAAATCCAATATTTCGCTAGGCTGTACGCCTATCGTATTTTAAAAGGTCTTGATCATATCATATATATACGCACACATTTATATAAGAATATACTATATATTAATGTATATTTTAAAAAATTAATTAATAAATAAGTCCTAATAAGTATAATAAGAATGTTAAGTAGATTTGAACTATAAATATAATGAAGGGATGTCAATTTTCCTATTGATACTGTTGCTATCTTTCATTGATGTTCAACTTTCTAAAAATAATCTAGAGTGTTAATCTTGAATATTGTGGTATATGATTTTAGATTTTTCAAAATATGGTATATGTATAACCTGGGTACTATATCCATAATGAGAAGTAGATCATTAAATAATTATAAAACTCTAATGAACATCTCCCAGCCCTAATGGCCACCCACGGTCTAGTGGACTATAATATAGGCACTACATCAGGACCTAAGTGGGAAACTTTTTCTCGTTTCAATAATTCAACTCATAAATGATTGGGAGCCATAGAGAGATAAACTGAATTTATTCATTATTTATTACCATAAGTATAAGGTGGTAGGTTGGAGTGGAATATAACAGATTCACAATTATTGCGCCAATATTTATGGAAGTTATAAAACAACTTTTGCTAGAAACCAAATTAGATATTTATTGGTTTGAAATTGAAGTATGTAAATGTGTTTTTAAATATTGGTATATTCATATAAATGTTATTTATTAATTTTCTTACTAAAGTTAATAGCTTTTTTTCTATTTTGTCTTCTAAAATAATATAAGAGCAGAAACATCTTTCCTTTGCATTCTGTGCAGGTCCATATTTTAGGCTTTTTTTAATAGAAAACTGGAAGCTATATCTAAATGTATTTTTCCGCCATTTTTATTTTTATATTTTGGAATATATTTCAAATTATCAGAGTAGAATATCTAGCAATATAAATAGATATATTTTATTCGCTACAAAATGATGAAACAAACAAATCTTTGGTAGCTTTATTAAATCTAACAGATTTAAGGGATAGCAGCTACAAACAAGGGTATCTACAGTATACATTTATGATGGAATATATTTTAGGCCTACGTTTAACATGTATCCTGCCGTCTTGAATCCCTCAAACTGAATTTGAAATCAACAGAATAAATGACAGAATGCCATTCTTGAGACCAAAGATGTCTCTGTTCACACCAGCTGAGCCTGTCGCTTCTGTATCTGGCAGAGAGTGGAATTCTTAATAAAGGCCGATGACTACAGAGTTTTGTTTCGTTAAGACAGTTATTAATGGTGTTCAGAGATGGTCTAGTTTCATTCTGTACATGTACAGCAGAATCATTGGTACAGTTGTTGTCCTGTCTGCTATAACCATCCTTCGAATTCTCCTATCCCCTCTATCTATTGTTACTCTAAAGCGACCTGAGCCAGGTTTTTATACTTTTCTCTTCCTCTGACTACTGAGACCAAATATAAATAGTATTAATTTTATTACAGCCTACTTTTACAGCAATTTCTCTGGTCGAAATTCCACTTTCTCTGAGGCTGATGATTCTGTCCCATGTAAATTCTCATGCTTCGTCATTCTACAAAAATAATATGATCTTACGAATAAAAGAAAACAAGATAACTTTTTAATGATACACTAGGAAGCTAGTTAAATAGCCTTCCATGAATAAATATGGCTATTTTTGTTTACCTAGATTCTACTTATCCGTTCAGAAAATCAATCAGACTTTTAGAAAGTTATTAGAGAGTTTATAGAAGATGCAATTATTTGTGGTCAGTGTAAAAAATGTTTCTCTAAAATAAAAAAGAATTCTCCGTTGTTCTTTGACTATCTGCTATTTAGAAATGTATTCCGAGATGAGGTATTAAGAGCATATTTTTATACTTGGAGAATATATTCGTCTTTTCATCGTTATAATTATTTTTTTCATAATATCGAAAAAACTAAACTGTTAAACCCTACTACAAAAGTGAATATATTCATAAGATTATCTCAATCCGTGTAAAATGAATTGTTCTTTATAAAATATAATCCATATTTTGAAGCTATGTTCTACCACCATTTACTCGAACATTAAATCAAATTGACCCTAAAGGTAATAGACGTACATTTACCATCCTCGACGACTACATCTGAATGTAATTTGGGTAAAAGCGGCCCATCCTGATATATCCACCAATCTCATCAAGGACTTGAAACGGTTTCTAAGTGATGAAATATTTGTGAATTTAATACAAAGCATTGGCATAAATTGATAAAAAAGAAAATCTCTTACAAAAGCATATCATTTAAGAACATCCGACAATAAAACTCAGTCTAGGAATCGATGCTAACTATAAAATAATACGCTCCAAAAAATCATTCTATTAGAGCCATTAACTCAAACAGATTTATCCAGAACATAATAAAAATAAAAAAGAGAAGAAAGTTTTCATGATATTAAACCAATCTGCTGAGCATCCTTCTAATATTTTTATGAAAAAGTTCTATAGAAATATATTTAAAATAGCAAGCCCATTATCTACCAAACTCAATTACAAGGAATTCAGCGAGAGGTGATCCATTCTAGAGAAAGAAAACAAAATAATCTCCTTCCTTTGTAAGAAGGATGTATTTAAATATATAAACTATAAAATCAGCTTCATAAAACTCATTTTGTATATAGCACGCAAATTACTTCTGTCCTTAGATATATTACTTTATTTTGTCGATTATAAAAACACGGGGTTCTTTGTTGCGCATAGAGGTGATTGAGACGGGTCATTTAAGAAATAATTAAATCTCAAAATGTGCTAATGTGTCATAATATCAAATTATTCTCACATCACTGAAATTTACCATTCCATAATGAGAAGAAGCGTATCTTTCCTATATAATTCGGAAAGAATAAATAATCCCAATATAAAAAAAAAATAATTCTAACATGCAAATCTAAATTAAATATTTTTAGAAGGAATATAGAGATAGTATGACACACACAATAAAAATAGAGGAATTGAAAAAAAATCAAATATTATAATAAAAAAGATAGAACTTCCTAGAATCGAACCCGCGACCTTAAATTTAATATACTATTACAGAGAGAGAGAGACAGAGTGGTTTACGTGATTAATTTAACCTCTATTCACCATGAATATCATGTCCTACATAATACGCATACTATTTTGACCTAGAGATGGAAATTCTGTCGGATGGAAATTTAATTCAAATAAAGAGAACTACCTATCTTTTCAAAATACAGTCTAAGTCTATGCCTCAGTCCGTGTTTTTCAAATCAGATTCGAGGAGCTGGTGGAACCACGACACCTGCTTTGGAAAATTTAAAACGCCAACATGAAAACTAAGATTATAGGTAATGGAGTCCGTCAGGATAGTAGTTCTTTGATTTCGTGATTATCTACATAAAATATTCATTCGATATTTAGAATTTGCGATAGAATAAGACTCGAAAAGATAAACATTTTGAATATAGCATATATCTTCTGTTTAATTTTGACGGTAGAGGTATAACTTAAGAATTTTAGATAATTGCAAAATGCAATATTTTTTATTCGCGATTAATGGAATCTATTTACCCGAAAATAAGTTAAAATGATTTAGATATATTTTAAATATAATATGAAAATACTCCCTACATCTAATTTTAAAAAGGAAATAAAAGGGGTAAATTTCTTTTCAGTATTTAACATCATCACACTCTTTCTCTTTCAGAGATTAATATATTCTTTTAAAAAATAAAAATGCCACAACTATGGAAGATATATATTTTTTAACTCACACAACCTAGTTCCTATATCATTGACATAAATATTGAAACCACTTACAATATTTGAAAAAGTCAATAGCCCCCTAGAGAAATATAGATTTCGTATTTATATCGCATAAAAGTTTCAGTTCTCTCTTTAAAGAAGGGAAATCGAAATTTATTTCCTAATAAAAAAGAGCAGTCTTTTAAAAATAGCATTTAGGTGAAGGTGTTCAAAATACTTATCGATTAAATGAATAAAACTTCTATAAATTACTGCATAAATATTAACTAAGTTTTTATCTCTTTTTCTTGAAATTTACTCATAAAAACACTTTTGGCACATTTCTTCTATTTACGGTGTATAATAAAATTTACCACTTTATTTCCCTTCCTCTCCTTCAAAGCCTTCCTCTACTGATGATGGGCCACATGGTCTCTACATATCTCCCTCCTTCAATGCCTTCCTCTACTGAGGGTGGGCCACATGGTCTCTCCATATCTCCCTCCTTCAATGTCTTCCTCTACTGAGGGTGGGCCATATGGTCTCTCCATATCTCCCTCCTTCAATGCTTTCTTTTACTGAGGGTGGGCCACATGGTCTCTCCATATCTCCCTCCTTCAACGCTTTCCTTTACTGAGGGTGGGCCACATGGTCTCTCCATATCTCCCTCCTTCAATGCCTTCCTCTACTGATGTTGGACCACATGATCTCTCCATATCTCCCTCCTTCAATGCTTTCCTTCACTGAGGGGGGGCCACATGGTCTCTCCATTTCTCCCTCCTTCAATGCCTTCTTTTACTGAGGGTGGGCCACATGGTCTCTCCATTTCTCCCTCCTTCAATGCCTTCTTTTACTGAGGGTGGGCCACATGGTCTCTCCATTTCTCCCTCCTTCAATGCCTTCTTTTACTGAGGGTGGGCCACATGGTCTCTCTATACTTCCTCCATCAATGCATTCCTCTACTGAGAGTGACTGGCCACATGGTCTCTCCATACATCCTTCGCCATCCTCTTCATCTTCTCGTAGGTGTGTATCCAGTCTATTTTTTCAGATCGTCTGTGTATCCCTGTCGTCTCCTTCCCCTCGATTTCTTCCCATGGAGCTTTCCCTCCAACACTGACCACTTTATTCAGGAGGATCTTAATAAATAGCTTTATATACATTTTTAACTTTGTTAAATTGATCTAGAACTTCAATATATTGCTAAGTAGATGAATAAAGCTCATCTATTAGCACAATAATTTATTTTAATCTGAATATTAATAAAGTGAATTTCGAGCATAGACATTATTCCTTACCGTTTTTATAAACCTTTAAAAGCTCTGTGAAATAGCCTTTTGTTCCATTATATGAAGCTCTGCCATCAAAATACTTATGTGAGCGTTCAGGATATTCCTTTTTAATTTTCAATATAAACATCTGACTTAATTTTTTTTTTACACCTTTCCCACAAACAAACCCACCCACACAAACATTTATATTTAAAACAAAATTGTCATTGTTCTTACCGCTTACATGATAATTTTTAGATTCCAAACGCCATCTAGGGAAACAAAAATCAAATAAACGTTGATTTAGTATTTATGGCCAAGTTTGCGTAAATACGCCTTTTAAGGTAGAAAAAATAGAGAAATATATATATATATTTCTTATAATAAATTTTGAGAGAGAAATTATTGGCTTGTTTTTCAATACAATATTGTGCCAATGGTATGCAGTCGTGACATTTTGGAAAATATAATAAAACAACCTTAATCACTATTTGCTTTAATTGAGCTGATAAAACAATTTGAGGATAAGAAATACCTGACTTGAGTCGTGAAGAAGAAATAAAATAATTAATATCACGCATTTGTATATTTACAAATGAATTGAGTGTCGACCAGAGAAAAACAACCACAATCAAATTGTATAGTTTGAAATCGTGCTATCTGGCAGTCGAATTCCTAGAGAGTTTGTTCTAAAAAATATATTTCTAAATAAAATATTTTCATATAACACACACACATATAAATAAAGAAGGCATCTCCTGACCACGAGCACATGTGCTTTTTAGTTGGCAGAGCGCCATCTAGTGGAGCAAAAATAAACTAAACGTTTATTTAGCTTGCTCCGTGATATTTGGCCAACCCAATTTCTTGATAAATCAAGAAAAGCCATCCACGAACGCGTTTCGCGCTGTTGGCGCTCGTCAGCGTGGAGAAGGCTGTAACCACTGCGACCAAAAAATATTTTTGGTCCCAATGGCTTCCCGAAAAATCAAGAAATGGGTATTTAAGGCCAAATTTGCGTAAAGACGCTTAACACATGAAAATACAATAGAAAAAAATAAAAGATAAGTGGGTCAGGTGTTGATATTAAAAATAAAGAAGGCATCTCCTGACCACGAGCACATGTGCTTTTTAGATGGCAGAGCGCCATCTAGTGGAGCAAAAATAAACTAAACTTCTTCCTATGTTAATTAAAATGTGTTAAGCGTCTTTACGCAAATTTGGCCTTAAATACCCATTTCTTGATTTTTCGGGAAGCCATTGGGACCAAAAATATTTTTTGGTCGCAGTGGTTACAGCCTTCTCCACGCTGACGAGCGCCAACAGCGCGAAACGCGTTCGTGGATGGCTTTTCTTGATTTATCAAGAAATTGGTGTTGAGGGTTCAGGCAAGAATCCTCACGCGCCTAGCGGCGCCGGTGTGGCGGCGGGAACCGGCCGAAACTGGATCCCGGGAGTTTTGTTTTGGTGTCGGCTGCGTGCGGAGGACTAACTCCGCGTCTAGCTGTGTGTGGTATTCTCCTTATGTTCCGGCACTGGTTATAAATAAAACCGGTACCAAAGGAGCTCCGACGACTCAGAGTGGATTATTGACAAAACAACGGGCACACCACACATGGTGGCAGCGCCGGGATCGTGAAGAGCCCAAGTAAGTGCCTTTTTAATTAATTCCACTCTTGTGCAATCAAATCTGACATGGAATCAAATTCCTTTCTTCCGCCTCCTAACTTCAGTTTCGACGCCAAGGATTGGCCAAGCTGGAAACAGCGATTTTCTCGATACAGACTTCTCTCCAACTTGAACACCAAGGAACAAGAATATCAGATCACAGCATTGATATATCTTATGGGGGAGAGGGCTGAGGAAATCCACTCTGCGTTCAATCTCTCAGAAGATGACGCAAAGAACTTCGAAAAAGTCATTGAAGCGTTCGACAACCACTTTATTGGCAAACGCAACGTGGTGTATGAACGGGCTTTGTTCGGATTAAGGAGTCAACGGCCGGAAGAAACCATCGAGGAATTCGTAACAGTTTTGCACAGAATATCTGAGCACTACGAATACGCTAATCTGCGCGAGGAGCTTATTCGTGATCGTTTAGTGCTTGGAGTAAAAGATAGGAAGTTGTCGGAGAAACTGATGCTAAACGAAAACCTGACCTTGGCCAAAGCAGTCGAGATCGCCCGTCAGTGGGAAGCTGTGATGCGTGAACAACAGGATCTTAACCCTTCTACATCGCAGGTCGACACAACGCGGAAAGTGGCCAAGCAGAAGCCTAAAGCATCCGGTCATGGCAAGGACAATGGCAGATCAACGTTCAGACAAACAGACAGTGCCAAGGAAACAGACGAAGGAAAAAAATTTCCAACTTGCTTTAACTGTGGGACTACCAAGCATCATTATCGTTACAGAGATAAGTGCCCCGCTAAGGACAAAGTCTGTGGAAAGTGCGGGAAAAAGGGACATTACACTAATCTCTGTCGAAGAAAAAACAATGAGGTGAACGCCATATCCTCGGAGGAAACCCCAGCGCGGGAGAAGGTCTCATATGTATATGCTGTCCGCGAGCCTACGCTGGGAAGCAGAAAGAGCAGGTGGAAGTCAACAGTAAGAGTCAACGGCACTGCAATCCACTTCAAGTTGGATCCGGGCTCGGATGTGACACTGATACCATTTTCCCTATACAAGCGGTATTTCAGCAACGTCCAACTGACGCCTACCGACGGTCAACTGATGGCGGCCGCGAACCAAAGATTGGAGAATGCTGGGACTTTCGTGGCGAAGCTCCGAGCTAACACACGTGAAATGAAGGAAACCGTGTACGTGGTCCACCATTTGGAGCAACCTCTGCTGGGTGTCGGAGCCTGTGAAGACCTCCAACTCGTCAAACGAATTGATCTTGTCATCAACGGAACAACGGATGTCAATCCTGAACGAGAGTTCCCTAAGCTATTTGAAGGACTGGGGCTTCTTGAACAGCCCTATCACATCAAGTTGAAGGAAGGTGCCAAGCCCTTCTCCATACCAGTCCCAAGACGAGTGCCTCTTCCGCTCATGCCGAAGTTAAAAGAGCAACTGGATGCCATGGTGGCTCAGGAAGTCATCGAACCAGTTGATGAGCCAACGGAGTGGTGCGCACCGATCGTCCTAGCTGGAAAGCCAAACGGGAAAATCAGGATCTGTGTAGACTTATCCCGGCTTAACCTGAGTGTGGAACGTGAGCTTCACCCGCTTCCTGTCCTTGAACATGAACTAGCTCAACTCAACGGTGCCAAAATCTTTTCCAGGCTGGATGCTAACAGCGGATTTTGGCAGATTAAACTCTCTGAAGAAAGCCAAACGCTGACGACTTTCATTGCGCCCTTTGGCAGATATAAATTCAAAAGGCTTCCCTTTGGGATCTCTAGCGCTCCAGAACACTTCCAGAAACGCATGTCTGCTATCCTACGCGGAGTCAATGGGGTAATCTGTCACATGGATGACATCCTCATTCTCGCAAAGAGAAAGGAAGAGCATGACGAGACACTACGCGAAGTTTTGAGACGCCTAAAGAACTCAGGAATTACGCTCAACAAAGAAAAGTGCCAGTTTGGTGTAAGCAACGTCACATTCCTGGGACATTACATCGACGAATACGGTATCAAGGCGGACGAAAAGAAAGTCAAAGCCATCGCCGAGATGAAACCGCCAACTGACGTGCACGGGGTGCAACGTTTTATGGGCATGGTCAATTTCTTAGGCCGCTTTGTTCCAAACTTAGCGGAAATCACAAAGCCACTAAACGACCTAAGAAAGAAAGATGTTAGTTTCATCTGGGGCTCACCACAGAAAAAAGCGTTCGAGAAAGTCAAAGACGTTCTGGCCAGTGACCGAGTTCTGGCAAGCTTTGACATCTCTAAGAAGACCATGGTCTCAGCTGATGCATCATCGTATGGCCTGGGAGCTGTCCTCAAGCAAGAGCATGAAGCCAACGAGTGGCGCCCAGTGGCCTTTGCATCACGGACGCTGACGAAGACGGAACAGGGATACGCTCAAATAGAGAAGGAAGCCCTTGCAATCACATGGGCGTGTGAGCGCTTCAAGGACTTTGTGGTTGGAAAAACCTTCCTCATCGAAACAGATCACAAACCTTTAGTCCCCATCTTCACCACTAAAGATCTGAATGATCTAACGCCAAGGCTTCAACGGTACCGTATGAGGATGCTTCAGTTCTCGTTTCATATCTTTCATACACCGGGGAAGGACCTAATCACCGCTGATGCCCTTTCAAGACAACCACTTCCAGGTCATCTTCCCGAAGATGAAGAGCTCCAAGAAGAAGTTGAACATTTTGTGCGTAGCATCGTCCTGCATCAATCCACGACAGACGACCGACTTGCCAAAATAGCCCTCAACCAGAAGCTGGAGCCTACCCTTCAAAATGTGGCATTTTATTCCAAAAACGGTTGGCACGCCAAATGTCAGCTCTCTCCCTTAGAACGCTCATTCTACGATGTTCGCGACGAGATAGGGGAAGAGAACGACTTACTAATGAGAGGACTGCGAGTGATCATCCCCTCTAACATGCGAAAAGATGTTTTGAACCGCATCCACGCAGGTCATCAAGGAATAACAAAATGTCGAGCAAGAGCAAAGGATCATGTTTGGTGGCCAGGAATAGGTCAAGAAATCCAGGCTATGGTAAAAACCTGTGAGAAATGCATCGAGAATCAACCTCTAAAGCACGAACCACTCATCCCCAACGACTTTCCGGAAAGACCGTGGCAAAAGGTCGGGATGGATCTCTTCCATTACGAAGGAAGTGAGTATTTAGTCGTCGTAGACTACTTTTCTCGATTTATCGAGGTCGTACGACTTACTAAACTTTCCTCGGAAGCTGTGGTAGATCACTGCAAAGCCATCTTTGCTCGTCATGGCATCCCTGACATTGTAATCAGTGATAACGGACCACAATTTCGCCCATCAACAACTTCAGCTTTTACTAAGTTTGCCTCTGAAGTTGGGTTTCGACACATCACTTCCAGCCCAAAGCATCCACAATCAAATGGTCAAGCAGAGGCTGCTGTCAAAATTGTGAAAAACCTGATGGAAAAGAATAAAGATCCGGTCCTAGCACTCATGGAGTATCGGGCAACACCCCTGGCAAACGGACTCTCCCCTGCGGAACTTCTATTTGGACGGAAAATTCGCACTATGGTTCCCTGCACTTCATCATCACTAACCCCTAAAACAGTGGATCAATCCAAACTCAGGGGGGAAGAGGAACAGCGGAAGATGGCGCAGAAAACGGCTTTTGACAGACGCCATGCGGCCACGAAAAAGGCGGAACTAATTGCAGGAGAGAAAGTTTGGGTGAAGGATCTTCGAGCGTGGGGAAGTGTCCTCGAGAAGGCTTCAGCGCCCCGCTCATACATCGTGGAAACTCCTGTAGGGACCTACAGGCGGAACTCTCTTCTTCTGGCTTCTTCCCAACAACAGGTCGACCCCAGTGAGACATCTCCTGACAGTGAACTCCCCGCTGAAACGGAGGAAACTCCGGGAAATGAACTGCCTGCAGAGGAGCAACAACAGCTGCCAGCAATCGCTCCAGAGATAAAGCAGCTGTCTCCCTTACCTGGGAAAGTGTCGCGGTATGGGAGAAGATACAAGCGAGTCCAGCGCTAACCTCCTCTAAACTTTTTGGGGGAGATGTTGAGGGTTCAGGCAAGAATCCTCACGCGCCTAGCGGCGCCGGTGTGGCGGCGGGAACCGGCCGAAACTGGATCCCGGGAGTTTTGTTTTGGTGTCGGCTGCGTGCGGAGGACTAACTCCGCGTCTAGCTGTGTGTGGTATTCTCCTTATGTTCCGGCACTGGTTATAAATAAAACCGGTACCAAAGGAGCTCCGACGACTCAGAGTGGATTATTGACAAAACAACGGGCACAACACAACAATTGGGTTGGCCAAATATCACGGAGCAAGCTAAATAAACGTTTAGTTTATTTTTTCTCCACTAGATGGCGCTTTTATTTTATCATTACTCTTCACAATTCATCCTTTCATGCTTCATTCCTAATATTCAAAATAGTCGTTATTTCTCCTTGAAATAAATTACGATTTTTCGTTTAAAAGAAACATTTGCGGTAATTTTTGTCAAACGTCATTCTATAAATATATATATTGAGTAATTTTGGAAGAAGTGTGTGTGTTATGTAGAATATATATTATATTCTAATATAATCTAATGCCTTTTTCCTTTTTTCTACCCAGCCCATGAAGCGTAACGGCCGAAGCAATGCTTGAGTTTTTTCCCCATTATATCTCTCTTACTATCTATTTATAATATATATAACATCGTATGCTTAAATCAACTAACAAATATATATATTTTTTAAATTTTCCTAATATACATGTATATGTATAATTATCGGTAATTTATCGATAACGAAACCTGAACTCTGAAATTTGGTCCCTCGAGCCGGATTCGACTGATTGGAAGCGGTCACGCGGCATCGCCCCGTTTGATGCGTATTGATCCAAAAAGTTCAAAAGAAGAAGAATTTCCGTTAAGTTCAATTATTTCGCTACCAGTGGATATTTGAGAAGTGAACTATTTAGTTTTAGAAAAGGCTTTACTGATGTATATAGATTTGTTTGATATAACTTCTATTTATAATTTTATTGAAGAAAATGATAATATGAAGCGTAATTGAAGAATATATAGAATTCTACTAAGAACATCAACGACAAAATATTATGACGTACTTCGAGGTGGAACTTAACAAAGATTGCTAATCATAAGAATTGATTCAGGTAAGGTTTCGAATTTTGAAGAGTTATGTAAAAAGACTCCGCTAAATGGATATGTAGATAATGGGAAGTCTGTTTGATGACGATAACATTCCGCATAAGAATTTAAAAGATGAACAGAAGGTTTAGAGAAACCTGACACCAACTAGAGGAAAGTTGATTTGAAAATAATCACAGATTTCCTACATTAGCGGATGAAAGAAGGATATGGTCCAATGAAATTGAATCTATGTACATCTATCAAGAAGCAGCCAAAGCGTGACGTCTGCTAAAATTGGAACTCCGGCTATATGATGGGGCGCCACTGGGATGTTTGCTGGTCGGTGTGTGCGACGATGATTGAAGACTCTGTATAACCTCACTGATATGGACAAGTTCCAGTACTTGACACAATCCATGAAGACTGGGACTGGAGCGGAAAGTCTGGTAAAGAGCTCTCAGTAAAGAGCTCACAGAATAAAACTACCTCAGGGTAATTGCCTCGTTAAAGTACCTCTTTGAATCTCTAACAGGGGAGTATTTAAGGAAACTATTAAGCCTTGTAATAGACAATGAAGAGAAAAAGAAGCATTCCCTGTACAATGAGATCGATGTGGTTACAAGAGAAGGAATCAAAGTTATCGGCGACGAGTTTCTTAAATGCGATGTTTAAAATCGTTGTAGAGGTGATTGCAGTGCACAATACTGCATTCTTGTATCAACTTGTGGAATCCAGCATGCCGAAAGAGTTACTTAAGTAACGGAGAGCAGTTCATTTTTTAGAATATAATGTGGATGAGACAGAATCCCTACAATCGGTAGATCAGGGATTACGTAAGATCATTTTAAAGATCCTAGATAACGATCTTTAAAGAGAAGATCGACTTGCCTATGTGGGTACAAGTTTTAAAGAACCTGTATGGTCTAGAAAAGTACATGGTCTTATGCGATAAAACTACATGCTACGGAAATCCGAGAAAATAAGATTTTTAATCCCAGAATGTGTATAGACTACTCAGACATATATACTAAATACTGTGGCTTATTGTACGGCTACGGCGCCTTTACTTTGACATTAGAATATTAAGTTAATTAGCAGATGATGAGGAGAGCAAAGGTAGTCGAGTGGCCCAGGTTATCATGGAAAAAATCTTTGGTGCCGATGTGGAAAAAATGGGCATCTAATGATCCGACTCTTTTATGTTCGATTCAAAAGAAGAATCAAAATATTTTTCTATCTATAAAATGTTCAACGAATATTTTTTGTGACAACATTTTTGGCAATGTGTTTCTTTTAATATATATATATCATTAATATTATCTCTAAATACTTCACTGCAATGATGAAAGTTATTGAATGAGAGGGTTTGACTCATCAGTGTTTCGCCAACTACAGACTGCTCTACTATTGTATTGGAATGTAGGTTTCCTATAAACACTGTATTTACTATGGTAGGCAACTTGAGGTTGTTCAGGGAAACTATATACAGAAGCTTATATCTACAGAGGTGCATATATGAAATTTATTTTTATCTTCTTTAAATATTTTGGTTTTAGATATCCTCAACTTTCTCTATTGCATACGTAAACAAACAAATGACCAGCAATATATCCTTGAAAAGAGCATTGAAATGTGCAAACATATGAAGGAAAATCTACGAACAAATTTATCGTCATTCCATTCAAATCCGTGTATTTTAAAGTACTAAAAATACTCTATATCCAATAGCAGTTATTATATTCAGCGAATAAACTTCTATGAAATTTAAAAGAAAATTTGTTTATGCATTTATTCTTACTCGAATAAAAAGTAGGAAAACTTCTGAAACATCAAAGAAATATCATCAAATTTATATCCGCTATCTGATCCAGGTAGGTCGTAGTGTGGTGGAGATATTAAAATTTATGTAGAACACGTGGTGGGAGGGAGGGGGAATTTCAAGTCAAATATTTAAACTTTCTAGCCATTTTACAGAGATAGAATTTTAACTATATTTTCATGGAATAATTCTTATATTTCCATACATATATAACTTCACATTATATTATTTATGAAAGCTATTCAACGATTTAATTCATATTATTATATGTATTCACACTGGGGACAGGTATAAATATTATGCATCACAAATCAATACATATATAAACTTTCTGAAAATTGAAGAGCTATTTTATGGTAATGTGATGGTATCGGTGTGTCTTCCTATGGCACGTACAGAAGCAGATACACAGTGAGATATACTGTCATACAGTTATTATGGATTCTTGTGAGATGCCAGACCAAGCTATTAAAATTTTTGGTGATGTTGTTGAAGATTACCTGGCTGTGGAGATTGGCAAATTTTCCTCCCTATCATGTCCTATACATGCTTAATTGGGGAATATTCTGGAAAACATACAGGCCAGAGAAGGGTGTTAACATTTTTACTTATTGGCTATATGAGCGTTATCTTGTTAGAAAAATGTTTTGATTGCTGCAATGTATAGCTAAGCAGTATTTGGTCTTAAATAAAGAATGAAGAAGTCCCACTTTCAAAGCTGATGCTACTCCAAAGCTTAAAGCCAGAGGTTCTTGCCGTATGCCTTTCCACAATACATTCCTGATTGATTCTTCTTGAATCCTATGTCATATTTGTATCCTGCTATCATAAACCCCCAAACTGACACTGGATTCCATTTGAAAATGACAAAATGACATTCTTGACTCTAAAGACGTCTTACTTCACACCAGCTTAGCCTGTTGCTTCTGTGTCTGGCAGAGAATGGAATTATTATAAAGGTCGGCAACTACAGAGTTCTGATTGACAGAGGGGATCAACTTAACCCTCCTTTCCTTTCCTCATGGATAACTTCTATTCACATAATACATTTGAAATAATCATAAATCAGGGTTCATTTTTGTCTATGTTACTTCTCATATACATCTTGATTTCTTCTTTTTCTATAGTATATATAAATTTAAATAGTAAATCTAATCCATCTCAATTCCAAACCTCAAATTATAAAAAGAGAATAAGTGGAAATATATTGGTAACCTCAACTCTTTGAATCCTAATGACATGAGATGTACTTAAAGTCCATTAGAAACGGAAACAAATTCAGCAATTAAACTTAATCTACACGTCGTTTATCTACCGTGTTAATTAGGCTGGGTATAAATTATTCAGTTAGTTTTATTCTAGACATCTCACAGCGTCTAGCTTTATATAATCTTGATTTAGTAATTAATTTCTTTCTGGGTGTGTGTGTTTTAACCTTTAGGCAAAAATTCAATTCGTTGATATTAACAATAACTTTGAATGCGGTGTTTAAAAAATCCTTTCAGGCCTTCTAATAGATGCCGTGGTTTAATATACGTATGTAGTTTAAATATTTGATAGTAAGTTGTTTTTGGGATCTGAGAAATACATAAATACTAACAGGCGGTGCGATATCTATTTCAATTCAGTTGTAAATTAATTGTATGTGTTTGTCATATTAATATATTTGAAATGTTTTACCATATATAATAATTAACGATCAATATTTAATCCACAAAAATATTCTTTGTTATAATTATATGTATTTAATAGGATTATAGACTATCTATGCGTATATGTTTACTTAATGAAATTCAACATATTCCTTCTGACCTTACTGAATTGATAAAGTATTGGAGGTGCCTGCTTCATCAGTGGCAACCCTTCCAGCGGTTCCACTAGTTAAATCTACAATGGGAGGGTTCACCACTTATGAGATAATCCCTCCTAATATTTTATCGATTCATTAAGGGTAGTAGAAATTTGTTGAGATACATTAAGTATACGCGAATAAATAGCTTATAATTTAGAATACAGATGGCGCTATTATTCAAGTATCATTCTGTGGAGGCATACTGGGGGGGGGAGCATCACGTGACCTCACTACCGTGAAGACGGAAGCTCTCGGGGTATTTTTGAGATCGAAACAAAGAAAGCTGTGTGTAGACACTAGCTAACTGGTTGAAATAAAATAGATTAATCGAAATTCTGTTGGGAGGGCCTGGCCCATACTACCTTATCATTGAAGATGCATTAGAATTTGAGGAATTTTCAGTATCCTCACCAAACAGACGTTCTTGCATACGAAGGAAATGTTTACAAACCTATGAGGATCTTGAAAGTAACATTGAAGTATTTGTTTCATCTCAATGAAGCAGCGCATAACTTTCCAAGTTGTAATATTAGTACAATATTTCTTCTTTAATTTTTACAACTAATCTGTCATCCATATAACGCCCTCTTTTGCTGATGAATTCCCATTTATAGATAAAATTGGTATTAGTTTTCATACAAGATATAATGTTTATTTACTGATAGATATACGGTATATATATGTAACCTGTATGTATATATGTGTGTGTATATGTACTTATATCTGTAACTACCAAGTTGGTGAGACATCAGGATGTCGTTGGAAAGAATATCCAGGGATAATAAGATTGAAGAATCTAGACTCAGCCAAACAACCCGTGTGATCACATCATGTGACACCTAGTATCCCTCCATCTCCATAAATTTCGGGTGGAAGGGATACAATCTTCTATTTCTAAATAAAGTTAAGTGTGTTTTTTAGTGTGTCTTTCGTGCACACTGCCCCTTCATCTCTCTATTCGCAATTTCAATCAATTTTAATATAGTACCACACACATACCATCTTTAAAGAATATTAAATAGAATAATATTCTATAGACAGATGAGCTTTGACCCTTGATAATACGCGCGACCATTTTTTATTTAACAATAGAGTTCATTGAGATCTTTTGACTTTTACTATTAACATCAAACATCTAAAAAACCGAACATTTTAATGTTATTTTAACTATGAGATCACTGTAATGTAAATTCATTATATAAACACATAAAAATTCCTCATATTATAATATTCATATTGTAAACTTTCGCTTTATTTTTTGAAGAGAAACAGAGGTTTTTGTGTATCGTGAAGTGTGTAATTTATCAGTGGATGAATCACAAATTGGCTAAAGGGAAAAACGCTATCAAAAAGAGTTTATGGGACTTTTTAAAAGGTGCAATTGATCTACATATCAAGATAAATGCTAAGTATAACGTTGAATATAGCTAATTTACAACCTTTTAAACTAAACTAAGTCTTGGAAGCGTTTTACCTTTAGAAATATCTGTGTATAGATATCTTGAGATTTATCCACATATAAAAAACAAGCTTCATCTTACGCAGGTAATTATATATATATAGATGGAAATTTGCCTGAAGGAAATTGATCCGAAGAGTCATAGAGCGCCTCTCCCGTCAAAATAAATGTTAAAATAGACGCCATCTATTAACCGTCGCTACAAACTAGCGGCCAACTGTTGGTAACAAAGCCACAACCCCAGCTTTTGCTTACATTTGCTTACCAAGTTAACGCGCTATGGTCGGTTACTACTCTAAAGCTTCTACCAAAAATGTACGGTCTTAATTTATGTAACGCCCAGACTATAGCTAAAAATTCTAATTCTGAGATGCCGTATTTACACTCATGTTTAGACGTGGTTCTCGATAAGTAATGTACAGGGTGAATAAACCCTTCTTTGTCAGGTTGCATTAGATCGTCTCCTAACCCCACCATCGATGCGTCCGTATGGATTTCAATTCTTGCTTCCGGGTTGAAATGTGCTAGAATTGGCTCCTCTGCCAATTTATTTTTCAAGGTTTCGAAAGCCTCTGTTTCGGCCGGCCTTATGACGAATTTTTTTTATCTTTTTCTGTTAGACACGTCAGCCGTTTGCTTATCTTTGAAAAAGTTGTGATAAAACGGCGATAATAGCCGCAAATTCCCACAACCCCAGTTTTATCAAACTGATAGCTTCCACATAGAGACAATGGTTTTGGGCTAATGCTGACTCGAGACCGCTAGTTTGCGGCGACAGTCAATAGATAGCGTCAAGTTTTGACGTCTGATTTGAGACGGGATAAAATCCCTAATCTTATATATATTTATATATCCACTGTTCGGAGGAGATTAATAGAATCGCCGAATGTCGTGGTTCATTTGGATGAGGAAAGCGAAGACTAGAACGCGGCTTAATCCACACTACTCTGTTCAGTGATTCTCTAACCATGACGTATGCACGAAGGAACGTGTGGTCATTGGACATACGTCGGACCTGGACGCTGCTGTTGGATTCTGCGCTGCCTGGAGTATAGGAGCTCCATCTATGATTGCTTTCTTCCAATGGTGAATCTGTATAAGACCGGTGATCTTTATAAAGCTTTGTGTGTGTTTATATATTCACATATATCGTACAATTTCTTATTTACATACCCCCCTTCAACATCTAATTACAAATTTAAATAAATAAAAACACCTAATCAATCTTTCAATTTACTCCACTAACCAATTATATTTTTTAAGCTTAGGTACTTAATTTTTTTACATATATGTATATAAAAATAATTAAAATTGATGACACCATAGCACGTAATATCCATTTAATTAATATATAATTAGAATCCGTCATCCGTTTTAATACTTAATTGGATTCTCCACCATCTAAATCTGTCTCATTTGAAATTCTAACTAAACACATACATACTTATAGATATAAGGTGATTAAACACATTTTCTACCTCCACCTTTGTTAATTACGAGCTTATAATTAAGGATTTCACATTTGATTTGTTTCCTTCCTTGCTATTGTTTAATTAACATTTTTGATTTAGAATTATTCTATATTGCATAACATCTGATTTTGAAGTACCATCGGTCTGTTGAAATTAGAACTAATTCTTTGATAATTTTTATTTTCGTAATTATAAACTATCTTTTTGTTTTAAACATATTGCTGCGATAAAGAAAAGTGTTTTTTCAAAGACAAATACTGATGTGAACCTTTCAACAATATTTTTCCACTGTAAAGTGTGTAGAATTTTCAAATTATAAAAATAATTTTTTAAAAATATTATTTATCAATATTTAATTTCTATGTATTATGATGCATTAGCGCACCATCTGTTATGAAAATTCGAAACTATTATAGGCGCGTATGATTCTTTTAAAAATTACAATAAGGGAAGCAAAAATTGTTTAATTTGTGAAGAATCATACGTGTCTATAATAGTTTCGAATTTTTATGTATAATAATCATTTTTAATTAATTGTTTAAAATGTAAAATATTCATTTTTTTGGGTTTTATTGACTGATTCATTAGTTGATAAAAAACATATATTGGATTTTTTAGATATATTTTTCTATTATTTCGAGGGACCATTGCTATATCGAGAATATTTAGGATTTGAATCACAACCACAGTAATTACTCTCGCTATACAAGACACACAATAATGTTATAAACCATCTTAATAAGAATAGTCATACGAAGTGGTGGTTATTACTCCTAGCTAGTTCTTAGGAATTGTGCGCATCTAGCTTTCTCAAAGATTTGGTTCAGGATGAGCTTCTTTTTGTTTATTCTGATGGATCATTTACAGACGTACTTAAATATAGATTTAACTTATATAATTTAATTTATATACTTTCCTTTAGAATTATAAAATACTAGCCGAATGACCCGGGCAACGCCCGGGGTTTACCCGATTAAATGCTTTTATTCAAATACTATTCGTTACAATTATAAATTGGCGCCGTAGATGTCACTCTTGTGAAACGTCCCGCCCCAAACCATCGGCCGGGAATCGAACCCGGGGCGCCCGCGTGGCAGGCGAGCATTCTACCACTGAACCAAAGGCAAACGGTGACAGAAGTGTCTCGCGCATTGGCGGCACCAAATGATGGGGGGGCAAAGTTGGCGTGATCGTAGCCGACCAATAGGAGGGCGCCGGCAAACCGTACAGAGGCCATGACGCTCGTAACTGTATATAGAATAATAAATTTCCAAGATATAATACATAAAATTAATTCAATGAAAGGGCTTTTCCTGATCGTTCAGCTGTATGTTGCTGATGACCCATTGTTCATATACCGGGAAATATATCGACTCTCTGTAGATACATTCCGCTTTCAAGAGAGTGGGCCAATACCTTATTCTTAAATTATAAATAAACAACTAACGCTCTTCGGGCTGTTCACCTTCGTCAATATAGTGCAGTTTTTGTTATAAAGTGTTAATTTATGCTTCAATGGTTCCCGATTTTCCCAATTTCAATTCTGCCATTGAATATAAGTAACCAAAATGGTCAAATCTCGATCTGTTTGTACATTTGTATACACAAATGCTTATTATGATAATCATTTCTGGCACAACATCTACTTAATATAGATAAATATTCTTTATCTGTGTGATTCAATAACATAGAAAATATAATTTTAAAATATATATATCTAAAATATTAATTATTTTTATGTTAATATATAGATTAAATCTGTCCATGTGAGCACCTTCTCTAATGAACAACCATACCCTTGACGACAATCCACAGGAAGTAAAATTTAGAAAATACGATCAAGTTTCAAAGATTGATCAATTCCAGAAGAAATCAGAAGTTTGTACTTTCTTAACTGCCTCTCTTTTGAAAGTATTCAATATATATACTGTAGATATTACTAAGAACGCCAATACTACATAACCATCTATATCATAAATAATAGAACCAAAGCTTTGGTTTCAAAGGTTCCAATAATTCTTAAAATAGAGCGTTCCAATGCTATGAAATGCTCCTTGCTGCTAGAATTTCAAAAAATACCTTGCGAAAAATGGACGATATTGAAAATTAAACAAAATATATTTTGTATATAAAATGGAGTAAATTCCTTCATTGAAATGTTTATACATGTATAAATATACGTATTTCTAAAGCATTTTAAAAATATATGTATAAACTATTTCAATTAACATACTTCTTAATTAAAATATAAAAGTCACATCTCCAGTCACAAAATAGATGGGAAAAACCATGCGCCAACTATCAACAGTCTCTGTAAAACTAGCAGAATCAGGTCGGTGACAAAACACAACACCAACTTTGGAAAATCCCAAACGTCCACCTGAAGAACATGATTTCGGGCTAATGGCCTTCGTCATGCAGAGAAAGATTCGATTTTATTAGATATGTGAGGAATTTGTAATTTTCCAATACACTAATTAATATGAGCATAATTATAAATATAAAGTAATTCCGCTACCAGATAAATATACAACGACTTAAACACATTCACTACATTTATATATACCTAGTATTTGCAATAAAATAAAACATAGTTTCCAAGAAGAACCTGGTGTGTAATTTTAATTGATAAATAATACCCCTAACCCACCAAACATTATAAATTATAGTCATTAAACACGCCTCTCACACACACACCTACACATATCTATTTTTGCTCCACTAGATGGCGCTCTGCCATTTAAAAAAGCACATGTGCTCGTGGTTAGGAAATGTCTTCTTTATTTTTAATATATATATATATTTTTTGAAGATTGAACAATCCATAATTAAAATTATATTTAAAAAAGATGCATATATTGGATTTATAATTAATTTATTGTTCCAATATTTCGAGGGGCAACTCGCCTCTCTTTATCGAGGATGTTTGTGTTTTCACTAAAGCATGCGCGCACGCGTACACCACTCTCGTTCTACAAGGCCAATGAAAGAATTGTAGAATTGGCCTTGTAGAACGAGAGTGGTGTACGCGTGCGCGCATGCTTTAGTGAAAAACACAAACATCCTCGATAAAGAGAGGCAAGTTGCCCCTCGAAATATTGGAACAATAAATTCATTATAAATCCAATATATGCATCTTTTTTTAAATATATATATATATATATTATATTAATTAAAAAGATAAGATTTCTGTTGGTTTGGATCATCTTGATGATTATGTTATGGATTAAGCTCTGGTGATGCAGTCGTGGTTAATAATTTTGAAAGAATAATAAATAAAAATAGTTTTGATAAAAGATTGCTTTAATTGAGCTATAAGATAAACATAATTCGGTAAAAGTACCGCCTGGCTTAAGGCGTAAGAATGAAAAAAATGAAAAGATTATTTACATAATTACATATGGTTTGAGCCGACCAGCCGGGGAAGAACAACAACAATAATTAAAAGTGATATTTTTTTGAATATATGGTCAAATATGCAGAACAGTCAATGAATGAAAAAATAAAATATATGTTTTTAAAAAAAATAAAATATTTGTATTTTAGATTATAGAGAGAGACGGTTAAACATACTTTATTGACTACTAGTCAATTATGAATGAAAGATAATGGAATAATACAATAAAATTATGATTGAGGAAGGCTCCACCATCTTGCTAGAGTCCTCCTCCAGACGATGAGAGGGTCTTCTTGGACGCCCCGTATCTCCAGGCCCAGGAGGGAGAGAGAGAGAGAGGTGTTGTGGCTCAATATTTATAATCACAATTAAAGGCGTTTTTCAGAGTGAGTCACAGTGCCATCATTCTGATGTACAATTAAAGTGAGTGGTTCCCATATCGGTACATATATTCATATATACCTAATGGAAAATACTTGTTTCTCGTTCATATTTAACATATCAGATAGAAGTTCCCAAGCAGAGACAGGTGTAATTTTGAACAAATATAATACCACTACCAATAATATACACATGCGTTGCATTAAATCTATTAACAAACTTTTCAATATACCAGATATATTTAGTATGTTTACATGTATAACCTAGTGTAGTCTAAAACATAAATAAATGCGCTATTGAATTGTTTTATTTTGAGTATGGTAGCAGAGGGTCACCGAGACATTGTGAAAATAATTCAAGAAGGTTCAAGGAAGGCAACCTCTGCAACAAATTCCCAACTAGTAAACAATTTCGACCAAAACATCCAACGAAATACGGGCAGAATTAAACACGCGCCATATACATCTACTAATAAAGTAGTTTCTCATTTGAAATACCAAGTAAGAATTAGCATGTTCACAATCTGGCGTAATTACGAGATAAGTCTGGAAGTTGTTAGCAAATAAATAGCGATGGAACGTGATAAGTTCCAAGGGATTTACCTAAACTGGTGGAGAACCATCCAGCGCTCCAATTGCCCTCTTGCCAATTCTTTCTTGGAACCTAATTGAAGGAGCTCTGGAGGAAGTACATTTCCTTCAGACTAATCTATCGTCTGCAATCGTGTGTCTACATAATTTCCCCTTAATTACTCCCATAACCTTAAATATCCACTAATGGAAGAGTGTCCCCGCTAGAATGATATTTATTCACATAGTAACGTTTTACACCTTTCAATATATTCCTAAAACACATTTATTAAATACATCAAGGTAATTATTTTTTTTTTGCTTTTCTCTTAAGTTGATTCCGTTATTCTCCTATCACTGAATGAAAGCCACAACACCAGTTTAGGAAAATTGAGATAAAGGCCAACAACCTATATACCATAATTCCATACTATGACCCTTATCATGGAAGGGGCAACTAATATTTAATACGATTGAGCATAAAGCAAAAACACGTCATCTATATGTAATAAAATAGTATTATCCACGAATATTTCTCTCTTTTTTTTGCAAATAAAAGAAAGAGCAGCAGCCTTACACACCCAAGATAGAGACCGACTGCTGTGATAGAGATGCACGGAGACATCTGAGGCTCTTCATTGGACACGACAACAACAACAACAACAAATAAAAAAACTTCCTATTCTCCTTACAAAAATAGAGAATATTAGAAAGACTTGGCTCATCAGCGGTGAACTCTTTCAGCCAGTTTGATCTTTATTTGATAAAAAAAAGAAAGGGTATGTTAGATTAAATTGGCAAAATTGTTGAGAGAGTTTACTACGGATGAGCCAGGCTTCTTTTATATTTTTCTTCGCAGTAAGGACATTAAGAAGTTTGTTTAATTTAAAATGAAAATTATTTTATAATATTGATAGTTTCTTTCTTAATATATTATTTTGCAACATATGTAATATAGATTGGAAAGGGGAGGGATGATGACATTGTCGTTACATAGGCCTGGTTGTGACGTAGAGAAATGCCCCGAATTTCAAACACCACGAACTGGGTTTGAATCCCACATTGAGTTCTTTTTTAAAGGAATATATCAAATTATAAAAATAAATTATAAAAACCTGTGTCAGCTTCTAAGTGCCAAAGTCTAACTGCTTTTCATTTGTGCAGATATGAAATGTACTTGACGGAAAAAGAAGGTTTAACACGTCGATGCCTGGTCAAAAATAATAAGGGAACCGGCATTTTGTACATCCATTTTGAGCACATCCCTGCCAAATCCTCAGACCTTATGGATTTTAATGTTTTTGGCTTACTGAAAACCGATCTTAGATCTAGAAGCCAACTTCTCAACCACCACCAATATTATGTTTTGTACCATAGTACTTGAGAAAAAAAACTGCGATACGTTGAGAAAATAATATAAATGCTGAAATTTGAGATTTTTATGAAATATCTTACGACACTAAAACGAAGAACTAATACATCACGTTTAAATATGACAACATAAGAATCGTTTTCCCATAGAAATTGAAACGGTAATCTGTCTCTTGAATAGATCAAACCAAATGTTTGGTTATAAAATATTTTATATAGAATGCATGCAATTTCCCACAATAGGCTTCAAATTAGTATATTTTTCACTATAGGTAAGCTCTTTTTTAAATTACAGAGGGTTTTCTATTTTCAAAAGAACGATTATATAATGTTGTATCTTGCGAAAAAAGCACGCGATTCTATTTATTTAAAAGAACAGCCATTGAGATATATATTTCATGAAAAACAATTTTAAATATTTTAAATGCCTGAAATAATTTTGATATTTATGAAATTAAGCGATAAGATTCCTTTGAAAAAAAGTGTTTGAAGAAACCTTTAACTCTTAAAGAAAATTATTGTGTCAGAGAGAATCCACCTTCTAAAAGAGACATTTTCTTCTACAGTTAACTGTATTATCATAAGAAATTCAAGAAAATTCAGAAAATACGTAAAAAAATAAATTTCATCTTCTAAAGCCGCACCATATCGATATATGGAGCAAGACCTTTTTTCGAAAAACACCTGGCAGGTTAAAAATGGAATATTTTGTTGCACTGGACGAGGCCAGGGTTTACCTCGATGATAGCAACCAACCCCTGTCATTTATTACACTAACTCTCAAATAAACGCTATTGAGAACCGAGTCAAAAAATTCAAGTAAAGTTTCTCAAAGGGCTTCATGATTGTTTCAGGTTTCGGCTACAATGGGAAGCTCTCTATGGAGAAGGTGGATTCGAATGTCAATATAAATTCTCAAATCTACCAAAGACTTGTCTTGAACCCATCATTCGAATATTAGGTCCCATTAGGGGATACAAGATACTTAGAATCCGTAACGCTGCACCAGAATAAAGCCACGAGTCATTCCTCACGTTCAAAGGGCAGATCAACGAACAGTCCGCAACTTGCCGAGTTGTGATCGAAAAGATGTCGAATTCCCACCACGGAGTTAATGTATTGTCAGAGACGTACTATAGACCTCGAAAGTACCGTCTCGCACTACCATTTTGGAAAAGAAATAAGCTTTTAGACGGAGTAATCATTAATGAAGAATGGATCGACACTCAGAGCAAGTCTATTCCTGTTCGTGTTATCAACTGGTACAACTATTCCAAAACACTCGTTAAAGGCTCATATTAGCACCACCAGTCAAATCCACTTGGAACTTATGAATATTTGTGTTTTTGGAAAACTGCTCTCATATTTAGAAACCTGGAGACACTAGATGGTCTTTAGAAAGTCGTTAGGAACTGTTGATATGGTCTTGATCAAATTTTCTAAGAGGAAGCCTTTTTTCCTTGAACCATCAATGCTGATTTGATCAAGCAGATACAGCAACGGCATAACATTTGGTGCCAGAAGTTGAATCTTCATTTAATAAAGGGTTAGAAGCTAATGGTACCCAGAAGAATGAACGAGAAACAATCAAAGGTCCTGCAGACTATCCTATCAGTAATCAAGGAATTATCCGAGCAAATCACTAGAAGATCTGAAGAACATTGTGCAACGTTAGAAGAGAAGCTTTCTCGAGAATTTGAACAATTTGAACAACAATCAGCATCGATAAGAGAGGAAGTTGCTCAACATCTGAAACTTCTTAACACAGGAGTCTTGGGAGTTGAAAACAGAATATCTACTGCCAAAGCTATTTTTAATCTCAGATGATGCTTCAGAAGTCAGTAGCCCGATTCTTCCTCTACAACAGATCATCTCTTGTGACGCGGTTACTATAACGCACTCTCCATATCTGTTCTACTACAGATAAATTCTTTTTTCAAAGGGCAGATCAACGAACAGTCCGCAACTTGCCGAGTTGTGATCGAAAAGATGTCGAATTCCCACCACGGAGTTAATGTATTGTCAGAGACGTACTATAGACCTCGAAAGTACCGTCTCGCACTACCGTTTTGGAAAAGAAATAAGCTTTTAGACGGAGTAATCATTAATAAAGAATGGATCGACACTCAGAGCAAGTCTATTCCTGTTCGTGTTATCAACTGGTACAACTATTCCAAAACACTCGTTAAAGGCTCTAAATTGTGTTCTGTTGAGCCTGCTTTGACCGTGAAACGACATCATGAAGATACATACAGCACCACAAATGTAAACAAAGTACCGGCTCACCTTGAAAACCTCTGGGAAACTTCCAAAATAGGCCTTGGAATAGATCAACAACATCGTAGTTTACTCGTTTCCTATGCGGATGTTTTCTCAGTCTTCCAAAGATTATGATACGATAAAGTAGGCTAAGCATAAAATTGCAACGAAAGAATATGCGCTCATTATATAGGTGCCAAGTCGTGAAAAATATATTAGATAAAGAAGTCATATCAAGCCATCTTCCTGTCCGTTAACTCCACCAGTAGTTATTGAAAAGAAGGAATATGTATCCACCTGTTCTGTATTGACAGACGAAGTTGAACAACGTCACAAGAGAGACGTATTCCCTCTTCCTAGAATAGACACTACATTCAACATTCTCTCTGAGTCCAAATGAATATCTACTTTAGATCCGAAAACCTGCTCTTACTACTGGAAATGCCATGTAGCAATTCAAGGTGATGCCTTTTGGTCTTTGCAATGCTCCAGATACTTTCGAACGCCTAATGGAAGATGTCCTTCAAGGTTTGCCCTTAAAGATCTATTTTGTTTATTTGATTAACAGAAGTTTTTCAGGGAAGACATTCGACCATCAGTTTGACAATCTGGAGTAAGTATTTTCTTTATAGCTTTTTCTATTCATTACATATAAATTAATATCTTTCACATCTGTATAGAAAGTAAAAATTACAATTGACAAATGATTTATCCGAAAAGCTACCATCTTTTGAGAAACTACCTTTGTTTAAAAAATGTAGGATTCGTCCAAATAAACTTGCCAACTAACAAAGAAAGACTACCTCTAGAAAACATCAAGGGGTTTCATGTTTTACGCGGCCTCTAGTGGAAAGGTCTATTCCAATGACTTTGTGTCTATATTTTTGTGTATCAAAAAGAAGGCGAACCAGTTCCATAAAAAATACAGTAATAATAATAAAATGTTGTTTATCATCTTTTCGATAAATATACAGATGTTCAAAAAAGTATGTGCCACAATTCTTTGGCAAATTGATAAAATTCAACAACCATTATACTAAAGTTTCGAGTTATAGCTCTCATCAGTACATGTTGTGGCTTCGATTTTTATAGCATATATGAATGTCGAATTTGCTAAAATATTATTCAAGCTGATACATTGTTATGGCCAAGATATTAAGGCCATAACATGATACTATATTAAGGGAGGATAATAATCAAATGTTATACAAATTGAGTATTTCTTCTTTTAAAATCAATTTATCAACCTGAGCAGAAAACTTATACGTGAAAAGAGTCTGAAATAGAAGAGAGTGGGAAAAATACCAGAAGTTAAAACAATATTGTTACACCGTTGCTGTGTCAAGGATGGTACACGGTAAGTTATCTATTCGACTTCTTTTTATTTATCTCCTTCCTGATTGGTCCTTTATTCTCCTGTCGATATTGGCTTCTACACAGGGTACAAACGCTTCAAGAAGCTGTCCGATTATATAAGGGATGTTGATATAGTGATAAATTGCTTCTGCCTGGTTGGATTGATGGAAGGACTCTGAAATATACTCTTCGCAGCCTTTTTATATAAAAAACGCACATTAACGCGCATATTATTATTTATATATTTAATTATCTAAAAAGAGAGAGATGGGGAAATTGAGATTGAAACTTCATCATTACATCGTTCATATATGGTTATTCAAGGTTAAATATAGAATAATATAAATATGAATAAAATAAGATTAAATAAGGATAAATATAGATAAATAAATGTAAGATATAAGTTTGATCAATAAACATGTCTATAGCGCCCCCTTTAAATAGCGCCTCCCTCTCTATAGCGCCCGATTTTAAATACGTAGTAAGATGCGATTTACATTAAAAGTGACCTGTCTATAGCACCCCCTCTCTATAGCGCTGTATTTTGGTGAGTTCCAAGAGGGGGCGCTATAGACAGGTTTAACTGTACTTTTTTATAAAATATATATTATCCTCATTTATGGCGTTCACCGCGGAAAGACTTCGCCAACGATGGACTGCGAGAGTTATTCCCCACAGAGTGGACAGGACTAAGTGATGGCTGGCGTTTCTCACCTCAAGACCAAGATGGTACCTGTAGATGGTAGCCTTCGCCACACTTGTGAGAGAGAGAGAGTATACATGGTACGGTATAGGTCATGATACCCATGGTGGTATTTAGCAACTGATTTTACTGAGTGCTCCACATTTCCTACTTACAAGTGTTCCAGAGACACGTTTTGTTACATCCACGTACTGGTAAGGTTGTAAATAGAGTTTCAAGAACTGAAAACCTTTGAAACAATTATTTCCTCAGTAAAAAGTGCCCATTGCAGGATTCGATCGCGGGTCGGAGTAGTCGAAATCAACTATTTATATTATTTCTCTACTCCTTGTGTATAGTAATAAATTAAATTCAATTAAATATATATGTGCTAATTTTATTAATATTCAATATATAGTTTTCTCAATATATTCGAAAATACTTCAATAAATTTGGGATGCATTGAATAACGACATAAAGCATTAGATATCACACTAAGATATGTACATACCTTAGAAATATTGGGAAATAGCTACACATGGAACATTTATGTGACAAGTTTCCGACAAATGTCATCAGCGTAGCCAGGTTTATCAGGAAGCCTGTCACTCTGTGAATAAACTGCTCACTGAGTGGAATATTAAAGAGTATTGATCTGGCAACACTGTATCCTACAACGTTGCCGAATTCTACGTTGGAATATGCTCTTCAACTATTCATTTTTTCAATATTATTCAATTTTTGAACCATTGTTTTACTTTGTTTTTAATTGTACTTTGCCTATAATGATCATTTCTTCCGCATACATATAAAAAGTCTAATTTTATATAGAGTGTAATTTGGTTTATTCTCACTTTCACACAGAGATATATATTCTGATGAAAATATCTAAATTTAACCAAGTAGGATTCTAAAAATGTACATGAATGTGATGTAATAATTTGCATGTGTGCAAAGGCCTATGGCATATTGAAAAATATTTCATATGGGTACTGGTGAATTAAACAGGTGTTTTGCGCGACAAGTATCTGCGTTTGAAATCATTATAAGGAAGGTTTAAGAAAAATAGTATTCACCCAAATAGTATTTAAGGCTGAGAGCGTGAGTACACTTTAACATAATCAGAAAAGTGGAACCGATTAATAAAAAAATTGTTGAGATTTTATTGGAAATGCACAAACACGAGAAAATTAAATATTTTATCTTCCTCATTAAATAATAATATTAAACAACCAAAATAAAAGCGGTGAGGGACGATCATAAAAAAATTCTAACATTATCAAGTTTTGGTTCACTAAATATTTCACCTCTTCTCTCAATATACGATTATCATCCCTTGCCGATTTTATTTTGTCTCATATAGATCTAAATCAAATAAAAAGGCATATAATAGATCAAAATATAATAAATTAATTATATTTGATCCAATATATGCCTCTTTATTAAAAAAAATAAATATATATATATATATTTTTTTTTTTTAAATGCCTATTTTGGATCATAAAGTTTTTATTTTCCGATATTTCGTGAGGCAACTCGCCAAACTTCCTCAGGGAACAAATCGCTTTAGAGAAGCTCGCGTATCAATTCGCGAGTATATACAACCGCTATAATTTTTTTAAAATATTTAGAATCTACAATATGATACCTATGTTTAGAGAAGCTATCTCTAAAGCGATTTGTTCCCTGAGGAAGTTTGGCGAGTTGCCTCACGAAATATCGGAAATAAAAACTTTATGATCCAAAATAGGCATTTTTAAATATTGTAATATATGGATTGCTCTTTTTTCAAACATATATATATATATATATATAAAGACAAGGGTCGCCTCTCCCGTCAAAATAGACGTCTAAAACAGACGCCATCTATTGACCGTCGCCGCAACTAGCGGCCTCGGGTCGGTGACAAAGCCACAACACGAGGCCGCTAGTTGCGGCGACGGTCAATAGATGGCGTCTGTTTTAGACGTCTATTTTGACGGGAGAGGCGACCCTTGTCTTTTTAGATCATTTTCCTCCCGGCAAAATTCCCATCTATATTTTGGCCATAGATATGGCCCAGCCACTCTGCTAGCAAAACACCTCTTTGGCAGATTGTCAAGATTCCATTAGATCCCTTGTGGATCTCATGGAATGAAGTCCGCCCTGGACTGACGAGGGCCATCAGCCCGAAACCATGGTCTCCAGGTGGACGCTTTTCAGTTTGCCAAAGCTGGTGTTGTGGCTTTGTCACCGACCCGAGGCCGCTAGTTGCGGCGACGGTCAATAGATGGCGTCTGTTTTAGACGTCTATTTTGACGGGAGAGGCGACCCTTGTCTTTTTAGATCATTTTCCTCCCGGCAAAATTCCCATCTATATATATATATATATATATGGTAATTTAAGTGTGTATAGGGCTGGATGCCCCAATAAAAAGGCTTGTGTGTGTGTGTGTGATATATGGTAATTTAAGCCAACAACCTTATATTGTATAATACTTATAACAAGATTGTCATGTTGTATATTGAAACACATCTGTAAATGATTATACGCATTATTGACATGGGTCATTACATCACCATTTGTAAGGTACTTTGTACAAACTGAGGATAAATAAATAAAACTCTGTAATAGATTAAGAGTTGAGCTGAAGCAAGAGACAGAAGTCAAAACGTCTAAAATCGAGATAGATGGAGGTTCAACAACATCTAAAGATAGAAAGGAAACTGTCAGGATGGCGCCAGTTTAGAATTTCGCCAGACGATCCACGCTCCTGTCGCATCTGCTGAAATGCAATACTTCCTTTCTCGGAAAATAAATATAAAGCCTCCGTCCTAGCCAAAAATATAGTCACTTCACCATCAGCGCGAGCCCTCGTCGGTTGTCACCAAGGTCCTCCTCATCCAACATGTAGACCAGTAAGAACCCTTTTATCTCCATCTTTCGCTCCTAGCTCAACTTTTATCTGTTCACGGAACTTTCTTAGTGGAACTGTGTCTTCGTTTTTTATGTGGACATTCCCAAGCTTTCCACTCTTCCTCGACCACGACTGCCTGTACTCTGTGAGAACTGTTAAGGGTCTCCCAAGGTGCAAAGAGACACTGGAAAACCACCCATCCTGACTGTTCCTCTCGGTCAACACAGTATGGCGAGAGTCGACAGGATCTCACACCATAGATTAAGTCGACTGGATACCTCGTCACATTTTTAGTTGACAGGATTCTACAAGAGTCAACAGGGCCACATCACAGTTTTTAGTCGACAGGATCTATGGTGTGAGATCCTGTCGAATCTCTCTATACCGTGTTGACCGAGAGGAACAGTCAGAATGGGGAGTTTTCCAGTACCTCTCTGCACCTTGGGAGACCCTTAACAGTTATCATAGAGTACAGGCAGTCGTGGCCGAGGCAGAGTGGAAAGCTTGGGAATGTCCACACAAAAAACGAAGACACAGTTGCACTAAGAAAGATCCGTGAACAGATAAAAGTTGAGCTAGGAGCGAATAATGTAGATAAAATAGTTCTTACTGGTCTACATGGTGGATGAGGAGGACCTTGGTGACAACCGACGAGGGCTCGCGCTGATGGTGAAGTGCCTATATTTTTGGTTAGGACGGAGGCTTTATATATCTTTTCCGAGAAAGGAAGTATTGCATTTCAGTAGATGCGACATATATATATATATATTTATAAAAGATGCATATATTGGATTTCTAATTATTTTATTGTTCCAATATTTCGAGGGGCAACTCGCCTCTCTTTTACGAGGATGTTTTTGTTTTTCACTAGAACATGCGCGCGCGCGTACACCACTCTCGTTCTACAAGGCCAATGAAAGAATTGTATCTTTGATTTAACTATTGTATTCAGTTTATATACAGCAAATAATTATATTCAACATTATATATTATTATTTTATCTATGAAAGATATAGAGATTTATATACAACAGTGTAATTGTAAAAAATAATGTGTTTACATATTAATTCTAAATTTAAAAATATTGAAAGTAAAAATAAATGAGTAAATTAAAAGTATATATATATACATAGTTATTTATAAATAATTAAGATATGAATTCTTTATAAATTTCTGGAAAATCAATTTTTCTGTTTATACTCTGTTTATCTTCGGCAGAAGCCCAACTTTCTAAAAACAGTCTACTATGCTTTTCTGTTATATTTTTGTATATAATTGTGGTCTGTTTGAAATCTGGTATAAGGCTATTGTTAAGGGAGTGGTCTACTAGTAGGGATAATGGTTTGTAGTTTTTTAAAGCTGCTTTATGTTGATTGATACGATCTTTAAGTGATTTACCTGTTTCTCCAATGTATGTAGCTTGACATGTCTGGCAGGGAATTTTGTAAATTACATTGGTTGTATTTTCTTGGTTTGAAATATTTTTTGTATCTGAGTGGCGTAGGATTTGTCGTAGATTTTGTGCAGATTGATATGTTGTAATTATATTATATCTCTTTAAAATTCGGGCAATTCTCTCTGAGCCGTAGCTATATGGAATAAAGCAATATCTTTTTTGAGACTGATCACGACTATTATTTGAAGGTATAGCTCTTTGTTTATAAAAATGTTTTTCAATAAATTTTTTTGGATAATTATTATTTATTAATTCTTTGAAAATTCTATTTCTTTCTTCTGTTGCACTATTTCTATTAAATATTTCAAACCAAGAAAATACAACCAATGTAATTTACAAAATTCCCTGCCAGACATGTCAAGCTACATACATTGGAGAAACAGGTAAATCACTTAAAGATCGTATCAATCAACATAAAGCAGCTTTAAAAAACTACAAACCATTATCCCTACTAGTAGACCACTCCCTTAACAATAGCCATATACCAGATTTCAAACAGACCACAATTATATACAAAAATATAACAGAAAAGCATAGTAGACTGTTTTTAGAAAGTTGGGCTTCTGCCGAAGATAAACAGAGTATAAACAGAAAAATTGATTTTCCAGAAATTTATAAAGAATTCATATCTTAATTATTTATAAATAACTATGTATATATATATACTTTTAATTTACTCATTTATTTTTACTTTCAATATTTTTAAATTTAGAATTAATATGTAAACACATTATTTTTTACAATTACACTGTTGTATATAAATCTCTATATCTTTCATAGATAAAATAATAATATATAATGTTGAATATAATTATTTGCTGTATATAAACTGAATACAATAGTTAAATCAAAGATACAATTCTTTCATTGGCCTTGTAGAACGAGAGTGGTGTACGCGCGCGCGCATGTTCTAGTGAAAAACAAAAACATCCTCGTAAAAGAGAGGCGAGTTGCCCCTCGAAATATTGGAGCAATAAAATAATTAGAAATCCAATATATGCATCTTTTATAAATATAATTTTAATTATGGATTGCCAAATCTTCAAAATATATATATATATATATATATATATATATATATATATATATATATATATATATATATATAGTGTAGAAACTATATAACAAAATTATAACAGTGATTCTAATTTTAAAACTTAAGGAGCAAACTGATAATAATGATAACTTATATCAATTAGATTTGATTAGATTAGCAAGCTAAATCTAAATTAATTATAATAATAAATAGTTATTTAATTTTATAGTCCAGTTTTGTATTAAGATTATCTTCACTATTATGATCATTTAAATTCAAATTATAAAATTTGTAAAATGTTATTAATTTGTAGATAGAGAGAGAAAAAAACAAAAAATCCTTTACTTCTATCTACAAATTATTAAAATTTTACAAATTTTATAATTTGAATTTAAATGATCATAATAGTGAAGATAATCTTAATACAAAACTGGACTATAAAATTAAATAACTATTTATTATTATATATATATATATATATATATATATATTATAATCTAAAATGAAAATATTTTATTTCCATTCATTGACGATTTTATATTTTTTACCATAGTTTCAGAATACATTTTGAATTATATTGTTGTTTCTCGTTGGCCGGCTCAAACCTTTTGTAATTATGTAAATATAAATATTTTGTGTTCCCCTTTCTACTCTCCTTAAGTCAGGCAGTACTTTATCAAATTATGCTTTTTTATATATTCCTTAAGCCCAATTAAATCTAATTCTGATCAAAACTATTTTTAATATCTTTCCCATGACTGCAAAACGGTATCATAATGATCAAACAACTCTTTTATACAAAAGCAAAACCTTATCTAGACAATTACAAAATCAACAGAAAAATATATTTATATAGTATATATATTTATGTGAGAAAACAATAGAAAAAAATAAGTGGGTCAGGTGTTGATATTAAAAATAAAGAAAGCATATCCTGACCACGAACACATGTTCTTGATTCATCAAGAAATTGGGTTGGTCAAATATCACGGAGCAAGTTAAATAAATGTTCAGCTTATTTTTGTACCACTAGATGGCGCTCTGCCATCTACAAAGCACATGTGCTCGTGGTCAGGAGATATGCTTTCTTTATTTTTAACACAATTATATATAGTGTTCCTAGGTATCACCAACATATGTCCAGCATCCCTAGAAAATCTCACAAGAAAGAAATCTGCCTGGCGACACCTCATTAATTGGACTTCCACTGGCATTGTACATAAATCCAAGAAGACTTAGGTCAGAAGGACATCCCGGGTAGTTGGCGACTTCTGTACGCTCCAGGAACCTGGGTTACTTAAATAAATAATATATAGTGTTATATTTTAAAATTATATTTGAATTTGTATTCACTATAATCTTCTCAAATGACTGTACAGCTATAGCATACTTCCTCGTGCTGTGAAGTTGTACATGTACCAGTCTATTCTCACCACACCACCACAGATGTAATTCCGTTACACCAAACAGTAAGAAAACGCAGAATGACATGAAATGATGTTTCTTCATATAAACCCTTAAATATTCTATCTATCTCTATATATATGCTACAGATATAATAATTTCAAAACTTGTTCATATCTTTTATGGCAAAATATTTCCTTTAAGATTTGTTTTAAAAAAAAAGGGGGGTTATATTACTTCATCTTCTTATAAACGGTAAAAAATATTCATAGATACTATGATGTTTCAGTAGAAAAAAATGGGTATTTGGGTAAGGAAATAGGAACGTTTCGTAGAATTTCTTTTTTCAAATAAAAATAAAAGTATTTACTTCTCTTATTAGAATACAATCATTAGGCCTCCAGAGAAATTTTTACTTTTACAAATATTTTATTTATAAATATCTCTAGCTTTCGGGCAAGAAAATCCTTCTACAGGAGAAATTATTTAGTCTTGTAGAAGGGCTTTCTTGCCCGAGAAAGCTATAGATATTTATAAATTATTTATTTTTTAAAATAAACTTTTCCCTGGAGACCTAATGTTTGTATTTTAATATTGATTCAAGGGATTATTTATAGAATTGATAACTTAATACTGCCCTTACTTTACAAGAAAAATATTGAAAGGTTCTGGTTCATCAGAGGTGAACCCTCTTAGAGGTGTTTTGTCAGTTTAATCTACCAAAACAGTATACTGATAATTTAGGATGTTTTGTTATATAAATCAGAAAAACTGGAAAACTAACGGGAAGATCTTACCTTTGATGAACAAGATCATTAAATAATTTTCACATTGCACTAAGGATAATAGTAAATTGTAAATTTTATAGATAGAAAACGAATAACAACGTACTAAATTGTTCAATTTCTAACATACAGATGACGTTCTATTTCCTTATATTCGATATATAAATATATTATTGATTAGTTTAGAATTTATAATTATTTTTACCTTTACCTAAGGATTTTTATGTTTCTCACAATAAAGTTCATACAATGAAAAAGCAGTAAAGCAGTAAGTTCATACAAAATATAAACTAATGTACACATGTATGTTATATTATTATATGTATATTTTAATTTTTATTATAATTTTTATAAATGAAGATAAATCAATATTTTTAACTTAAAAATAATGGCCAAAAATTGGATGAAAACAGCTATGAAAATTTTAAGTATACATCACCTCTCTTCTTCCCCCTTTAATATTCTTCCAAAATTAGTTTACACAATTTTTACTGAAGCCTTTCAACAAAATTGCTTTCTTTTAATGTCCTTTCTTCTAAATTTAATATAATTGGAAATTTCTCCTCTCACCTTTGTTTAATACGTCTCACGAAAATTCAATAAACAGTTAAAATGCCATTGTTTTCCTATCAAAAATATCTTACAATTTTCCTATTTCAAATGGAATTGGCTCTATTGAATCAAAAACAAATATATTTTATATATTTATGTAGATTACTTTAGTCTTGGTTGAAGAAAAACTATAAAAAGGTTTTAAAATCTTATTTCAGAATAAATCATGATATTTTATATATGGATACTTGGGCTTGTTTTTGACCAAATTCTAGTTAGAATATTGAAAGAATGTATAATTAATTGAATGGGCATATATTGGATCAAAATATATATCAAAATGTACATATGTATATGCGGAGATGATATTTTCAAAATAAAACGTCCAATAATATTCACCACTGCATCCAGTTTCAATAAAATCGACAAAAAATGTCAATTTCAATTGCTTATGTGAATATTATATTTATATATTATAGCTTCTCTAAGTTTTCCAAATCTGATGTTGTGGCTTTGTCACCGACCCTGAATCCTCTAGTTTTCGAAAACGGTCCATAGATGGCACTCTTTTTGGTATTTATTTTATTGATCAATTTACTCTCGGAAATTTTTCAATCTATGTACTTATGTATAATTAATTAAAAATTCATATATTGGATCAAAATATATATCTAAATGCACATATGTATATGCGGAGATTGAATTTTCAAAATAAAACGTCCAATAATATTCGCCAATGCATCCAGCTTCAATAAAAACGACAAAAATTGGCAATTTCAATTGCCTATGGTATTAAATATTTACAAGTTTTCTTAAGGTTTATTGACTGATGATAGCATTTGCCACTTGGTATTACCAGTTCCATAGTTCAGAAGAAATTCTGATAGAATTGTTTAAAAAATTAGAGAGATTCAAAATAAACCTATATTTATATATGGTATTGAAGATAGGGAGAAAATTTACGCTATTTATTTATATTTAAAAAATGAAGAGATTGCGGAATATTTTCCTTCATCTTCACAACAGTTTCAATAAATCAATAGCTTTGTACTTTCGGGCATAGAAAATACTTCGAAGGGGTATCATTATCTGAATAAATAGCGTAAAATGTCTCTCTTCATTATTAATACAAGTTTGTCTCAATATTATTAGCCGTTATGTATAGTGTCTGTGTATAACTCCGCCTTTGCCGGTCCCAAGCCCGGATGAAAAGGGAGGAGGGGGAGCAGTTACAAGCTCGGTAAAAAACCTGGGTTCAGCTGGCCCGGCTGATAGTACCTTGTAAGGGCTCCTAATCCAGGGATACAGGATGAGCAGCGTCTGTACTCCATGTTAGGAGCGGCTGCACATGGCGTCTGTTCCTCATGTCAGAGGCGGCCATTTTATTTGGAGCTAAGTCGGCCTGCCACTGAGTAGTGCTCCCAGTCTTAATGACAAAGGCAGACGCATTTTACTTCACCCAGTGTGGAGATAAGAAAAAGGAAGAAGAAGATGTCTGTGTATTATGTATAAAGCAATTATAAACACAAGGTAATAAAACCAAATCCAAATAAATAATGTGTGACGTTTCAGTAACAGCGTTGTCACCGAAACGTCACACACTATTTATTTATTTGGATTTGGTCTTATTACCTTGTGTTTATAATCTATAACCCAAATTGTGCCTTATCATTCGTATAAAGCAATTATATTATGTATTATTATGTATTCGCCGTAATAATATTATTCGCCAAGTAATAGAAAAAATAACGTTTTAAGAAAAACACGAACTTTATGGAAAACATTATATAATACACTGGTCCGCAAAATTAAAGGAACAACATATTTTTTCTCAAATTTTATCGAACATTTATCAATGAAATTTTATATACAAATTTATTATTTCATTATTGATTAAAATACCCGAAATCAAAGAAATTGAACACGTATTTTATGCAAATTAGCCGGCCAAACAATGATCTTCTTGCAGCCAGTGCATAAATATCTTGGAAATTGTTGTAAATATGGGGTGTGATCGCCTTTAATTGATAGACAGGCTCTACATCGGCGACCCATACTAAGAATTAGGGAGTTTATAAGCTCCTGTGGAATCAACGCCCACTCTTTTTCTAAAGTGTGTTTCTAGCTCATGAGTGTTTCTAGGAGGGGGTTGGAGGGATGAGATCCGCCATCCTAGATTGTTCTATACATGCTCAATGGGATTTGGGTCTGGAGATCGAGCTGGCCAATTCATCCGAGCAATTGTATGGTTTTGGAGAAAAGTGTCGACCACATCAGCCCTATGTGGACGAGCATTATCATCCATTAGAAGAAAGGTTTCTCCCATTTCAACTGATACAATACGCAGAAGGCTTCCCATGAAGGGCCTCTATGCTCGACGACCCATAATTTGTGTGCCGTTGACACAATCTCAAAAGAGAGCAAGGGAACTTTGGCGCAGACAAAATGTCGCTTGGAATCCAGATGAATGGAGCCATGTAATGTTCACTGATGAGTCCAGATTCTCTCTAAACAGCTATTATTGTCATGTCTTTGTCTGGAGAGAGGTAGGAACCAGAAATAATCCCCGAAATATGGTTGAAAGGGATCCCTACAGAAGCCAATGTTTTATGGTCTGGGCTGGAATCTTCTTGGGCGGTCACACAGCACTCCACATTTTTCGGCAAGGAACCCTGACTGGACAGAGGTATTGGGACGAGATCTTGGCAGCATATGTGATGCCTCAATCATTATAAATGGTAGAAAACCTTCTTCTAATGGATGATAATGCCCGTCCACATAGGGCTGGTGTGGTCGACACTTTTCTCCAAAACCATGCAATTGCTCGGATGAATTGGCCAGCTCGATCCCCAGACCTAAAATCCCATTGAGCATGTATGGGGCAACCTAGGACGGCGGATCTCATCCCTCCAACCCCCTCCTAGAAACACTCATGAGCTAGAAACAGCCTTAACACAAGAGCGGGCGTTGATTCCACAGGAGCTGATAAACTCCCTAATTCTTAGTATGGGTCACCGATGTAGAGCCTGTCTGTCAGTTAAAGGCGATCACACCCCATATTAACAACAATATCCAAGATATTTATGCACTGACTGCAAGAATATCATTGCTTGACCGGCTAATTTGCATAAAATACGTGTTATAATTCTTTGATTTCGGGTATTCTAATCAATATTGGAATAATAAATTTGTGTATAAAATTTCATTGATAAATGTTCAATAAAATTTGAGATAAATGAAAAAAATATGTTGTTCCTTTAATTTTGCGGACCAGTGTATATATAGTTAAATAATGAAAAGAAAGATGGCTAGAAGACACGCAGTGAATGTTTCAGCCAGAATACAACATAAAGTTGCAGGAGAATGATATTCATGTTCCAAGAATCGCACATCTCTTTTTAAAATGTTTGACTCATATATTTCTAATTGTCAAATGACACGGTGGCTTAAATCTTTATTTTAGACATTTCAGTACATTATCTATTTTTAAAACTTATTAATTTAATTAACTATTTACTTAATACGAGTCTTGATTATTCTAAGTTTGCAAATTCGTCGTAGTTGAATAAATTCTCAATTTACCAACAATCATATTCAAGATTCGAAAAAATACAACACAAAAAAATGTAAATACATTCACATCAAGCCTTCAATATTATTAGATACAATAGCTACAATGATTTTAGAACATTTTATATAAAATATTATATTAAATATAATATTATCATTTATTTTTTAGTCTATTCAATTTTCAATGTGTTGATACTTTTTCTAGGAATATCTTCATAATTATTTATAGTGTTATTTTCTTATATAATGCCGACTCTTTTTACGGAATGCACGCCTTCAATTTCGGCACAAAAAAGGTTGCGCCTATTATTGACGTTTTAAAGAAAAATCAACAAATTCTATGCTATGATGCATTAGCGCGCCATCTGTTATCAAAATTCAAAACTATTATAGACGCGTATGATTCTTTATAAAATAAAACAATTTCTACTGTTCTTACTGCAATAGAAAATTTAATGGGAGGGCCTGGCTCATCAGTGGTGAACCCTCCCAGCGGTTTCGCCAGTTTAATCTACCATACCGCTGTTATATTGCATTTTTGGAACTTCTTTCTATAGTGATACTGATGCTAGATCTTGGAATGGGTTTCTACTGTCCTTACTGCAATGGAAAAATTAATGGAAACATTTTTCCATTGCAGTAAGGACAATAGAAATTGTTTTATTTTAAAAAGAATCATATGCGTCTATAATAGTTTTAAATTCTATTTATAGTCAATTCCCGCGACCACCTAGAAATATTTAATATCTGTGTACACCTGCATTGTTAGCAAACCTGGGTACAAGATTCCAAATTTCTATGTAAGTCTGGAAGTATATTAAAAATTGATCACAAAGATTCGTGGATAGACAGAACGGCTGACATGAAAGCAAAGTAAATAAAATATTTCATAATACAAATGGATCTTATGAAATTTGTCCTTTTATTTTAATATTATAAAGAAATTGTAGAATATTCTCGAATTGGTTATTGCCGTATTCTATTCAATATCCCAGCAAACCTCCTTACCTACCTCTTATATTCCATATCCTACTGGAAGATTTCCATATAATGTCATACAACTTGTTTCTCCTATATATTGCGTTTTTGAATCATTTTGGCGATTTCCCGTTGCTCTTCGTCTTACGTCAAGTATATCAAATATATCATAAATAGGCACCTCTCCCTTTAAAATGCATCAAAACAATGCATATTGTTCACCATCACAGTACAGAGTGCAAATGTACTGATTGAGACAATGAGCCACAACACTAATATATGTTAAGAAAAAATAAAAAGGCATCTCATTATCGTGCAACTGAAAGCTGCTGATGGCTTGCGCCAACTATCTGAATAAATATTAACTATTCGTTTATTTTTAATTAAATTACAGAATTGGCCAAATGACCATTCTTGATTATTCCGATAATTGGCGCAAACCATCAGCAACTTTTAGTTGCATGATAGGTAGATCCCTTTTTTCTCTTGCTAGTATAATATCACATTACAATATAAGTACAAATCACATTTATACTATTTTTCATACCAATATATTATATTATTTTTTGAGTATATTTTTTATGAGTATTCTGTTTTAAAAAAAAAATTCTTTAAAAAATATTCTATTTAAAAAAAAATACTTAGTTTTATTTTATGGAAAAATGAATAAAATATATATTTTCAAAACCTTTCTCAATAAGGTTTTTTTTATTTCTTTATATACACTTCGTTTTGCTTTCTTGAATTTTGATTATGTTTTGGGCAAACCACACCGGTTTGGAAAACCATTAGGATATCTTGAATAATTTGATAATTTCTACCAAATTTATTTTTATTCATAACCAATAGACCTCCAGCTCCAATAAAAATATTTCAACATTTCCAATTAAGAAGTCACATTGTATATACCAAGTGAATGTATATATATACTATAATTAAATTTTAATTCAAGTTAATAATATTTAAAATATTATATTCCAAAAATTATATGATTTACATACAAATTTTAAAATAGAACAATTAAACAAGTTGTATATCGTTCGAACAAAACCTACATGGAAAATATAAAAGAAAAAATTGAATTCGCCTATTGAATAGCCTATAATAAAAGAAACACAATTATGCAACATGGATAAAATGTTGATATAATCAATAATATGCAAATTATTAAGTTAGCTTCGTAAGGAATCTATATTCTAATCGGGTGATATCGAGAAAACTTTATTAATCTGATATCGATTGAAATGTGACGAAAATTCTTTTGGTAAAAAATACCTTGCAACAATCTTAAGTAAGAATTCCTTTTTCTTACCAAATTCAATTTTTCGTCCTTCTCCGAATATTTTAGGGTTTTACTCTATTAAAATTCTGAACTTGTTTGTTCAACTGAAATATGTCTCATCATTATTGTTTATTTCTTTATGTAAATAGGTACACATTCTTTTCTTTTATGGAACCTTCTGATGCGCTATTTAGAAATAGTTTCAAATATATACTTTTTAAAATTATAATTTTTATAATATTCATATAGATACTAGAGCATTAGCCTGTTTGACGGAATATTTAATAATAAACCAAATATTATATTGGTGTAATCAAATTGTAATATTTTCACTGAATTTTCACTTTCCTTTGAATTCACCATTTCAGAATAAAAAGTTTAAGCGTCAGAACTCTATACACTCTACATACAAATAATATGATTAATAAATACTGCCTTAATCAAATATGTATTTATTAAAAACAAAAAGGCATATCCTGACCTATCACATGATGTTTTTAAAAGGCAGAGCGCCATCTATTAAAACAGAAATCAAATATACGTTGATTTAACCTATTCCCTGATATTTGGCCAACCTAATTATTATATTTTCACATGAAATGTTGTTTCACGCAAACTTGGATTTAAATACCCATTTCTTTATTTCTTAAGAAACCTCTGGGATAGAAATATTGAGCATAGAATTACAGTAGTCACTACGCTAAAGGTCAACAGCCCAAAACACGTACGCGGTTGACTTTTCTTGATTTATCAAGAAATTGGGTTGACTAGATAGCATTGAAAATAGCTAAATCAATGTTTAGTTGATGTTTGTTCCATTAGATGACTCTCTGTAATCTAAAATACTCATATGAGCGGTTAGGGAATGTCATTTTAGTTTATAATATCATCATCTGACCTTTTTAATATATTTTCATGATTTTTCACACACAAAAACACACACACACATATATATAGTAGAACCTCACTGTGAAAGACACCTAATTGCAGATCTAAGGTGTCCTTCAAAGATGGGTGGTCTCTTACCGGAGAGTTTTGTAAATGAAAATTGTCCTTTCTGGAGAGGTATCCGATACCAAGGTGTCCTTTAAAGGGAGATTCTACTGTATATGAAAATATAATAGAAAAAATATATATGTATATATATATTGTGACCGTAAAAACGATTTAAATAGGTCAATACGAAGTAATCAATAATGGATTCAACATCAACACCACTACCAAAAAGTGCATTGATAATATCAGGAGCATTTATCAATTACAGACAAACTACAACAAGGAACAAAAAGAGACACACATGTCTTTAAACTATTCCAAGCCATCATCAAAGATATCACTGACAAAATATCAATTGTAGAAGTGGACGAATCTCAAATTATTTAAACAGTTCTGACAACACTGGTATTCATATTTATTTATATCTTGTTTATATTCCGGTAAATATAAATATTATACAATTAAATATGAAAATAAATACAAATGTGAACTTGTACTAAGATAAGGTGGATAGATTGAGAAAAAGGCATCTTATTATTACACTCTGTCGCAATTCTGGCCTTTACTACCAGTGTCATGCCAGTCATCGATTTTTGGTCGTTGAGGTAGAGCTTGGACCACGCTTACGAGGGCCAACAGCTCTAAAAGCTTACGTGGTTCGCTTTTCTTGATCAATCAAGAATAAATATTTGGCCAATTCTTGAATATTTAAAATTCAACGAATATATTCAGAGAGATGGTGCAAGCCATCATCAACTTTCAGTTACATGATAAGGAGATGCCTTTTTCTTAATTTACAGTTAAATATCTAGACTGATTCAACAGAAAGTAAAATAATTTTCCGAAATATTGTCAAGAATTTATTAAAGATTTGAATAATGTGAAATTAGGTTCTAGTTACACAAATGGAAGGACCGGGAGTTCATAAATCCTATTGATGACTCAAGAGATCCATATGTAGAGACGACAAGAAGACAATGTCAGACACTTGTCGTTCTCTAACCAAGATGAATGGTCCCGAGTTAAAAGACACAAAAACCCATCAATTAGGCAAATGGCCAGAATCAATGGTCGATTGACGTACGAGTCGCACTCAATATCTGGGACACGGTTATTGATGCTTCCTCCGTGGGTTTAAAATATTTATTGATCAAATAAGGATATGTATACATTTTCTTGCAGAGCATATAGCTGAACCTTCCACGACAGAGCGCCTATACACTATACATCGATGGATTGTAGTGACCTTCACTAGAGGTGGCCGTTATTTGTAGGTACAATTCTAACTGGAATAGCCATTTCCAAGTGAACTCATCAATCGATCAATGTGAATGACCAGCAACGAGATTATTATATCGTATAGTTGTCGAGTATTCGAACCAAGTCTATTCAGTGGGCTTATAAGTATCACGAAAGGACCAATTAATTGATTCTATATATATATGTCTGATTTTCTCAAAGAGGAATTTTATCTATAAAAACAAAGATAGCTTCTACGGTCAAAATAAAGGTTAAACTAGAGACGTTATCTATTGATCGTCTTCGCAAACTAGCGGCCTCGGGTCAGTGATAAACCTACGACACCAGCTTTGGCAAACTGAGAAGCTTATACTGTATGTGGATAATTACATATATTAATAAATACATTATATTATAGGAATATGTATAATATTATAAATGTATATACAATATGAAAACTTCAGAAATATACATATTGTCAAGCGGCTCAGCGGCTCCAACCACGAGAAGCCCCATGGGACGCCTGTCAATCATCCCTGGACACCGGGTGCGAGGGTTTCTCGGAATCTGGTAGGCGGGGGTAGCTGACGTTGATCATTCGGATTATTTTTAACTTGGGGTAAGTTCTACTCTCTCTCTTTCTCTCCCTATAAATACCCCTTATAATAAATTAATTATCCCCAAACTTGCCCTTGCTTTATTTATCTCCGCGACAATATGAATAAAGCATATAATTTCTCCATATGTGTTTTCTACGGAGGAAAGACTCCACCATTGATGCCGCGACAGAGTTATTTCCCGCATATATGAAAGAAAAAGGCGAATAATAATTTTGAAAATAGAATTTTACAATATCTATCCTTTTTACATATGTTTATTTAATGATTTATCCATTGTTGTGTATAAGAGATAATTATTGTTTAACACGATTTGGGCAGAGCTTACATGCCTAAAACAATATTTTTTTCTACATTAACAACGTTTGGCGTAATTCCACAATCTAAATATTAGTTAATAAATACACTTTTGATCCATAATATGCATTTTTATATGATATTATCTAGAAATGAGGAGATAATTATAAAATAAAAAGTTATTATATGAGAAAGAACTTGTCTCATCGGTATTTAAACCTTTCGTCGATTTCTCTTAATTATTCTCCATGCATTAAATCAAACAAATATTTTTAATACACACACACACTCATGGACAAACCTTTAGGAGATTTTACCTTTTAGCATGTATCGAGTTCCAGCAATAATTCTGAAAGATATTCGATTCACAGTGACCTTTATTGAAGACACACGAGATACTCAAATATGAACAGAATTGTCTCTGTCCCCTTCAAAACAGACGAATAGTGACATCAAAACAATTAACTTCCTTAAGGTTTGTCCATCAGTTTATGTCTCTCTTAAGATATATATCACCAAATATTATTTCTGTAGAACTTTGAATCATCTTGGAAAACAATTTGACAAAACCGCTTATAGCGTGTTCCACTGCAATGTCAAGCCCTCTCATCAATCATTACAGTAAGGTCTGTCGAAGAAATATTTGATGATATATATACCAAGAATGATAGAGAGAGATAGAAAGGTAAAATAATTGTAAAATCAATCGATAGATGGCGTTTAAAATTATAAAAAGAGAAGTACAGTTAAACCTGTCTATAGAGAGGAGGTGCTATAGACAGGTCATATTAAATGTAAAACGCATCGTACTACTTATTTAAAATCGGGCGCTATAGAGAGGGAGGCGCTATTTAGAGGGGGCGCTATAGACAGGTTTAACTGTATTTATATACTAACTAGCCGAATGACCCGGGCAACGCCCGGGTTTTACCAGATTAAATGCTTTTATTCAAATACTATTCGTTACAATTATAAATTTGCGCCGTGGATGTCATTCTTGTATAATATATAAATTAGTTTTAAAAATTGTAAAAAAATAATAATAATAAAATGCATCGGCCGGGAATCGAACTCGGGCCGCCCGCGTGGCAGGCGAGCATTCTACCACTGAATCACCGATGGTTATGATAAATGGCCATATTTGGGTATTTATTCCATTCACAAAAGCAAACGGTGACAGAATTGATTAAGAAAGAATTGATTATGACGCTGATAACTGTATATATAATGAGGAGCATCACGGTGTCATTACCACACTCTCCTTTGTAATAATTTTTACAATTAATTTTTAGGCCTATTTGAAGAAATGTCGAAGAGAGATATCAATATATACGTCTATATGTATTTCCGATATAAATCAAATTAAGAAATAGTTAACAAAAATAAAAACCTTTCATATTAAAAATATAAAAAACCATGTTGTTTCTCTCAATTGACTATTTCAATTTTCTTGTTAAAAAAACCCATTACACAGAAATATTTTCTTTAAAAAGTTAAAATACAGTTTTCCATCAAATAACATTTAATTCGAGATAAAAAGCTTACAAAGTGGAAGTATTTTTCCGGTTCAAGACATTTCCCCATTTAGAGAGATCGGGGAAAAGAAACTATTTAACTAAATTTGTTCAGTTTGATCTACCTTTGAACACAAATATTGTGTGAAACTTACAGTTTTTACCTTTATTTTTTACAATTTATTTACGATTTTTACCCACGTATAATCAGATAGGTTTTGTTAATCGCTTCAAACATTCTTTTATTCTCCTTTTTTTCCAAATTATAAAAAAAGGAAACGCTCAATGAATGATTTTTTATGTTTTTGCTAGCGCAAATAATTGGAAATTTAAATTACATTAAAGTGATCAAAAAATGTTTTTCTCTTTCAAGTTGAATAAAAGAAGATATTAAACTACACCACCGGCCATTAAAATGTTTCCACCAAGATGGCGACATGCTACAAATCCGAAATTTATATCAAAGTAAAAAATATTATTAATATTGATAGAAGAATTCCTTATCAATGAACGCATCCATAACTTCAAATATTTCTAAAATTTATTTGATAGTTTCACCCTAAAACTGATTTTATTTAATCAGAAATGGTATTTTATAATAGAATTTATAATATGTTATATATTCTCTCTCTCTCTCTTTTGTGTGCATTTGTGTAATTAGAATTGTCAAGCTATTTATATATATCTTATCAGAAATTTTGACGGGAATTTAATTATTTCTCAAAAGCTTCCTATGGAGGTTAAAGAATTTTCAACTTCATCAATAAACAAAGGATATTTGAATTATTGAAGTATTTTAACACGACATGTCTTCTTACATAGATTTTTCCCGGATTCCAAGAAGGAATGAAACTAAACAATGACAAGAATATAAATAAATAAATAGTCCGTTATACAGTTAAACCTGTCTATAGCGCCCCCTTCTAAATAGCGCCCTTCTCTCTATAGCGCCCAATTTTAAACATTAAACTGTAAATATTTTACATTAAAAGTGATCTGTTTATAGCCCCCCTCTCTATAGCACCCTATTTTAGTGAGTCCCAAGAGGGGGCGCTATAGAGAGGTTTAACTATATATGGATTTGATGGAAAGACATGGACCGATGAATGTGTTCCAGTAAACCTCTGTGTTGACGGTCCTTTTGAAACATCGTCCACTGAATTAAAGAAGTGTTTGCATTTGAAAAGTACAATTCAAAATATTTAAAAAGGTAGATAAATAAAAAAACAATATATATGTACGATTTAAAAAATTCATTCAAAATTTTAAACGATTACACCTTATTAAACTTATGATATTTTAAATCATAATTATAAATCAAATATTTTGAGGCCATTTCATTCAAACATTATAATTAAATATTTATCGTAAATTCATTCATTACTATATATTATAAAATTCACTACCTCATACTATTCCCATATCTTATATACACGTTATACATTGTATAAAACGTCCCCACCTTATTCATTGTACAAATTATTGAGAAAATACAAGTATACAATGTTTTTGTTTTCTTTTGACACAATATTTAACTTAAATACAACCATGTAAAGTATGTTTGTGAGTAGAAACATAACTAGAGCCGTCTCGTGGTTTCAGACTGCAGATTTAATATTTACTTTACTCAAAATCGGTCTTCCTTTAATATTAACATATATAAATAGTTTAAAAACGTTCTTTTTATATATATATATATATACCATTTGTACCATAGTACTTTATAGGTCGCGCTTCATTACTCGCCTGTTGAAGGGTTTTTACCCGAAAGCTTGCACCTATGCATCAATAAAAGAAACTCGTCTTCCTTCACCATGTGTTTCGTCTAATAATAATCAGAGTATTTATATTGTTTTTATATATTTTGTTTCAAAGAGAGAAGTGAAATATGTAGGTGTATTATATAACCTATGAAATACCAAATATATATTTGAATATATCTCAATTATTCACACCATGGTTAATAGAAAAATAAACTATACACTTACCATTAAGATCTTGTTTGAAGATGGTATAGACTTTCCTAAAACACATAATCAGTACTTTAATATTTTTATAATTCGAAAAAATTAAACATATATTTTAATTTTTTTTATGTATGTAATCTTTTGTGCGTAAATAAATAAATAATATATTTACTAATTTATTAATAAGATCATTTTTAAATATCCATATTCATTGTAAAATATATTCATCTTATTTTAAAATTGAATTAAAATCTCTAGAAAATAAAAAATAAAAGTCAATTGATATTGCTACGTGGAAAATCAGGGAAGACCAACTTCGGGATGAGACAACAATTTATTTAAGGCAAGAACAAACTATGAAAGATAAACCAAAGATAAGGAAAAGAGGGAAGTGTACAGAGTAGCAAAATATAAACATAAAAATGGCCACTCTGTTGATAAAAATAATAAAATTAATTAATACTTTGTAAAACGACATTTGAAAATTATTCCACATGTGTTTCCTTTGAACGAAAAATCGAAATTTATTTTTTAAGGAGAAATAACGATTATTTCTAACTTAAGGGATGAAGTATGAAAGTATGAATTGTGAAGAGTAATTTAAATTCGTTTAAAAGAAACACATGCGGGATAATTTTCAAATGTCGTTTTACAATCATAACCGCATTATATTGTATTATTAATTAATATTTTGTTACGATATTTATCCCGATAGATGGCATTGAACTATAAAAAATTCAGTTGAATAATCAGGAGAAATACCTTTTTAATATTGTGAATGTCTTCGGAAAATTCAGTTAGAAAGTTAGAATAAAGTTTGAGTAATGGTAGAAATGGTAAGAAATGGTAGCTTCTTTAAAATATAAATTCCATTCTATGTTTTCCGATAATCGATCATATAAAACCAAAAATTCCAAACTTTCAAAATAATAAAATATTTATAAAACTACACATTTACAATGATTCATTTTAGTACCAAAAGATTTAAGTAGGGGATTTAAGTTTTCTTTGAAACTTTGAACCATGTGGCTTGATTTTAAATGGCGTTTTTAAAAAGTAACTTTTTATATTGATTAGTTTGAATGTTTGATATAAACTATGAAGTTTTAGAGCACTTGAATATATATTATTCTGATATAATAGAAAAGTATATAAATACAAGAAAATATTTAATAGACTATTTGTATATGTTCTATTTTCACATAGTATCACGCCTTCATGCAACCACGTCCAGTTATCATTATCTTACTTATTTACCAATTCTCCATTTAAAAAAAACAGCGACCAATAAATTTTTTATTGGAAATTTCTTTCTTCTATTAGCTGCTCTAATTAGATATTTGTTTTTATTTATTTGAATATTTGCATTATTGCCTTGTTAAAGACCAATTTTTACCCAAGGAGCTCTTTTTAATTAGGCGGATTGAGTATTAAATTTGAATCAAATCACAAAAATATATTCAAAGATAACTATCAATTAAAAATTACAAATGGCTTTGTTTATATGAATACAATATGTGTACCGCATTTTTGTTTAAACTTGGTTATCTCGAGTGTCTTCAATAGAGGTCACTGTAATATCTTTCAGAGTTATTGTCTGAATCCCGATATACATGCTAAAAGGTACAACTTCCTTGAGTTCTGTCTAAGAGTGTATTTTTATTGATCACAACCTAAGGAAGGACAACTCAAGGAAGTTTTGTACATGAGTGTTTATTGGTTATCTCGTGTCTTCAATAAAGGTCACTGTGTATCTTTCAGAGTTATTGTCTGAATCCCGATATACATGCTAAAAGGTACAACTTCCTTGAGTTCTGTCCATGAGTGTGCATTTACTGATAACAACCATACTGAACGTGAAGGTGAATGGTAAGAATGGGTCGAAATTGGTACCGTAGAATATCCCTATCATCAACCTTTGCTTTCTGCACGAGAGTGAAAAGTGAAATTGCATTGTTTATATACATTTTGAATTGGAGATGTACCCTATTTCTATATTCATATCTTCTTAACGAATCTGACGATTTTAACATGCTTTTTAAAAAATTCATTTATAAATCAACCAGGCGCGAAATTGAAATATTTGCGCCTCTTACAGAGTAAAACAAAAAAATAATAACAGCAAAAAAGTAAAACTTAGAATTAAATATTTACAAATTTACATGTATTATTCAACAGAGTTCATAAAATGTATATAGACAAAGTGGCCGAGGTAAGAGAGAGAAATCATTTAGATCAGGGAACAATCGATGTCTCACTTCTGTAAAGTTCGGATGTCGTAGATGAGTCGAAGAGCAGTTTGTTCATTTTTCCGCAGGAACAATTTGGTGTTTCTGATAGACCTCTTTTATGTAAGTATTTCTGAAATTTCCGTGTGATGTGACAAATTGAGTGACTATAAAATTTGTCAGGAGCTAAACAGGTATTAAATTAATCTTTAACTAATCATTTCTTTATTTTACAAAATTGACCAAGCAGGATTTTTTATTATCAAATGGGTGCCTTAATTGGCATATACTCCTGGCTTCTGCTGTTCTCTGGTTGTAATATATGTGTCTTACTAAAGGTCATACGAAATATGAGGGATATAAAATATTTATCTCAATATATATATAGAATGGTGATAACGGGTATCCAACTTTTGGTTTATAAATTTCGAAACAAATATACTTGAAATAAACGAATAAGTTGAAAGACAAAGTAATATATTTCTGAGGCAAAATATAATGTTATTCCATGCTAAAGAATATGACTCGGGACTATATTGGAAAGTGAAATTTCACCCCAGAATCTGTAGTTTTCCGCATTCCATGAACCGAAGGAAGAATGATTTTACAATTTGTACGGATTATCTGTTGCCTTGTGACATGTTCTCTTCTGTTAGGCCGAGAATTTCTCCTCTATTTCCCACTTGAAAACTCGAAACATTAATCAGTGTTTAATCGAGTAAATATTTAGGTATTAAAGTAAAAAATGCGAATTTCAATACGTTTATTTATTAAAATTGAGCAAGCTTCACAGCTTCAACCTTTTCTAAGGCTATAGCTCTTGTGATGTTATATATTACTGGCCATTTAAACTGCTATACCTTGCATATATACAAATAACAAAATGGGCGTACAATTTACACATATCCGTGGTAAAATCTACAATTGCACTTCACAATAGCGACTTCCTATCGTGTAAATTTATTTCTGTAGCGTGTCGTCTTTTCTTGTTGAAGCAATATTTGGTCAGTGTAGTTTATATATAGCTAATTATAGCAACTATATTATATGTAAACTATAAACATTTGATCTTAATGTTACTCATATTTTATAAACTTTCTTCCCTGATTTATAATGTTATAAAATAAATAAAACTTCCAGAGTTAAGTTTCTTGTACAACTTTTTATTTTCAAGCTTTCTGACTTGTCAGTCCTTCAACAGGATTATCACGTTAACAAATTAATAATAAATACTATTTTATATACACATTATTTACATATTCCAAATAATTATGATATATTATGAGAAAAATATATTACATTATATCTGTGTAAATTTATTAAATTTAATTTGAAGTCGAGAGATATCGTTCAACCAGCACGCACCATCCATCATGCATGTATATTTTCAAAAAGTTGTTTTTCACACAGAAATAATGTAATATATTTTTCTCCACAATATATCAGTATTTAAAATATGTAAATAATAATGCGTATATAAAAAATAGTATTTATTATTAATTTGTTAACATGTTAATCCTGTTGAAGAACTGACAATTCGGAAAGCTTGAAAATAAAAGGTCGTACAAAAAACTTATCCCTTGAAGCTCTATTTATTCTATAATAATCATATTTTATAATATATATCATTAAAACCATCTTTCCTTTTTCAATATTTGATCATTGCATGGTTGTAGGAATGATTTTAATTATTTATATTTTTAATGAAAAAATGAAAAATAGCTTAAAAATACGTTTATTATTTTCTTCGGTAGATTGCCCTAGGTTAATGAAAAGATATATATACTATGTATTTAAACGATATTGAGTAGGATATCTATGAATCTAAGAAAAAATAATGACGATTCAGTCTGGTTGCTCCAATAACTAATATTATAACTAGTTATTTCAAACCTGGCTATCTAATATTTTTAACCAAACTAATTAAAATATTCATATTAAGAATCATTTAGGAGAAGCATTCAGAGGTACTGATTAATAAAATAGTAAAGTAATAGTTAGTAAAGAAATGTTGGTTATCAGATCTATGTAGGACGTCCGTTCCAACCCACCGAACTGGAAAGTTCCATAATTACATTTTTAAAATGTGTTTTAAAACAAATTAATTCTGACATTGGAGAGATATTAACAGGTACTCCAGAAATTGCTGCATCGTGGATTTCTTTCTCGGGAAATTGATTTTTTAATCATTTTTCTCTTTTTTTTTTACTTTAATACATAATTGAACTTGCTATTAGAGATCGTCTAAATATATGAATAGAGAGAGAGAGAGAGACTTCGTCTTTTTTTTTTTTTTGTTTTTTTACGACACTTCAGCCACAAATATTTTGTATTTTCCCAAATTAGAATTATTTTTACCCTTGCATAATTTTTTCTCTTCTTTTAATATAATAGTGATAATTTAACAATTTTTAATATTTTATGGCGATGTTTTTATTTTATTTTCTTTCTTTATCCTTGTTAATAGCATATGACTATTCTTTACGGCCTAAAATCTTTGTAAATATGTATATATAGACCAATTTCGAGGAATACATGTATGTCAGCGCAAATGTCCCTAGGAGAACATAGTGCTTCAAATTGAAATAAATAATTAACATCTTGCTGAATGCTTTAATTTTACTCTTCCTGGAGAAAACAAATGTTTTTGTAGAAAGATTGAGAAAATAAAAATAAGTTTCTTGCCGAGATGTCTTTTATTTTAAAGAACTATGCGAATGCTGGCCAGGCAACCTCTATCTCTGTATGTTCTGGAGATGTTTTTTCAAGATGAAGGATGGATTATAATAGGCCAATTCAGAGATTGGATAAAAAGATAACATCGCTGAAATTTATGATTTTATGGTCTTCCATTAAAGATTATACTCTGGGGTTAGTGAACGAGTGATATAAAATGTTGATATACAACTGCCTCTACCCGTGATCGAATCCCCCATTGGACACTTTCTTTTATAAAGAAAAAATAAATTCTTCAATGGAACCCATTCTTGAAAAAATTACAAACTCCATCAGTAAGTGCAAATGAACAAATGTATCTCTGGCAATCTTCTAAATACAAAAGTCGAACTGGTTTCTATATGTGTAGTCGTGAATAATCAATAGAAGGAATAAAATATACATAAGATATATATGTAACATATATATATACGACATACGTATATATGCAAATATCTTTACAAATATATAGGAATTTTATAATACTTGTATTAATCAAGAGATGAAGTATTGAATAGATGTAGGTTACAATAAAATACCAAAGAGATATCCAGTTGTATGGATTGGTTGACAAAGACCTTTCTAAGCATATCCATGTAGAACATGATTGATAGCCTTCTTTGTTCGCCACGGTGGAGAGATGAATTACCATGTGTTCCTGACACAGTCTTTATATTACATCTTCTCTAATCCATACACTCACTTCATATATTTTGCGCCATGCATATATTAATTATATATTATTAATTTATAAAGGAATATGAAGGAAGGATAGTGTTATTTAGGTTGGAAAATGGCCACCACTTCTTTTATTCGAATTTTCGAAAGCTGAGGTTTGTGGCATATTTACCGACGTGAAAGGTGTATTTAGCCCAGAGAATGTACAAATGTGTTGTTTTAATGGATTTAAAAAGAAAACTTGGAGCTTTTTATTATACATACTGTAAAGTAGTTTTTATTTATTTCGTTATATATTTAGTATTTTTTTCACTCTTTTATTTATATATATATTTTATTTCTCTATAGTTTGTCATTTATATTTCTTTATTTTCTCATTCTAATATATAAACAAGTTCCATCCCGCAAAGAGGGAGATAGAAGAAAAAAATTAAAAAATAAATATAAATATGATAATTTGAAACAGCAAATACCCTCCCTCATATTGGTCTAATATAACAAGATTGTAGATCTACCAGAATTTGTAAACTAAGCTTACTGTGCAAATTTTGATAAAGAGGGAGTAATCTCTCGAAATATTTTGATATTTTATTTTCTTTCTTTACAGATCTAGGTAGGCCCTTTTATCTAATCTTATTTGATGGATCGCCTTTTGACTAGAAATAATTAGAGATATTATTTCATGCTGACATTCAAATCTAACACTTTATTCACATATTTCCCTAGGATTGTGAAACATGTAACGTGTGCAATGTGAAATGGTAGTTGTTAAGTTGAGCCGTCTATTCACATAGAACTATCCGTTGTTCTCTTGACCATTATTCTCCATTGTAATGTGCTAATTGTAAAGCCTTGTGTTTGCTGCCATCACATGTCCCAAATATTGACTCTCAACAATCCTATTGGGAACTCCGGTCCTGTACATTGTAATGTTGGTAATTCTATCTTGCCATGATACTTCCAGCATTCCTTTTACATTGTTCTATTTCTTTTGGCAAAATGTGTTTATTCAAAAGCGCTTATTTAATTGTATTTAACTATTAAACATGTTTATACTCGTAAAGATAGACGCTGCCTGGCCGGCATTCATTTTTCTTGAAAATAAAGATACTTCGGTCAGTAAATCTTTTTATTAACTCGACGTTTTAACAAAAATCTTTTGTCTCCGTCAGGAGCAAACAAATATTAAAACATTCGGCAAGGTGTTAAAAGAGAATAATTTTTAACGTCTTGCCAAATGTTTTAATTTTTGTTTGCTCCTGACGAGGACAAAAGATTTTTGTCGAAACGTCTTTGCACTTACAAATGCCAGAGCCCCGTTTGGTTACTTGCACTCGCTGGTGGGGTTGAACTTTTGCTAGAATCGGAGGCCATTGGAGCATTTCTTTTTCAAACAGAAAAAAGTGTCCACTGCGGGAATCGAACCCGGGTCATAGTGGTCGAAAACCAAACGGTTTACCAGCCTTCCACCGAACCCCGATTTTAAACATTAAATTGTAAACATTTTACATTAAAAGTGACCTGTCTATATCACCGCCTCTCTATAGCATCCTAATTTGGTGAGTCCCAAGAGATAGCGCATATATTTTCAAACAGAAATACTGTAATATATTTTTATCTCAATATATAATAAGTATTTAAAATATGTATATAATAATGTGTATTTTAAATTGTATTTATTATTAAGTTGTCAACGTGATACTCCTGTTGAAGGAGTGACAAGTCCGAAAGCTTGAAAATAAAAAGTTACGCAAGAAACTTAACCCTGGAAGCTTCATTTATTTTATAATAGACAGGTTTAACTGTATATATTAATTTCAATAATATATAAAAATTATATTTATTATCTAATATAATTATTTATATTTCGAAATCTATTTTTCCTGTAGCAACAATCAGAATATATATCTGAAGTAATATCTATTTAATCATATATATATAAGTGAATAATTCTATATAAATGATAGTGTCAATAAAAAGAACCAAATATTGTCATGTAATCATGATGATAAAATAAAGCAGAAGATAAAAAAAAGATATCCCTAAAGAGATAATGGACATAAATGATACAGACGACGTACAAGATAAAAATAAGAGGAAATATTTTTCAAGTAGATAATAATTGGAAACAAAAACAAATATTTATGCCTCCATTTATTTTATATTTGTTTAATAAATAAAATATTCAATATATATAGACAGATCTTTAAATAAAATATCCACGATATATATATATTCTTTTCACGTTTTTATCTATTATATATATTTTTTGTTGGAATTTAATATAGTGTTATAAGTTTTCATTTTATATATTCAATGGTGAATTTTAAAACCTACTAAATAGCTATGTATTTATTTTGCGATTTGAAAAATGAATATTAAAAAAAATGAGATAATTTTATTATATTTATTTATATTTGACTATAACGCTCTATGATTAGCTTGAAGTGAATATATATTATTTTGAAAAGGTATTCGTGTTTGGTGTTTATTTATCATATATAATTAATATGACTTTATTAATATTTATAGTAATCTTTTTTTTTTTTGAAAATAGAGCAATACATATTTAAATTATTTGATAATGAAAAAACATATATTGGATTTTAAAAAATATTTATTTGCCAATATTTCGGTTGGTTGAACGCCAAACCTTTATCAAGGCATTACATTTTTGTATAAACAAACTCAGCGCCGTATAGTGTTATAATATCACAGCTGAAATATTGGCAATAAAATCTTTTATTAAATCCAATATATGCCTTTTTATTTTCTAAATAGTATTTATATTAATATATGGAAATTTTGCCGGGAGGGAATTGATCTAAAGAGACAAGGGTCGCCTCTACCGTCAAAATAGACGTCTAAAACCAGGCGCCATCTATTGACCGTCGCCGCAGCTAGCGGCCTCGGGTCGGTGATTAAGCCACAACACCAGCTTTGGCAAACTGAAAAGCGTCCACCTAAAAACTATGGTTTCGGGCTAATGGCCCTCGTCAGTCTAGGGCGGACTTTATTCCATGAGATCCACACGGTTCCACAAAATTCCCATCTATATTTTGGCAATAGATATGAACCAGCCACTTTTCCAGCTAAACACCTCTTTGGCAGATTGTCAAGATTCTATTAGATCCCGTGTGGATCTCATGGAATAAAGTCCGCCCTAGACTGACGAGGGCCATTAGCCTGAAACCATGGTCTCTAGGTGGACGATTTTCAGTTTGCCAAAGCTGGTGTTGTGGCTTTGTCACCGACCCGAGGCCGCTAGTTGCGGCGACGGTCAATAGATGGCGTCTGGTTTTAGACGTTTATTTTGACGGGAGAGGCGACCCTTGTCTCTTTAGATTTATATTAATGTACTTTGTTTATATATAGTCACCCTATATTTGTTCCACTAGATGGGGCTCTGCTATTTAAAATGTTCATGTGTGCGGCCAGGAAATAACCTGACCATTTAAAAAAACTTTTTTTTCATATATATAATATTATATAATCTAAATATTAAAATATTCTATAATTTAAAATATATATTTTATTTTCATTCATTGATAATTCTACTCGTGCTTTGACCATAGTTTTAGAATACGCCGACTTTTAATACTTGTTGTAATTATGTAGTTATCTAACCTATTTTTGAAATTCACTAATATAGAATTCATTTCATAAATTCTATATAACTGTGAAAAATGTCTTATTGTAATTTTCTTCAAGTAATTTAAAATAAAAACTAGTTGATAGTAAATAGTTATTTTTCTGCTTTTCTTTCAAAATGACACGACTGCAAACGATACCATTAGGTACTCATGTATTCAAAAGTACCAGCAATTAATTTCTATCTCAAAATAATATTTTATTATAACATATATATATATATATATATATATATATATATATATGGTTTCTTGGTATCTCAAAAACCCTCTGGAACCAAGAATAATTTTGGTCGCAGTGGTGCAGCCTGCTCCACGCTGACGAGAGCCAACAGCGCAAAACTGAAACATTCAACTAAAAACTAGAACATCTGTTAGTATATTATCTTTATTCTTGTGATAAATAAAGAAAAGTCAACCACGAACGCGTTTCGGGCTGTTGGCCCTCGTCAGCGTGATGTAGACTGTACCTCTACGACGAAAAATATTTTGGTCACAGAGGCTTCCTTAGAAATCAACGAATGGGTATTTGAGAAAATGGGTTGGCGAAATATCAGGGAATCGGTTAAATCAAAGTTTAGTTGATTTCTGTTTCACCAGATGGCGCTCTGCCATCAGAAGTTCATGTGAACGTGGTCAGATATGCCTTTTTTGATTTTAATAACAAACACCTGACCTTTTTTTATTATTTTATTTTTATTATTTTTTCATATATATACATCATTATATAGCGATCCGAAAGTATATCAATATTCTCTAGAGATAATGCCATATTATTCCAATAAGATAACTGAATATTTAACGATTCCTTCCACCATACATTGGAATAATTCACTCTGATAGAGTTGATATCCAGCCTCGATCTGTTGCTTGATTAGAGGAGAAATCTTTGTTGTAATTTAATCATCATAATATCGCTTTCTTCTCTTCTTATCTATTTACGTTTTATCTCTATTCATTCGTAATACGATATATGATGTTGATATTCTCTTCTACATAGAACCCTATTTTATAAAATAATAGTAAATTTTTAATTTCATAAATATATATTAAAAACAAAAAAGGCATATCTTGACCGCTCTCACACGAGTATTTTAGATGGCAGAACGCCATCTAGTGGAACAAAAATAAATGACGTTTATTGTGGTTGGCTTTTCTTGATTTATCAAGATATTAGGTTGACCAAATATCACGAAACAAGTTGAATTAACATTTAGTTTATATTTTGACCACCAGATGGCGTTCCTTCATATAAAATGTTCTTTACGGAGATTGTTTATCTTCTTATATCTAAAAGTCAATGTCTGTTTTCTGTTTCGAGATAAACTCAAAAACTACTGAACCAATTGGTACTAAATTTTGCATATCGCTTTTTATAAACCCGAGGAAAATTTTCGGCTACATTTTGATTAGTATTTTTGGCTATTTATTTTATTTTACGCGGAGTAAATACGCGGCGAAGTAACAACATCAGGCCAATTAAACGACTAATGAGCGTTCTGCTTTTTTTTTTTAAGTTGCTTGCGTACTTTTTTTGAAATATCTTTTTATACGAGTGTTACCTTTTTTACAAAAGTATTGAGTATTGAGAGAAATTTATATTACTAATTAATAATACATTATAAAGGACTGCGGCGTATGATTATAAAACACATAAAGTTGCACCGCATAAGTTTCTTTTCTGTGAAAAATTAATATTTATTTCAAAGAGAAATATTTACTATTTCTAACTTTTCTGGATGAAGTATGAAAGGGTGAAAATATGAAGAGTAATGGCGAACGGAAAAATAAAAGTGTCCAGGGGCGGGAAATATATTATTATATACGATATATTATTTACGAACGGAGGAATACGTCCAGGGTAGCCTAGTGGACATGGCATCTGCCCTGTAAGCGGAAGGATTCCCGCCCCTGGACACTTTTATTTTTCCGTTCGCCATTACTCTTCATATTTTCACCCTTTCATACTTCATCCAAAAAAGTTAGAAATAGTAAATATTTCTCTTTGAAATAAATATTGATTTTTCACAGAAAATAAACTTATGCGGTGGAACTTTAAGTGTTTTATTACTAACTAAGTTACGGTAAGTGCACACAATGCAATTCTGAAAGGCTTCTGTAGAAGGGCAGAGAAGCCCGAAAGCTTGAGATTGCATTAATAAAAAGAAACTCATCTTCAGAAACCTTTTGTATTATTTTACTTATATTTTGTGTTAAAAAGGGAGGTATAGGGTTCTTAGTGAAATATTTGCTGGAATTCTAGCTAAATTCTCCCCAGTGTGAAATCTTGTTTTCAACAAATAGGCATTGGGTTTCCTTCCTCTCCTGATTTCTAAACTTGACACGTAGTTCAATAACATGCCCTTGCATATCAATTATACCAATTAGCACAACATTCCTTCTCCTCTTTAATTATACTTAATTAGTTTAAAGCCAAGACAATTTCGTATTCTACATTATATTTATTATAATTAGGGGGTGTTTAACTACTTTTTTAATATTTATTATATAAATGTCGCTGTAGCTTTAAATTATTGTATAGTTGAAATCTTCCAAGAATGTGTGAACATTGCTCGAACAACATGGAAATTCCTAGTATCTTCTAAATTTGGTATCTTATTGGAGGTTAGCGTATTTCTGTTTAATTGTTTTTTATTTATTATATATATATATAGAGAGAGAGAGAGAGAGAAGTGGTCGCTTATGGAGGTGCTCGACCATAATATAGGTCGTTCATGGGAGATACTACTGTAAATTATTGTACTCGTGTACCAATTAACAGAATGTTTTAATTCAGTTCAAATTACTTATTAATCATCTGTTATGCAAAAGATCATTAATTGCTGAAAAGGTGATCAAATCTGATTCTATATAATGAAGTTAAATATAAATAGACAATTTTTGGACGATGTGATTCTTTTTTTAAGTACAATTAAGACAACAATGATCTTCCTATTTACTATAGAGTAATAACCATAAGTCTGTGAGATGAGATTTTATATACGAGGATGATCGTAATGGGTATCCGTAGAAAGACGTTCTGCCTGAAGCTTGTACAATCGTCCTTGTACATAGAAGCTATTTCTTCCCCCCGACCTGTGTTTATTCTTCTATTATAAAAAGTCATTGTTATAAACTCTCTTATAACAAGATATAGACGTTAACTCCTCCTCACACAATCCGTAGGTTTTAAAATATATCTCAAAACTATTGAACATATTTATACAAATTATGCTTTTCCAGAAATGTAATAATTTGTTTTATTTAATCTTTTCATTCGTCAAAACAAATATTAAAGCTAAATATTTGCAACAAAGATTTGAAATTTGTTTATAAATATATATTTTAGAAATATTTTCTTCATATTTTTACTTTTAATTTTATCTTGACGAGATGATCTTTTGTTATAAAACGTTAATGAGATATTTAAAAATAAAGAAAAAGTGAACTTTTTATTCTAACTTCGAAAATAATACCGACTAGGTAACCCTTATAATCAAAAGATGAGTATATTAAGATAACCAAAGATGTCGTGCAACCTACCTTAGATTTATTTTCCAATCACCAAGATAAAATTATCCTACCATAATATTGCCTATTTTCATATCTCCTATTTTACTTAATTATTCTTTGATATTTTGAGTATAAAACTTTGCATATATCTTTAGATATATATTTAAACTAATATAAACGAATGATATATAATATAAACCCTATATTAACCCATATGTAACAATGCAACATACACAGAGGCATTGTAACATATACAGAGGAGATTCTCAAGAGGTACCAAAATAATATTGCTGGTCTATCATAGACGTCTACAAAAGTGGAATGAATTTAGAACAAGTTATGTTTGATATTCTGATGCTGGATATTTAGTTAACTCATTACAACCTTGTGATACTTCTATTAAAGAATTAATCTGTTGTTCTTCATATAGAAAATACACAAGAAACTCTTTGCACAATATTTTTTATATGTTTTACTATCACATGAGCCTTTCATGAAAGAAGTTTAACTTTCTACTAATTTACATAGAGGAGATATCGAACCGCTTCCCGTGTTTACTAAATCTAATCTAGCTAATGGTTACAAAAAGGCAATCAAGTAGTTAGGTTTAGGTTATATATAGGTGTGAGTTAGGGTCAAGGTGAGGTTAGTGAAACGGCCCTTCATGATAAATATTTTGCCATTTTCATGTGAGAAATAGTTACTCAGAAATTATTTGAAAAGGTAAAATTAAATATCAGGTAAAGGTTTCTTTTAATTTTAAATTTGCAAGCTATCGAGCAAATATTTAGAGATTGTAAATAGAGTATCAGCCCGTTGAAGAGCAGTATATTTGCTCGAATGCTTGCAAATTTAAAATTGAAAGAAACTTTTTACCTGATTTTCATTTTTACTTTTTCAAATTATGCCATTTCTTTGTTAAAGAAAGTTATATGCTTCAACACAATTCAAGGATGATTTTGGAATATCCGTTTAATGTCAATCAATTTATAAATTGAAATATTTTCATAGATTTTGATGAGAATTGATAAACAATTTAATGTTACTTTTTAAAATGCATAAAAACTTATTTATAGAGATCATATACTGCAATTAAAAAATACAAAATGGGATAGGTTGGCTCATCAGTGTGGTGAACTCTCCCAACAGTTTCCACATCATAATCCCCATCATATTAAACCGCCTTACTTTTGTATCATCGATATAATACGATGATGATATTTATTATAGATTTTAATATTAATAAATACCTTCCTCTAAATATATTTTATAATTAATAATTAAAATTGTTGCTGGATCTTCAAATTACCTTTTAAAATTATTGGACAGAAATATATATGAACAGAATTCAAATTTCATGTTGACCTTTCAAACCTTGAGATGATGCAGATAGAGAAGTCTCGAGTGAATTCCAAGTTTCCAACCTTCAACAACACTGGTCGTATTCTCTATGAATAAAAGGTTGTTGTCGTATATAATGAAGAGCCTCAGATGAGCCTCTCTCTCTATCACAGCAGTCGCATTGTCCACTATCTTGGGTGTGTAAAGCTGCTGTTCTGGGTCCATGTCAATTTTCTGCAAAGCTGCGTTCATTGCTGGACATGATAATATGTGGGTAGGTGTTAGATCCACACTAGGACAATTGTTACATGTCTTGTAGGTCCTCTTTTGACATCTGTATGTATTAAAATTCCTGTATAGTGTTTCATTCTGGGTCTTTTAATGGTTTTTAATTCGCATATTTGAACTTTTTATGAAGTATATATCGTTGTATATTCATTTGGAAAAGTAAAATGCTATGCAATTTATAGAAAAATGAACAATACGGTTTCCAAGGGTGAGTTTATTGTTTCATTGTATATTCATCTCAGGCCTTCGAGTATCACAAACACTTCAAAGGAGTTTATGATAATTTATTTGCAAATTTCAGGAGTTTAAACAAATTCATGCTAAAGGCGTCGGCTGTTACACGTCATGATATTTGTTACTAAAAAATTAAACTTTTTAAAACCTTAAATATTTCATTTTTCCTATTAATTTCTTTACTTTAAATTATATTTTTCTTTCTATATATATGCATAATTATATATTGTTATGACTCTAATAATTTTATATATTTTTTCATATATTTTTCAGGAAAGTATTTTACGTATGCATAAATACAAAAATATATAAAAATGGGAAATTAAATTTTACATATGGGGAAAAGGATATTGCATATATTAAAATGCTATATATGACTATTTACCTTTTTTAGGAACACCATTAATGTCAATTAAATTAACTATATTCAGAGTTAAATAAAATATTTCAATTTATAATGTTCTTTAAGATATGTCTTTTTTAAAATGTCTAAATAATTAAAATATTTTAGTTCTTTGTTTTCTAGAAAACCATCTTTAAATATAAATGTTAAAATCATTTAAATATTTTATTTTGATAATTTTTTTACACCAAAATATTTGTTTATAATGGGAATATATATTTCTCAAAAGACAATAAAGTTTAAAATAAGATAACGTAGAGTTGAAATGAAATATGGAGTTTTAAAATGGAATTATAACCCTTGTTTTGAAGAGCACCATATATCTCTAGGCAAGATAGTTTTATTGGACGTTTTTCATTTTGGAGGGAAAATTATAGTGGGCAGAAGAAAAATATAAATTGTATCTGCTGCTGTGAGTTCATACGTTCTCAACAAATATATTCAAAATAAATTATATATTTTAATATCTTTTATAATTTGAAAAAATGACATTTCTATATTATATGCAATCATTTTGAGGGGAAATTAATTTTCTGAATTATAATAATAGAATATGATATAGATTTAAATATGGCTTGCTTTATATTTTCAAAAATAATATTATTTATTCAATCAATTTAATATTCTTTGTATCTATAATTTTCTATATAATATATATTTATATATTATATTTTGCTTCTTAATATATATTGAATGACTAGAAGTTTATTTTATTTCAAAATATTTGTGTGTGAAGAAAATAACTTGAGATATTTTATTTATTTATTTATCTATCAAATCAGACGCGATATCCCTACAAGGGATGCTTGCGTCAATAACAACACTAAATTCAGATACTATATTACATTAAAAAAAAATAATTACAAGATTTAAAAAGATAAGAAAGAGAGGACATTAAATCATTCTTGATTTTACATCACAACCAACAAAATAAACAAACCAAAAAATACATATATACAAATAGGTAATAATTAAGGTTTTTTTAACCAAGAGAGAAAATCATAGATATATTTAAAGAATTTTCTAAATTTAAAATACGAGTCCTTACTATTTACAAACATAAAAAGATCCTTGTATTCGATGTTTTCCCGGTTTCTGTAGTTCTGGAAGATTGGGCACTCAAGAAGCAGATGACTGGAATCCTGCTTTCTCTTTCCACATAAACATCCCGGATCGTCTATAGCTCCTATTCGAAACAGAAAATCTCCGAAATTTCCATGACCAGTAACGAATTGCACATTGTAAAAGTCAGGGCGGAAATATTTTGGAATGCCCAGAGGGAAAAAGAGACGAAAGTGATCACTTGTATTAGAAAACATATCTTCCATTCTTGTTCTCAAAAATCCTTTTATAATTGAAGGAGAATGTGGACTGAACGTTCGTTGGTCTTCCTCGCTTAGTTGGTCCAATTCATATTTAATCAATCTTGATTCGATAAAATCAGTCAGGAATGGGATCTCTGCCAGACAGTGGACACAATTTGAGGAAGATGTTTTAAACGATCTAGTAGCCCAAAGAACAATTTGGTATTGCATCGAATTTAATTTCTGTTTACAGCGGTTATTTATTTGGTAAAACCAAATTTCAGCTCCATATGTTAGAATAGGTCTAATTAGCGTCTTATACAGAATTAACCTTTTATTAGAGTTTATACCCCATATTTTGCCGCTGAGGGAAAAAAGCAGATTTTTCATGCGGTGCGCCTTATGCAAAATCTCATTGATGTGCGGGGTGAAATTTATTTTTGTTTTGAACCTATGATTAGATAATTTCATTCCCAAAATTTTGATTTCATTTGAAGGCTTTATGACGGTTTTAAGATATTTTATTTGATGTATATATCAGTATTAATTATTAGTTGAATGACACGGCTATGATAGGGTTCTCCCAAGTGAATATTTGACAAACGAAAATTTCTTCAAAATATTTTATTCATGATCACTATTGTTATTACATTATATGATAATAGACATAATAAGGGAAATTGATTAATTTATTAAAATTATCATCATAATTATTCGATAGTAATAAATTCAATTTATTACTTTGAGGTGATTTGTATAGGTTTTGAATAACCTATATGTAATCTGAAATCCATAAAGCTCTTAGCATTTAAAAAAAAAAAAAGATCGATTAGACGTTATGGTGGTGAACAATAAGAGAAACGACATTTGAAAATTATCCTGCATATGTGTTTCTTTTGAAGGAAAAATCGAAATTTATTTTAAGGAGAAATCACGATTATTTCTAACCTTTGGGATGAAGTATGAAAATATATTTCGATTTTTCCTTCAAAAGAAACACATGCGGGATAATTTTCAAATGTCGTTCTACAACCATAAGCCGCATTATATTGAATAATAAAAAAAAAAACATCTATTAAGCTTTTCCTCCTTCTATACACGACGTGGGTCTACAAAATAGAGAGACTAATGCTACGACAGAAGAATTACGATAAAGTCAACATATGACTAACAAAAAATTAAAATTCATTATTCGATTTCAGTCTTCCTGTGGCGCTGACGAGCGCCAACAGCGCGAAACGCGTTCGTGGATGGCTTTTCTTTATTTATCAAGAAATTGGGTTGGCCAAATATCACGGAGCAAGCTATATAAACGTTTAGTTTATTTTTGCTCCACTAGATGGCGCTCTGCCATCTAAAAAGCACATGTGCTCGTGGTCAGGAGATGCCTTCTTTATTTTTAATATTCGTATATATAGAAGAGAAGAATGGTGATAATTACGAAATCCTTTATTATTTAAAAGTATTTATAAATATTAAGAAAGGACAAGAGTTTAAAGAAATTGAACTTGATAGAATTATGTACGAACCAGCAGCTCTCTCACGTCTATCAGCGGCCTGCCCTATCCAATAACCGCTAGCCAACCCCAACAAATCTACCAAAGCTGCGATATATAAGCAGAGATGAAAATTAGCATAGACAATACTAACAACAATATGAAAATTACAAAGAGTATTACATCGCTGAAATATTCTATAATTGCCACTCTTAACAATAAATCACAAAGAAGGTTTATCACATTCTTGAAATTGAGTGGTTTAAGCGTTTACAAGATGAGAGACTGAGAAGACGTTAAATATGATAGTTGGTGAGTGGCGACAGAAAACACAGGCCCAGAGATGACAGTGCTGATATCCATGAAATGATAGATCGACCTTCAGACAGATATCATCCCGTATAGTACCTATCCCCGACTGGCATTTAAATACCTGACGATGCCTATTCATTGCAGGAGTGCTAGCTTCAAAGGTTCAAACTTTTAACCATCGTTTGAATATCAAATCATTAAGTTTCTATCCCATTTATATATTATGATGATAAGTCGCATATTTATATTTTTGGAGACATTTTAATTTCATTTAATGTCTATATATATATATACTGGGTTGACCAAATATCACGGAACAAGTTAAATAAACGTTTAGTTTATTTTTGTTCCACTAGATGGCGCTCTGCCATCTAGAAATGCTCATGTGATCACTGTCAGGATATGCCTTTTTTATTTTTAATATATACTCGTAAATTAAATATATTCATTTAAAAATAATTGCTTTAAAAATAGAGAGCTTTAAAATTCGTATATCATCCAATGTTTTAATTGAAATGAAGAAATAAATTGAAAAAAAGAAAAAGAAATTCGTATTTACAGCTAAAAATAATAATATAGAGTTTTTAGGAATTTAAAATCAGTTCTGCTATCTCTGAAATAATTCAAGAAAAATGGAGGACAATATTTCAAATGCGACAATTATTCGTGAAAGTTCTTTTTAGACAGTCGAACAATTTTAATCTTATCAGTCGAGCATGCAACTCACTCCAAGTTTTATTGCAATTTCACCAAATTTCTGCTTCTTCCGTGGAAATTTCAACTATTGAGAACATCACTCTTCCTCGAAACTAAATCGTTGGACATCTATTAGAGCACAGGAGTAAAAATCGGAAAATTTCCCTTTTTTTTAAATTTTAGATTCGTTTGTTTAATATTTTCTTTGTTTTTATTAGTTTTTAAATAATGTTTGTTTTTATAGTATAGGTATTTAAATCTTATTTATATAGAATTTATCTCTCTAAATTTCAAATATAGCTATTTGTATTTTATTTAAACTAGTTGAATAATTTTGTAGATTTTATATAATTTATATGTTTTTGTATTTTTTTGAATATTAGATCGGCATGGTTAATTAAACTGACAAATTCGCTGGAAAAGTTCGCTAATTATTTTTTAAATTTATTTATTTTAAAAGGAATTATTTGTTAGAATAGTTTAAATTTCTAGTCATATTTTAATTTACCATTAAAAAATATAACAACGATACTTATAACCACAAAATAGAATTAAAAATTAATCAAATTAAACATTGAAATATTTTTAAAATACTAAAACATTTTCATAATCTATTTATGTGTGTATACAGGTTGAAGGTATTGTAATTAAGTTCTTTTTTAATTAAAAACTTTAAAAATAATAAATATAAATACAAAAGATTCAAAATAATTGTTTTAAAAACAAAAATAAATTAAGTAAACTAATAACATTAATATTCGTTGAAATAATTAACAATTTTCTTAAACGAATTACGTTTGGAATATCAATCAAAAGGTTAACATGATAAAAATACGCCCTAGAGAGAGGCGCTACTAAATCTAATTTGCTAACGTCATATTTCTGACATGTATTTTTATGAAAAATTGATAATTTATACAAAATTGTTAATTTAAATGTCATCCTAGGTATCACTTTGTTTATCTAAACAGACGATGGGTTCACGCACCGAAAAGATTCATATTGACATGTTTAACATGATATATTTTAAAACTTCTTTCGAATTATTAACATTTTTAAAATTTCCGTTTGATTTAATTTTATTTAAATTTAATTAAATGGGATATTTTGATTTTTATATTTTAAAATATATACTATCTATATAATACGACATTCGTTTCTTTTAAATTGAAACAAATATTTAGGAAGGCGAATATTTTGACATTAAGTTTCCTATTGACATTGCACTATGTTTATATATTTACGATATTTTATATTGTTTTTATATGAGATATTTGGATGAATTGAAATATTTTGTAAATTGTTGCACAATATTTATATATTGAATATGAAAATAAATATTTTGATGTAATTTTCATAACTTATATACTTTACTACTAAATATTTAATAGAATATGTTTTACAAATTTGCCCATTTAAATATATATATATTATTATTAGAATATTCTTGATATTATTTAATATTATGAAGTATATTAAAAAATATTATTTATTTATACTTTTTTATTTCGATTATTATATAAATCCATTTGTGGATTTCATGTAATCAAAGTTCACTATGGCCTAAGAGGGACATTAACTCGAAACTAAGTCATACAGCTGTGATTTCTGTGTTCACCAAAGCTAGTGTTGTAGATTAATCATCATCAGATAATATATAGAGATGGTCAATAGATGGCGCTTAGTTCAGCGTCTATTTTACGGGAGATGTGACCTTTCCCTTCATAGATTAATTATTTTATTGCAGATTAATTGCATCTATATTCATAGATATTTAAAAGTTCATATCTCCCTCTTTCATATACATCAGGACGATAAATTCATTTGTTCTTTTGACACGATGGAAGTATATTCAAATCCTAGAACAAGCCATAAATATTTTACTGATCATGGTCACGGCCAGCAACTATGGAATAAAACTCTTGTTAAAACTTTCAGAAACTAGGTGAATAGTCAAACTGTACACTGTTTTAGAAGTTAATTCCCAAAAATATCGAAATCCAAAGAAAAAAGGTTTTTATATATAAAGTGTGCCATGGATCTACACCAACCTTTTGTTCTATACCTCAACAAGCAGTATTCTCGTCTTTATCAGGGTAAATATAGAAATTCTTATTGGTTCTCCTTTATATTCCGCATTAATGACGCCTAACTGCCGAAGCCTCTGTGGGCGAGTTGTTATGCCATTTTTTTGTAATATATATATATATATGTTATATTAAAATAATTTATTTATAATGTTCAATTAAAATATTTTATTTAGAATTATGTTAAAGTGTTATTTTATTTTAAAAATTATATATTTCATAGATAGATACTCTGTTTAAATCGACCGCCAGAGGTCATGCTTCCCATATAAAATATCATTGTTGTTCTTCCCCGCTGGCCGACCCAAAGTTTTTGTAATTATGTAAATAATCTTTTGTTTTATTTATTTATACGCCTTAAGACAGGCATTACTTTTATCAAATTATGTTCATATATTCCTCAGCTCAATAAAGAAATCTCTAATCAAGACTTTATATTTTTATCAAGATTCTTGCCACGACTGCATCACCAATACCCTATATTACTAAAAAGAACCAACAAATAATTTCATAGCATAATCCCCAAGATGATCATAAATTCAAGCAGAAAATATCTTTTTTTTAAATATAAGATATATATATATATATATATATATATATATATATATATATATATATATATATATAAAACTCTTGAAACTTTTCAAGAATATATATTTATTCTACTTGTTTTGCTTTTCGTGTTTCCTTTATTTTTAATTATTATTCAGAAAACCTCCGATTTTATATTTTATTAATTAGAGGTATTTTAAAAACTGGTGACTGGTTATACGGGGTAATTTACCGGGTATGACACTACAGATTACTGTGACAAATTTAACCAAAAATAATTATTAATATATATTTCAAAATAAAATTTAAATATTAAAAAATAACGACATTTGAACTTTCGTTTGTTATTAAATCAATAAATCGTTTCAAACTATCTTTGAGATATTCTAATTTTATTTCTATAGTGAGACATGAGATGGCTTTTCTAAGATATTTTTCTACACTTCCATAAAACATAGAAATAAACACAAATTACCATTTATATGACATTTATATGGTAAAATATAGCTCAGGAAATGATCAATTCTACATAGAAATGTCTTAAATATGTTAAAAACTTTTGTTTCACAACGAATTTATCTGATGTTATTTTTCTTGGTTTTTAAGTTTTACAATAATACGATTATATTATTTTATATATTAATATATAAATAAATTGCATTAGCTTTAATTAATGTTTTCTATAGAATAAATGTTTTCCATGTGTTAATTTGATCTACCAGTCAGCTGTATTTGTTGTTTAGTCTGATTTTCTCTGAAAGACTTATCTGTATTTTGTCATTCAACTAAGATACTTGTTATAATTTCTATGCAAAGAAATAATAATATACTGATACATAATTAGTTTATTTTTTATTGATTAGATTTTATCATTGTCGGAAGAAAGCATATACTTAGAAAAAAAGAATTTAATACTTAGAAACCAGTATTATAAACTTTGAAACCAGTATTATAAAGGTAGACACCAGTATAATAAACGCAGAAACCAGGATTCAATACGTAGAAACCAGGGTTCTATACGTAGAAACCAGGATTATATATGTAGAAACCAGGACTGTATACGTAGAAACCAGGATTCTATACGTAGAAACCAGGATTCTATACGTAGAAACCAGGGTTCTATACGTAGAAACCAGGGTACTATACGTAGAAACCAGGATTCTATACGTAGAAACCAGAATTCTATACGTAGAACCAGGAATGGGTATATAGAAACAGGAATATTCACATAGAACTAGTATTGTGTACAAAGAAACAATGATTCTATACGCTGACACCAGAAATATGTACAAAGAAACAAGGATTCTATACGCTGACACCAGAAATATGTACAAAGAAACAAGGATTCTATACGTAGAAACCAGGGTTCTATACGTAGAAACCAGAATTCTATACGTAGAACCAGGAATGGGTATATAGAAACAGGAATATTCACATAGAACTAGTATTGTGTACAAAGAAACAATGATTCTATACGCTGACACCAGAAATATGTACAAAGAAACAAGGATTCTATACGCTGACACCAGAAATATGTACAAAGAAACAAGGATTCTATACGCTGACACCAGAAATATGTACAAAGAAACAATGATTCTATACGCTGACACCAGAAATATGTACAAAGAAACAATGATTCTATACGCTGACACCAGAAATATGTACAAAGAAACAAGGATTCTATACGCTGACACCAGAAATATGTACAAAGAAACAAGGATTCTATTCGCTGACACCAGAAATATGTACAAAGAAACAAGGATTCTATACGTAGAAACCAGGGTTCTATACGTAGAAACCAGAATTCTATACTTAGAACCAGGAATGGGTATATAGAAACAGGAATATTCACATAGAACTAGTATTGTGTACAAAGAAACAATGATTCTATACGCTGACACCAGAAATATGTACAAAGAAACAAGGATTCTATACGCTGACACCAGAAATATGTACAAAGAAACAAGGATTCTATACGCTGACACCAGAAATATGTACAAAGAAACAAGGATTCTATACGCTGACACCAGAAATATGTACAAAGAAACAAGGATTCTATACGCTGACACCAGAAATATGTACAAAGAAACAATGATTCTATACGCTGACACCAGAAATATGTACAAAGAAACAATGATTCTATACGCTGACACCAGAAATATGTACAAAGAAACAAGGATTCTATACGCTGACACCAGAAATATGTACAAAGAAACAAGGATTCTATTCGCTGACACCAGAAATATGTACAAAGAAACAAGGATTCTATACGTAGAAACCAGGGTTCTATACGTAGAAACCAGAATTCTATACGTAGAACCAGGAATGGGTATATAGAAACAGGAATATTCACATAGAACTAGTATTGTGTACAAAGAAACAATGATTCTATACGCTGACACCAGAAATATGTACAAAGAAACAAGGATTCTATACGCTGACACCAGAAATATGTACAAAGAAACAAGGATTCTATACGCTGACACCAGAAATATGTACAAAGAAACAATGATTCTATACGCTGACACCAGAAATATGTACAAAGAAACAAGGATTCTATACGCTGACACCAGAAATATGTACAAAGAAACAAGGATTCTATTCGCTGACACCAGAAATATGTACAAAGAAACAAGGATTCTATACGCTGACACCAGAAATATGTACAAAGAAACAAGGATTATATACGCTGACACCAGAAATATGTACAAACAAACAAGGATTCTATACGTGAAAACCTGAATTGCTCACATAGAAAAAAAAAGATTGTGTAAATAGAAACAATGATTCTATATCTGGAAACCAGGATTGTGAAAGGAGAAACCAGGATTATATATTCACATAGAAAAAACGATTCCATACATGAAAACAAGTATTTTAAAAATAGAAACAAGGTTTATATACCTAGAAACTAGAATTGTAGTATACTATTGAAACTAGGATCCTGTACATAGAACTTAGGGTCATAGACATAGAATTAAAGATTCTATGCCTGGAAAACAGGAGTTTGTGTATATAGAAACCAGGATTGTATACACAGAAACCAGGAATATATCTATAGAAAAATTGACATCCCTCCGTTATATTTACAGTTCAATTCGATTTAAAATTCTTTTCTTATTCTTATACTTATTATGAATCATGTATATATAGTCTATTATTAATTAATATTTGTATGTATATATTTAAAATTTTGCCCCAGAGTTGTAAATATTTTATATATCGTCGCGTGAAGGCATCGCGTGATCATCCGAAGCAGTTTAAAAACAAGAAACGCCCTGATGAAGTTAGGCGTATAGCCTATTGAAATATTGGCATTTTTATATTAAATAAAATGTTTGTTTATATTAGATCCAAAATATGCCCTTTAATTAATATATATATATATATTCACACATAGAAAAAAACGATTCTATAGCAGATTTGTGTAGATATAAACAAGATATATCTACATAGAAACCCGGATTATATACATAAAAACAAGATTATGCTCAGAAAATTATATATTTAGTTCTATAGAAGGGCAGAAATTCACGGAAGCTAGGCTATATAAAACACCTCACCAAACACTCTTCGCCTAATGATTTCGTTCTCGTCTGATAATATATTATATATAATTTGTGATTTAAAACAAGAGAGAGTAATTTTTAATTATTTACCATAAGAGGTATTAAGTGCTTTATAAAATGTATAATATTTACTGGCCCTTGAAAATAACAAAGTTTATCTTTATATAATTTCCAAATAATCAACAAATATAACTTAAAAGATATCTCCCAACAAATGAACATAAGATCCCAGTTGAAGATGTAGCCAAAAGTACTTCGACCCAAACGAACTGTACGAAACCTGTTGGAAAACCAAATTTCCAATTCTAAGTTTAACTTCATTCATTCCCTCAATCCAGGGTTTAAAGTTGAGATAACATACTTCTACTTTAACACCACGTTGAGATATAATTCACAGTAGTGGTTTTTAATTCAAATATATCAGTGATTTTGTTACACTCTTCACTTTCAAATATATCATAAAAATATATTTACAAAAGTAAATATTATTTTCTCTATTTTTTATGAGAGAATACTTAGTTCAATGTTTCTCTATAATGAAGAATTCAACGGAGAATTCAAACTAATTTTGGGACTTTTCAAATTTTTATAAATAAAATGATGCCTTACTGTACTTTCAGTGTTGTAGAAATATGGGAAAAGCCTGTTTTATCATTAATTAGCTTCCCAGCGGATTCGCCAGAAGGATTACCAATGATGAATCCTCCCAAATACATTAATTCCATCGTAAAGACAATAGTAGAAAGTTGTATTCTTTTGTAAAAATAAAAGAATGATAAAAGTGAATTATATAATAAAATATAATACACTATCAGTTCTTCAGTTCGGAAGTAACGCTGAGAATCTTGTTAGAAATATATAAAAAAGAAGATGAATAAAAAGGTTAGGTTGCATTTTATGCTTCGTCATTAAGACTGTATAACGCTGATGGCCATTTTACTTGTTGAATCTTTGTATCCATCTATATTGGACTGCTGGACACGACACTAAGGCAAAATATCATAATAAATATATGTTTTATTGCTGTTTTATTAACATTTAAGTAGGATATAAAGTATATAGTTGATATGTATTTTATGTAAAAAAAGATTTTCAATTGATTTCGGAAAAACATTAGTATTAGGTCAATGGTATTGGTAATGCAGTCGTGACAAAAATCTTGAAAGTATGATAATAAAAATAGTTTTGATCAGAAATTGCGTTAATTGAGCTAAAAATATATATATAAAAAACATAATTTGATAAAAGTACTGCCTGGCTTAAGGCGTAAGAATTAAAAAAATGGAAAACTTATTTACATAATGTACAAAATATTGGAGCCGGCCATCGGGAAAAATCAACAATGGGTTTTTATAGGGGAAGCGTGACCTCTGGCGGTCGATTTAACAGAGTATTTGAATCTATGAAATATAATTTTAAATAAAATAATATTTTAATATAACATGTATTTATATTTATTATATATTTTATATAAAAAAATTATTTCATTTTTAATTATAATTTCTATTATAAAATACTCAGTAAAGTCGACCATCAGATGTCGCGACTTTCCCTTTATAAGACCCAGCGTTGTTTTTTCCCGTTGGCCGGCTCAAACCTTTGTGCAAATAGGTAAATACGCAATAATGTATTTTCTTCTTCACGCCCCAAATCAGGTATTTCTTCTTGAATTGTTTTATTAGGACAATTAAAGCAAATTGTTTTTACAACTGTTTGATTACCGTAAAGATAGAAGTAGCCTGGCCGGCATTCATATTTCTTGAAAATAAAGATACTTCAGCCAGTAAATCTTTTTATTATGTTTATGATGTTTCGACAAAATTCAGTTGTTTGTTTTGGCGAGGACAATTTTCAAGAAACTGTTTTAATATTTCGTCACGACTGCAATATAAATACTCATGTATACCAACCTCAAGCAAATGCTCAATTCTCTATATCAATCAGCAAGTGGTAAATCTATATATCTAATACCAAAATTATTTATTTTAACATATATATTATACATTACATCAATAGTTTATCTATCTTGATGAAACCGCATACAAGTTATGCACATAGAACTGCTCTATTCTCAACTAATGAAAATGAGAATTTATTTAATATCGTGTCAACCTACATTATCCAGGTATTGCTCATACGTTCTCCTACCATATTGGAAATATAAGAACGGAACATTTGTATTAAATTAAGATAGAGGAAAGCGCACACGCGAGAGAGAGAGCATTTGCATCATTATATGCAAATTAGTTCAATAGGGTGTTAATTTGCATATTCTGTTCCTTATGCATACTCAAATCAGGTCATAAGATCACAGTATGATGTCTATCCGAAATACTTGAATTATTTAAGAGTTGAATATAATTGAATTTACTAGAACAGCGATGATTTGAACAAACACTCGCCGTAGTCACTACCATGCCTATATCTAACTGTAATGTATGGAATTTGAACTTAAGCCATTATCACGCCATATATGGACAAAAAATTGAACTATTTAGCACATATTCAAATATAACACTTCCTATATTATCGTAAAGATAGAGGCTGCCTAGCCGGCATTCATAGTCTTGACATCTTTAATACCTCGGTACCAAAATTTTCCTTAAGGCAATAGAAAAATAGAATGTGTTTTATTTAGAAGGGAAATAAAATCGAGTTAGTTTCATTTCTTGTCTAAAGATGGCGCGATATTGCTTTTATGTTTAAATTAGGACTGAACAATAGTTATCAGTGAAAATTTGATATTTTATCTCAAATTTGATTTTATCATATTTATTTTTGTCTTCATGATCTAATTCATTATTATATACTTTTTTTTATAACGATCACTTCTATGTGAGGTTTTGCTCTTCTTATAATAAGACACATTTGTTATGTACTAGTGGAGTTAGACTTTTTCAAGAATCGAGGGATCTTATATTGGAGAAATTCTTTATTAAGAAAAGCTGACCAATGTGGGATTCGATTCCAGGTCGGTGGATATCGGAAATCGACGGTTTCTGTCACTCGTCTAAAGACTCCCGAAAATAATATCATAATATGATTTAGATATCGATTTTTGATAATATGAATAAATAAATACCCCCAATGCACAGGTATTGATATGTTATTTCTCTGTCCCTAAAAACATATGTGGATATACTATGCTATAAATTCAATTATTAAGAATCCTCTCAGTATCGGATATATAAACAACCCAATATAAATTTGTTGTTGTTGTTACTTCTCCCCTTGTGTAAAGAATACCCAAATTTCATGAGTCTATGCTCCTCGAACTGCTTGATAAGCAGCGGCCTCTCCCAAAGGTCCTGTTTAGTGCATCTAATGCAAGCCAAAATGTGCTATGGAGCTGCAGGTTCCAAGCTGCATTTTAGGTGTAGTGTTTACTAAAGGGAGTTGAGGTACTGGAGAATGGTTCAGACACACAACAGACCTCTGAAGGTCTTGGACTGCAGGACAGTGAGGGTTTTGGTGTCCCACACCTTCGCCATGTGGTCATTGCTGCAGGTGACGAAGAAGAGTCCTGAGTGGCTGATGGGAATGGCATTGATGCGTTCACTATGTCTGATATATTATATAATTATACAATTGTATATAATATACATTTGTAGAGCGGTGTGGTGTATTCATTTGATGAAGCAACTCGTCACTGATGAGCCAGGCCCTACCAATAATTTTTTTAAACTCGGTTAGGAGAGCGGGAAGTGCTTTATTTGAAAAGGAAAAATTGGTTTTTAGTTGTTTCATTTATTTAAAATAGATGGCGGGTACAACATTATACCCGAACAGTAGTGTCACACTCTTTCAATATGTTCTTAGCATTTATTATGTACGTCAAAAAATATAATTTTAAAGAATAACTTTGAAAAAAAAACGGGAAAATTTAATTTAAAACTTTTCTATTTCAATCTCAAAATACTTTTGGGTTTATTGTGACAAGAATTGAGTCCGTAGTCAGCATTCTATAAAAATTTATCTATGAAAAATTAATTCCAATATTTTATTGATTTTCCAGTCAATATTGTATTGAATTGAAAGAGGAGAACGGCTTTGTGAGTTTGTGTGAAATAACAAAAATGTTTCAAAATATTTTTATATCATTTAGTTTCCATAAAATATTTTATTATCATTGTATAATTGATTTATAGATTATAAAGATAATTATTCGCCTTTTAAAATTGAAATTGATTTTGTAAGTGTAACTCGGGATTAAAATTAAAAGTTGGATCACAGTTCTGGTTGAGACAATTTTGATTTCAGAAAGGTTATCTTTAAATGAGGGGGGCGTTTATGAGAGGTTTTTACTTTACGAAGATATTGAACATAGTGTAGATGAGGATTTTTATTAACTATTTCAAAGAACACAATTAATAAAAAAATATTTATAATACCATTTATAATTATGCTAATGGTATAAATACATTAAAGTTAAAAAAGAATTGCAGGTATTTATTCAAGCAATTAAATTATCTCATAAAATTTGCATTCTTATAACAATAATTCATCCGTGGAGAAAAGAAATTGATGTAAACATAACAGTTAAAAATGGGTTTACATGGAGAATTAATAGGTTTGTGGGAAGAAATCTGTCAAGGAAGTTGACATAGCCAATTAGGCAACTTGCCGTTTTGTTTGAACGGTTTGTTTGGCAAATAGAATTTCCTTTTAATCTTTTGGAAGGACAAAAGGTGAGGATTTTTGTCAATTTGTTTGGGAGGAGGTGAGAGAATGAAGTAATTCTGTGCGGAGGCGTTTTGTAGGAATGGTTCATTTTTCCCAGAATGGCATGTTTATTGATGAACTATCCTGGGATCTGGTAAAATGGATTGTTTTTCAACAGGAGCACTATTTTTAATACAAAATAATTTTTAAAATAATTAACTCATTATAAATGTATATATATATATAGAGAGAGAACGAAAAAAGTTTGACAATTACACCGCAAGTTTCTTTTGAACGAAAAATCGAAATTTATTTTAGGGAGAAATAACGATTTTTTCTAACCTTAGGCATGAAGTATGAAAGGATGAATGTGAAGGGTAATGATAAACGGAAAAATAAAGTGCCCAGGGATGGGAATCGAACCCACAGTGTTCCTCTTACCGGGCAGATGCCATGTTCACTAGGCTACCCTAGACATTTTTTCGTTCAAAAGAAACATTTGCGGTATAATTGTCAAACTTAGTTCTACAATCATGGGCCGCAGTATATTGTATTTTACTTTATAAATGATTTCACATATTACTCTTTCAATGATTCATGTTGAATTATAAATGAATATAGCTTTATATTTTCTATCAAAGGATATTTTATTAACAATATGCTTCTTTATTTCGAAAGAGCTTATTGCGGACATGTACTTTCCTTCCACGGGATGAGTCTAGATCATTAACCTTTCTGAAAAATATCTTCAAGGAGATTGAATTGGCAAAGTCACTTGGAATGTCTATTACTGAGAAGCTATACTCTCCCATTTTCAATATTACATTCCCATATTGAAGAGTATAAGATCTGTAGAAAATATTTTAAATAATCTTATTATTTCTTATCTCTACTCAATCATATCTGGGTATTAAGCCCGTAGTGCTTAAGACTTTTGATAGTGTCTGTGGGAAATGAGTAGTTTCAAAGGATATTTGATATCCATAATGATTTGATGAAATAAAAAGCGTCTGATTTCGTCATTAAGACTGGGATACTACTCAGTAACATGCCACTGACTTAGCTCAATATACAATAGCCACCTCTGACATGAGGAACAGGCACCACGTACAGCCTCTTCTAACATGGAGTACAGACGCAGCTCATCCTGTATCCCTGGATCAATAGCCTTTACAGGGTACTATCAGCTGAGCCTAGGTTTTTAGCGAGCTTGTTATTGCTCCCCCTTCTCCTTTATATCTGTGCTTGGGATCAGAAAAGACGGATTTCAATTATTAAAAAATAGAGTGTAAATATTTGTATAGATTTTTGGGAATTAAGGGTGCTAAATGTTTATGATACTATTTAATATAATAGCGAGGGCTAAAGCGAATTATATTGAAATCAAAATATCCAACTAGTTTTGATATAAACTTCACGTAGAAAAAGATTAACGTTAAGAGAAGTAATCAAAGCCCATTCAATAAGCGAATAAAACCAACACAATATCACTCTATTAATACACGCCTTGAAGGTATAAGGATTTCTTTCTTCTAATTGATCAATTACCTTCCATACACGTTCTAATCAAACAGATTACCATTGTATTTGTAGCTGTTCTGCTTATAATCCCTGCATCGTAGAATACATCTTGGTAGATTATATCATTCAAATATTATTTTTTATTCATTATTTATAATAATCTGTGATTAGATAATCTATTTTATATGAAAAATAGACACTTAGAGTTTTTTATTTTTCTCAACGTTTCGACAAAAATCTTTTGTCTTCGTCGGGAGATTTAGGCAAATTTGGCAAGGCGTTAAAAAGTGTCTATTTTTCATAGAACTATGAATGCCGGCCAGGCTACCTCTATTTTTACGATAGATAATCTGTGGTATTGTATTTAAGCTAATATAGATTTCTGAGAGGTGAGGTAATGTATATAAATAGTTATTGTTAGAAAGATAAGTAGTTTTTCACAGTAAGGCTAACTTAGATATACCTAGAAATATATGTTCATTCTTTAGTTTGTACCTTCAATAAAAGAGATATTTGTTTTAATAAAGAGTAATAATTACGATCCACCTAACAGATATATCTTGAAATATAATATTTTCAGATTAATATATTGTTTTGAAATTTACTATTATAGTATAAAAATTAAAATAAATATTCAGTTAATCAACCACTAATAGTTTATTACAACTCCCGACGTTTCTGTCACATCCTGTCACTCTCTTCAGGCGAATGCCCTTTTCACGATTCTACTTTATATCTTATATTACTTCAATATATATCGATAAAACCACTTTAGAATATATTTTAATGAAGAACAAAAACTTACAGACGATATTAATATTCAAAATTTTATAATATTATTATGAGAAATAATAATAAAGTATAATTTTATATAGAACTAAGTATTTTTATTTAATACCAGTTGCAAATAAGGCACGTTTATATCCGATCTGGATAATTGCGCGTGAAACTATTTACAATAATTCATATTGTAGTAGAGTAAGTAACAGAATTATCAAAAAGTAAATCAACAATTAAGAAAAAGATCATTGAATAAACATATACATTTAAAAAATAAGCAACAACATAAAGAATGGTTGTATATTTAATCTTCGGAATTTTAGAATAAATTTCACATAACTCAAATATAAAAAAAGTACGGATTAGTGGAATGCTTCCAGAAATATGTTTTATAGAGTTTGATGTTGTAATTTGATTTTGTTGAATATAATTTACATAGATTTTACTATATTTAAGGCAACAGGATCTTTAAACCATTTTGTTATTAATGTATCAGAAAGAACGGTTTGCAACACTGGTCGAATTATTGCGTCCGGCAACAAAGGTTTGAAACCCGCATCGATAAATATTTTACAAGACATTAATTTTTAATAGCCTCTCAAATCGTGCACAATGCAAACCTCATGGACTTTTTCAAGCAGCTTTACTTTGAACAAAGTTCTTTAGGAAACAGATTGTATGAATTTTGAAAGAAAAAAAAAAACACCTTTTAAAATTAATATTGAAAGTATTTTTGTTATGGAATAGTAAAATAGTCAAATTTATCAATATGGTATTTTTCTTAAATAAAAAGAAAAAAAAAGGTTTATTTCCTTGAATCTTCAAAAGTATACCTTCTATTGTATCGAAAGCCTATGATATTATCTTTCAATATATAAAATGAGATCCCAAAAGTTTATATAATCTTTTGTTTCCTTTTAAAGCAAAAAAAAAAAAGGAAATTCAGAATATAAACCTTATATTGAATATTTCAAAGAAAATATTGAACAATAAAACTATGTTCACTGAGTAAAATTTATTATTCACTTAATTCTGCCCGAATATTTTCTTTAATATAAATTTAGAGGCAACACTTCGAAATAAAGAGAAGAAATCCCTAAAATAAAAGGCAAAAAATACCAGGAATTGAGTAACAGAAGACACAATATAATATCGACCAAACGATACTCTGTTATGTCAACAGAAGACGCCTATAAAGAGGTAATTAGGGATGATACCTCTCTCTGTAAGTGTTTGGTCCAATAGAAATGGAGTGCGTTATTATTACTTTATAAATATGTTGGGTAAAAATATATATTAGGGTGGTCAGTTCCATTTATGGAAGAATGGATAGAAATTGTCAGAAGTATATTACATTATTTCGTCTGTTACCTGTAACTATAATCTCTATTGATATTTGTGTATTGTATCAAAGTATTTTTTATTTTATTAGCAGAGTATCATTTTTTATGTTCATATTTTCCAACTCTGTACAATTCCTCTTTGCTTATCTTTTGTTTATCACTTATAGTTTGTTCTTGCCTGAAACAAATTGCTGTTTCGTCCTGAAGTTGGTCTTTCCTAATTTTGCATGTGGCATTTTGGTGGAGATGCTGGGTAAATTAGGGAAGACAAACTGAAGATCGCCGAGAAGACCTAGAGGCCATGGGTGCTGTGATCTACATTTTCGGAGACTGGCTCCAGGATTCCACCGACGTGCCAAAGCCAAGAATTCCCTCAAAGACGAAGATGTCCCTGTAAACGATACGATGACAAAGCCGCTCTTCACGCCGCAAGAAAAAGGACGCAAAGGTACTAGGGACAAAGTTCCAACACTTCGATGGAATCCTTGGCAGAAGCACGTCAGATCCATGTCAGTAAATACAATAATTGCTAGCTGTGGGTCACAGCTCCCATAAGGAAGGAGCTATGTATCAAAGTATTTATTATTTTATTAGCAGAGTATCATTTTTTATATTTATATTTTAATACTCTGTACACTTCCCTCTTTGCTTATATTTTTGTTTATCACTCATAGTTTGTTCTTGCCTAAAATAAATTGCTGTCTCATCCCGAAGTTGGTCTTCCCTAATTTTCCACGTGGGAATATTTATGTTAACAAAGATTTATCTTACACATCTTTTCTCTCAAAACATAAATATCTGAAAATTATTCAATAAAATACCTAAACTATTTTGTTGAAATATATTTAAACAGAAGATTGAAATTAGCTACTTAAAGTTTTATTTGAAATAAAGGAATGATTAATCTCTTTTAAAGTTTACTATGATTAGAAGAATTTTATACCTATTGTTAAAAGTCTAAACGAAAATATAGATTCAATATATAATGAATATTATATTTGATATTTTATAATGTAAGTTGAAAGATTATTTTTACATCATGCATTACATTTTTTCTTATCTCAAGTACACATGGGGAATTCCATATGATTATGGTGGGTAGTTAGCGACTGCCTTATAATATAAGTGTACCACATTTCTACACATATATAATGTATTTAAACTTTGTACTTATAAGATGTTAGAGTCCTGTTTATTACCTACACTTCCTAGAGAGTTTAGGCTTGCACAAGATCGGTCTATTGAACAGAAAAAAAGTATTCAATGCGGGATTTGATTCTGGGTCATGATTACCTAAAATCGGGGGTGTGATAACTTCTCAAACAAAAGATAACTAGAGGTTTCCAACGGCAAAACATGACATTCATAATAATAAATATCAAATGAACGTTAATATGTTTGCGAAACGGACATTTCGAAGTATTATATCATGTCTTAACAATAAAAGGTAAACAGTCAGCATATAAAACGTAATCTAGAAAGATTAAACTGGATATACGGCATATATATATATATGTAGTATATCCATATATATAGGATATATATGGAAAAAACCCAAAAGAAAAAATAAAATAATAAAAGTCAGGTTTTGATATTAAAAATAAAGAAGGCATATCCTGACCAAAAGCACATTATTTCATTAAGAAAATGGGTTCGCCAAATATCAGGGAACAGGCTAAATCAATGATTAGTTGATTTCTGTGTCACTAGATCGCGCTCTGCCCTTCTAAAAATCTCATGTGCTTTTGGACAGGATATGCCTTTTTTATTTTTAATATATATATATTCCTAAAAGTATGTGAACCAAAATTGTCATCTCTTCCATTAAGATAGCATCAAAACCATGTAATTTTTGTTGACCATATAAGTACAGAGTTTTATGATGGTGATGAAGAATTTACCACAACACCAGTTTTAGCAAATACAGTTAAAATCTACTTACAAATGCATTTTAAAGGAAGAGGTGCCTCCTTTGTTACATAAATACCATCTTCTGGCAACTTCATGCTACAGAGATATGTGCACATGTATCACAAGGGGTGAAGAGATTTAAATTCCATTACCATCTCTTCTAATGTGTTCACAAATCCCGTTCTACTTAGAGCTCATCCCGACAAATGTAACTCAACCAAGCGGAACTATGGAAATGTAATTTTGGGCTTAAATTATCTCTTCAAATATCTTTCTATTTCGCGCAGCTAAATTGTTTCCCTGTGTCTTTAAATATATCTATTCGTTTTATATATTAATACAAAGCAATAACGCGCCATATAACGAATGAGGACATTTAGACACGAATTATTTTTTTCACAAATATATCAAACTTCTACTGCCCTAACTGCGATGTAGAAATATTGAGAAGAGCTTGGTTCATCAGTGGTGAAACCTCCCAGCGGTTTCACCAATTTAATCTACCAGACCGATTCTTTAGAGCTATAATACTTTATTGGATCATTAAGGTTTTATATAATGAGTCAACCCCTCTCAATATTTTTTCATCGCAGTAAGGACAGTAGAAATTTGATTTATTTGTGAAAAAAAAAACATTCGCGTCTTAATGTTAATATATATAAAATAAAAGATAAGTGGGTCAGGTGTTGATATTAAAAATAAAAAAGGCATCTCCTGACCACAAGCACATGTGCTTTTGAGATGGCAGAGCGCCATCTAGAGGAGCAAAAATAAACTAAACGTTTATTTAGCTTGCTCCGTGATATTTGGCCAACCCAATTTCTTGATAAATCAAGAAAAGCCATCCACGAACGCGTTTCGCGCTGTTGGCGCTCGTCAGCGTGGAGAAGGGAATATATATATACTAAACCATCTCATAAACTAAATATCATTAGGAATAAAGCTTCTTCGGTGAGGTACAACCCTACCAGTGCGTGCAAACACCAAAACGGGATCTAGCTTCTTATAAGTGCAAAAGTCGAACTGCATGTGTAGACATGTGATATGACTTACAGTAAAGGGCAATCGTTACCTATCCATAATGATTATCATTTCAATACCAAGTATACTTGAGATAAGTAAAAATTAACATTCTTCGATGTCTATCACGGTAACAAATCAAGTATTCACAAGCTACTTTGTGATTCAATGGCCGAAGAGAATTTTGACTACTATCAATTTGACAGTTCAGCAGAAAAAATGTGAATATTATTAAACAATGTGAAAAAGAAGATGACAAGAAGACAGTGTTTGTTATGCCTCTCCTCCAAGACTGTATAGATGATTATCTCTCTGTATATTAATTATTTTGACAATTGTTTAAAAATGTTCCTTTCTCGGCTCCCCGGACGATATAAGAATAGATAAGATAGTCTATTCAAGACGAACTGTCTTAATAAAAAGCCTTTGTTGTTGTACTCGATATAAGTAAGACCAACTACATATAATTCTTTATCACAAAGGCTGAATAAACTACGTTAAAATCCAATGTAAAACCCTACTCAACAGAGTGAAGGGACCAGAATGACCTAGAACTAAAAGGATACAAACCATTGAAAAACAACTTGGGATTCCAAGTTTCACAAAATGGCTAAGATTTATATCAATGGAGCGCCTATCTTGTTGGAAGACCGACGGGTGAGATAAAAAAGGATGACGGATTACAGCAGCTGTAGTGCCACTCGCCTCTTAATCAGGAAAGTTTTACTGACTTCCAGTATACAATCGATGGACCCCATGTAGGTACTGACATATTCAGCACTAAACCCTTCAACCAAATTTTCAGAATTATTTTTCTTTACGTTTAGGAATATTACTTATCAATACATTTTGAAACCATGATAAATGATGTTTTTCTTATTTTACTGACTTCCAGTATTCAATCGATGGATCTCATGTACCTCCTGAAATATCAGCACTAAACCCTCGAACCTTATTTTTATAATTATTTTTTCTTTACATTTAGGAATGTCACTTATCGATACATTTTGAAAACATTGATCATTGATGTTTTTCTTATTTTTATATTGATCATCAACACATCCAACTTCACTGCGACGATATAAAATATTAGATAATAGGGTTTGGTTCATAAGTCGTGAACCATCTTAATATTTCGGTAAATTATTTTTCAGTTCGCTCTACTCTTGTAATTTGACCTTTTTCTTATTTACTGGTTATTTCTGATAGATACAGGTTAGTGGTATTTCTTATTTATTTATTTCAACACACAAAACGCGATATCCCGGCTAGGGATAATTGCGTCGATTTACATTTTAAAACAGGTGCAGTTATGAACATACTGTAAAAAATAATAATAATAAAAAAAACAATAAGATATATTAGAAACCTGATCCTTCCAGATTAGAAAGATAAACATAAATATATTTACATAAAGAGTTGAATCTGTGATAATTCTCTCTAGTATTTACGAATTGATATAGATCTACAACATTATGTACTGTCCGTTGTATAGCGATAAAGAAGAGCCTGGCATTCCAGCAGTAGGTGTCTCGAGTCCTGGATTTCTTTGCCATCACTGCAGTAAGAAGGAAAGAAGGAAATCGTTTATTTCTATAAAAGAAACATATTCGGCATAAAGAGTTTATATAAAAAGAGGTGAATCTAAAATTTCTCCAATTCCTAAAATTTAAGGAAATGTTTAATTTATTGAGAAAATAATGAAAAAAAAATTAATTTATCATTACTACACTCTCTCTATATTACAGTAAATCTTTAAATTAAACCTTAAGTTAGAAGTTCCTGCCGTATTATACAAATTCCCTCTCTCTACTGAGGTCCAATATATATATAACAAGAAACAGATAAATCGAAGACAACTATAAATCCCCAGGTAATCTACCAATTAAAGATAGATTCTGAGATATGACCTATGTTTATTAATCACATAAATGTTATTGTAGACATGGCTGTGGGTGGAAGAGTGTACACACCGTCGATTTTGACAAACACGACCCGGGATCGAATCCCGCTTTGGTCACCGTTTTTTATTTCAAGAAAAAAATAAATATGTGTCTAAAATTAGTGAAATTTATTTATTCTCTGATGACCATATATACTTGAGAATATTCTTTATATTGATATCCCATCAATTACATAATTTAAGAGAGCACCCTCTGTAGTCCAAATTATAAACTATTTCGCCATCTAAAGAAAGAAAGAGGTGAATCAGGCTGAAATTATCTAACTCTTGTAGGTATCTTGTAGTTGAAATTTTCAACCGGTTTTCCACGTATGTAAAAAGTAGTGTACTCACAGTAGAGTCGCTAACTACCCAGCAGGTTTATCGTCACTTCTACCATGTTTATTTACACGATCGGTATAAACAGTTAGATAAGTGTCTTAACATCAGTTTCCGTATCTTTTCCACATTACGATGTGTTGTGTTATATAAATATGGATCAAATACATGATATCTTACTTATTACAGCTATCATATTCATATTATTTTAATTTAATTCTTGATAACACCAGTGTACACACGCAATTTTATATGTGTAATCTATAATTACTCCTATAAAGGGCTTTCTATAATTCCTTTTAGTAGTATATTTATATCACTGCTACATTACATTAAGAGCTTCAGAAAATTAAAATAAAAACAAAATATTATTACAGTGTCAGAAGGATGATATTCATGTGTCAAAAGAGACATTTTCCCCTTTAAAAAACGCATTAGTTTACCGAACCTATGTTGTATTTTAGCCTGTAAATTGGCTTTACCTGTTTAGTAAATTCGACCGAATTCATAACCCCCCCCCCTCTCCTTGTTGGTTGCTGTGAAATCGAAGTCGCTCTCGTACTGATGAAGGCCAAAGCTCGAAACCATGGAATAAAGGTTGGGTTTTGTCTGAATTTACCCAAACTAGTTTTGTGGCTCATTCTATATTATCGCTGAATCGTTTTATATTAACGTAATAAACAAATTGTATTGTTTACAATGGATTTTTGAAGAGAGAGGTTCCACTTATAGTATAAAAGGTTTATATCATAGAGGGATCTTATGGAATCCTTTTAGGATTCGTAACATGTTAAATAACATCAAATATATGCTTTTTTCGCTATATTGAAATCTTATTTGTATCGAGAAAAACAATTTGAAAAAAAAAATCTTAGATTACATTTTTCCTCATTTATTCTTATTAGAATATAAAGTTCTCTAAAATTAATTATTTTAAATTGCTCTCATTTAATTTATTTTCAACGTTCTATTTTAAATGTCAAGGATTGAATTTATTAAACAAAGGCTCGAGGTTGTATATATTGATGTGGTCAATATATATTAATATACTTTGACACATGATATATACATAGAATACAATATGGTGCGGCTATGATCATAGAACAACTTTTAACAAGTTTTAACGCAATGTTTCATTTTACAAAACGAAAAATCGTGATTTTTCACGAAATAACGACAATTCCTATCTTTAGGGATTCCTATCCCTGGTTTTTTATTTTCCGTTTATCATTACTCTTCACAATTCATCCTTTCATACTTCATCCCTAAGGATAGGAATAGTCGTTATTTCTCCTTAAAATAATTAAAATTACGAATTTTCGTTTTGTAAAAAGAAACATTTGCGGTAAAACTTGTTAAACGTTGTTCAATATATACATATATATATATTACGATTTTTGTAGAAAAAAGGAATTGATTTTAAGAGGGTTTTTTTACTAAATACAGTCTTTTGGTAAAAAATTGAAATTATTTATTATAATATAGTTTATTTTAAATTCTTCAGGAAAATGCACACAAAATATCACAGTTGATATAAAATTTGTTAATATAATTCTACATTATTGTACATTATAAAATAATGGGGATTATATTATATATTTACACATTTTTTGTTATTTTATATATCAAATAATTCATATTAAGATATTTTAATTCAAAAGAAGACAATGGAGTCGTAAAAGATAATGGTCAAAATCCCTAGTATAAAGAATGAATAAATTATAAACATTCATAGACAAAACTTAAGAAAGTGGAAAAGCATTAATGTTGCCAGTTATCTGTTTTTTGTTTAAAGCTACAGAAGCAATTTAGTTGACACTTTGTAATCTTGTGTGTCTTCAATAAAGGTCACAGTGTATCAAATATCTTTCTGAGTTATTGTCTCAATCCAGATATACATGTTAGAAGGTACAGACTTCCTTAAGTTTTATCCAAGATTGTATATAGAATGCACCATAATGGGACATAAACTATACCATAAAAGGAATAACAGGGTTAGTTTGTGATAAATAACCCAAATATATCGCCGGGTAGAATATAAATGATCATATATATGGAGCATAATATCTTTCTTATTATTCAGACGATGTTGTTAGCAACATATATACGTGTCTGATTAACACATAACGCCATCTATAGGTGAAATTTGAAAATATTTTTGGCGTTTTTCAATAAATTATATATGGAATCATGAATTATTTTTAAAAATATATATGTAAATATAACTCAATTAGCATTATGAAATTAATTTATGCTGATACGTTTATTTTTATAATTTAAACAATTCCCTATTGTGCAATGATAAAATATTGGAAGAGGCTTACTCATCAGTGGTTAATTATACCCAGCGGTTTCGCCAGTTTGATCTAATATACAGTTCTATTATTATATTTTGCTTATATAGCCGATACTGAAACGGATTTCTGGCGAAATCGCTGGGAGTGTCCAACTTTTATGAGCCAGCCCCTCTCAATATCTAATCATTAGGGTAAAAGCAGTAGGGAATTGTTTATTTTAACAACAAAAAAAAAAGATAAATATAATGCACAAGTAGTTTGTAATTTAGAATACAGATGGTGCACTTATTAAATGTGATTAGGTCATATATATATCTTTATAGTCGTGAAAAAGAAGAAAATTGTAGCGAAAGCTTTAAAAGGTTGAAATTAACAAATAATGAATAACGTTTCCTGCATTGATTTTAAGAACCTATTTAAGGCCCGCACAAACTTTCATGTTGAAAAACTCACCTAAAGGCACATATTTTTTATCCTCTGGATTTATCAAGAAAATGAGTTGACTAAACATTATGGAATAAATTTAAATCAACGTTTAGTTGATTCTTGATTTATTAGATGGCGCTCTGCCATCTAAAAATTCTTATTTGAGTAGTCAAGTATTATTTTTTTACCTTTAATTTCACAACCTGCTTCTTCCTTTTTTTCTTACTTCATACACGAACAGAAATATAGTGAAAATAGACCCATTCTATAAAATTAAATATTCAGATGATAAAAAGGCATATATTGGGGTAATTTACCTTTTATTATCTGAACACAAATTTATAATCATATATCTACTGCCCTTTTGCAATAGGAGAAATATTGGGAGGGCCTGGCTATATCGCCATTTTCTTTGTATATCACCCAACATATTTGTTGAAATACACTCTGAATCTATATACACTCATGTATAAAACTTAAGGAAGTTGTACCTTTTATCATATATATTGGGATTCAGACAATTACTCTGAAATATATTACAGTGACAACACGAGATAACCAAGTGTGAACAGATTTTTTTTGTCTCTTTCAAAAAAAAAAAAAAATAGACCACTGGCGACATCAAATATATTTCCATCTCCTTAAGTTTTGTCCATGAGTATAAATAAATTATCCCTGGATATTTGCATAAAATAATTGTAATATTTGATGAAATAGAAGAATTATAGCGATTAAGAGAACTTGGTATTACAATGTCTCTATACAGAAAACTCTTATATTACGGAATTTCTAATCTGATACCGTCAATCACTAACAGAATAATTCAAATTCACAATTATCAAGAAAATAAGGTAAAATTTGGAGTTCTATTATAATTTCAAGTGTCTACCATGAACGACTTATCTGTACAGCGACCACACACACCTCCCTGAGTGACCCTTCTGTAAAATACCAAAAATGACTTGTGTCGATTCAATCCAACCTTCGAAGAACGCTAGGATAGAATTCATGTTATATGGGTGGTCTCTCCTGGGAGTTTGTTCTGTATGTTTTAACACATCCCATGTATAATATATATTTCATACATTATTGCAACAGTCTAACTTCACCAATGAGTGTAAGTGACCAAATGGGGGAAAACCTGGCACTTTGTAAGTACACTTGTAAGTTCAACGACTTTCTACATATTTTGACATCTGGTAAAAATTTACAGTAAAAGACAGTTGCTAACTACCTACCATGAGTATCATGTCCTTTACCATTTGTAATTGAGAAATATAAATAAAAAATATAATTAAGGATATTTACACAAAATTAAGGAAAATGATGAAAATAGTGAAATTGATATAGGTAATATGTTAAATAAATTAGGTAGCTTAAATAATACACCTGGAAAGTCTTTCATTTTATAAATAAAATAATTGTCCCGAATTTACATAATTATATTTTTAAAAAGCTATGTTCAGAGGTATTAAGAATATATATTCTTTTCACATCTTAATATCTTCAATTCTTCCTTTTTTTCATGTTCCTCTTATATGACGCGTAAATGCCAAAGCCTTAGCGTGAACTTGTTATAGCCCTTATTGTTAAAAAACCTTTCTAATGCCTTATTATATTCATCATCTACTCTCCCTATAACTTTCTTTTTTTTTCTATTCTTGATCTATTTTCTTTCATATATATATATATATATATATTAAAAATAAAGAAAGAATATTCTGACCACGAGCACATGTGCCTTTTAGATGGCAGAGCGCCATCTAGTGGAGAAAAAATAAACTAAACGTTTATTTAACTTGCTCCCGTGATATTTGGCCAACACAATTTCTTGATTTATCAAGAAAAGCCATCCACGAACGCGTTTCGCGCTATTGGCGCTCGTCAGCGTGGAGTAGGCTGTACCACTGCGACCAAAAATATATTTTTTGGTCACAATGGCTTCTTGAGAAACCAAGAAATGGGTATACGAGTATAGGGCCAAATTTGCGTAAATACGCTTAACACATGAAAAAAACAATCGAAAAAAAAGATAAGTTGGTCAGGTGTTGATATTAAAAATAAAGAGAGCATCTCCTGACCACGAACACATGTGCCTTTTAGATGGCAGAGCGTCATCTAGTAGCGTAAAAATAAACTAAACGTATATATGTAAAATGATAGATAAAATATCACTGTTTATTTTTTTGTTCGGTAATATAGCTTGCTATACTGACAACAAATTATCAATTCACACAATATCAATTTACCCCAAGATTTAGTTTAATCAGTATAAAACCTATATTACATACATAATATATACATTTAAAACAAAATTGGAATTTCCTGACCTTTCACATGAGCATTATATATATATATTTTTTTTTTCTTTCGTTTTTGGTCAAAGATATTAACAAACAGAGATGATAATGAGTGATAATAGCAGATTTCAAGTCAATTAATAACATTTCCAGATGTAATGACATCGTCACGACTTAGGTTCCGTGTTGCCGCCGTTTTATCAAACACTAACGTAAGTAAGTTTCCAGAACACTAATGGTTTAAGCCACGTTTACGCGGAGGTTTTGATTGATTTAGAAAGTCCTGAAATATTGTTGGAAAAAACCATAGATTTATTCTGCACATGTAGATCTGCTTTAAACATTGGAACAGTTGTTATCCTGTGTGCTACAACCATCCTTGTATTTCCTATTTAAAGAATTACATACTGTTAGAGCACCACATGGCTGCATATATAGAAATTAGTTCGACTTTTACATTCAAAAATCTCTATTCATGATATTTTTTCAAGCCCGTTGAAGAGCGATTATCGCTTGAAAGCTAGCAATTTAAAATATAAAAAAACTCATTGTGAGGAAATATTTTGTAAATTTAAAAATATTCAAAAATGTGCTACGGCTCCGTTTAGTTACTTGCCCTTACTGGTAGGTTTGGACTTTTGCCTGAATTGTGGGACATTGACACTTTCAATAAATTTAATACAGTGAAAATGATATATATTATTATATAGACTTTCAACTATTACTCTGATGATAGAATACAAATTGCCAATTGAGAAAAATAGTCACGTTTAGATAAATAAGATCTTGTCACATTGATCTATTTTAACTTATTCAATGTTGACAAAACGTTACGGTGTCCTACTACCACCCTCATCATGGAAATTGTAATCTGGAATCCTAACTTCTGTCCATAGTTTGCTTGAATACTATCCTAAGATTCCACCCTTCATTGCAGTATATAAAGGCAGAATGATCCAATACAGTATTAGAGCTCTGAGAAGCCGTCTGGTAGATTAAATTGACCAAACCGCCGGGAAGATTCACCACAGATGTTCCATGCCTTCTCCACTAGATGGCGCTTCTGCCATATAGAAATGCTCATGTGAGCCTGGTCAGGATATGCGGATATGCCTTTTTTGTTTTTAATATATATATATATATGCGTGTGTGTGTGTGTGTTATATAAAAATGTTATTGTATTTTGAATTATTTGTGTCTAGAGCAACTCTGTAAGGTCGGCCGCCAAATGACGCCGTTTTTACATTATATAAATTCATTGTTGTTGTTTTAGTTTGGACCGGGCAGTTGGCGTTTCTTGCGCTCCAGCGGCCTGGGTTATCCTTATTTCTCTCTTAGTTTGGTTACTCAAAGCCTTTTGTGTTAAAAAAAAACATTCGTGCTTTATAATACTCCTATTTCTTATATATAGATGTACCGTTATCTCCTTACAATATAAATACAATACAAATTATAATTTTAAGAAAGAATAATGTGCTAATAGTAAATTACAGATTTACATACATATAATACAAATACTAAAGGCTGGATTATAGAAAAGTTTCTTACATAGATAGAAGCTTAAATTCCATAACACCATTATATCTCACTTGATGAAGGTGACAGACATTCACCTATAGATTGAAAGAAAAGTAAATTGTTTTTTTGACACAATACAATATTTTTATACAAAATTCTTCGCAACCTTAAAATAAATTCTATAACAATTTGAATATAAATATTGTATTTATATTTTTATACTAGCGGATGTACCCGGCTTCGCCCAGGTTTTTCTCGAGGGAATGTTTGTAGTCTAGTAATAAGAAAATATACTACACCTAAAACTATCAGAGGAAAGAGAAACCACGGAAGGTGAACAGAAAAATGCTTACAATGGATGTTATGTTTACGATATCAAGTTAAATAAAAACAAAGATAAAATTTGCAAATGTTGGTCACTATAAATTTGTATATTTGTTAGGCGAAATTTGAAACATGATAAAACAATTGGGTATTTAAAAACAAATGTAGAAATAAAAGTTGAAGTATAATAAACAATGTTAAAGATTAGTTTTAATTATTAATCAAGATTGTGTGTGAATATGTGAGAAAGATGTAATATCGTTGTTGTTTTCTTGGCCGACTGTTTTACATATGGTGTTATCTTAAAATTGCTTGTTTTGAATATTTTTTTAGATTGAGATTATTAGCTAGTATGTAAAAAGATTAACTCTGTTGAAATTTAATTTTGTATTTATATATAAATAAAATTAACTCTGTTGAATTTTTTTTTTTTGTATTTAATCGATAACAGCGAAGTTACGCATGTTAATGTTAGGAAATATATTTTGATGTTAAGCAAAACCTGCTCCATCTCGTTTTACATAAATGTTGAAAATTTGGTTGGAATTGATGCATTGTAACGGAAGTTTTTAGTGATGTCCACTTATGAAATTTCCATTTTATTAATATAGATTGTAATATAAAGGTTATATCCCCATAGATGTAACCAGGAATTTACTTTCTAGTGCACCGGATTTATAAAGCAGAATGACCCAATTCAGTAGTAAAGGTTGGATGCAACATCATATTAAACTCGCAAAACCGTTGGCAGGATTCACCATCGATGAGCTAGGCCTTTCCGATATTTTTATATTGCAGCAAGAGCAGTAGTAGCTTTTAATTTGTTTTAAAAATCTATTTTACAATAAACTAGCGGATGTACCCGGTTTCGCCCGGGTTTTACCCGAGTAAAGGTTTGTCTAACGAACATTTGTTAAAACAATTCTCTATAAACTTATAAAAAAAATAATAGATATATTTTGATAATTGAAACTCGTAAATTTGAATCTCTCGATAAAGTGAACATTTTTTCCCGGTCCCTTGAAAAATACTCGATAAGTTGAATAAAATCAATATTAATTGGTTCCCTCGGTAATTAATTAATTAACTTTATTAACATCAAGAAACGCGATATCCCAAACTCAGGGATATTTGCGCCAATACATTTCACTGCATTACAGCAATTCGGCTATATACAATCCTGTTCAATTCATTATTTTACATAAATTAACTAAAGAAAATTGTCCAAAGAGAAAAACAAACAACAAAGCAAAACACACAGAGCAAGCATCGCAGTTCTTTTTTTTTTTTTCTAAGATTCCTTCTCTTTTTTCCAATTCAAGAGAAAGTTGTATATGTATTTACAAAATTGATCAAAATTTTTATACTTTTCTTTTTTGTCTACAAATTCATCAAGCTGTCCAATACGACCAAATCTATTTTCCCTAAAATCCCGGAAAATTGGGCACTCCAGAAGTAGATGTCTCGCGTCTTGAATTTCACCTCCGCAGAAGCATCCTGGTTCCTTCACGGCGCCGATAGTTGCCAAAAATTTCCCAAAATTGCCATGATCTGTAATGAATTGGATATTATAAAAATTTGGACGGAAAAATCTTGGAATTCCTAATACGAAAAAGAGCTTCTGAAAATTTCACTAGTGTTCTCAAAAATTTCATTCATTTTTGCGTGTAAGAATGATTTGACTATACTTGGAGCATAGGGTTCGTAAGTAATTAGATCTTCAATGGACATTTGAGCTAGATCAAATTTGATTATTCTGGATTCTATATAATCTGTTAGGAGTGGAATTTTTACCAAGCTATGCACACAGTTTGATGAAGTGGTTTTGTATGCTCTAACTGCCCATAAAATGATCTGGTACTGCATGGAGTTCAGTTTTTGTTTACAACGATTGTTTAAATATTTGAACCAAATTTCAGAACCGTATGTAAGTACAGGCCTAATGATTGTTTTGAATAAAGTTAACCTCTTTTCAGTGTCTAAACCCCACATATTGCCACTTAGTGAACATAATAAATTTTTCATACGTCCTGCCTTACACAGAATATCATTAACATGCGGTGTAAAGTTAACTTTGTTTTTCCATTTGTGATTAGAAAATTTCATTCCCAGAATTTTTACTTGCTTGACCGGCATTATTATATTGTTATTAACCTTAATAGGTATTTTTTGTCTGTTATGTAGGTATAGCATATTAGTCTTCTCTGTACTGATCGTTAATTTATTTCTATTACACCATTGGATCACATAATTTAAGGTGTATTCACTTGCGGTTTTTAGTCCTTCAATAGTATTATTCCAGCAAATTATTGTAACGTCGTCTGCATAACATATAATATCTGCATTCATTGAATCAAAATTTATCAACAAATCATTTAGCAAAATATTCCATAGAAGTGGAGATAAAGGTCCACCCTGTGGACATCCTTTAGTTAGTTTCTTATAAAAAGTTTCTGATTCGTATGTAAATTTCACCTCCCTTTCATTATTCAAATAAGATTTTATGATCCGTATTAAATCTGAAGGAACATCATCATTATCCATTCTTTTTATAATAGCAGGCCACCATGCATTGTCGAATGCACCCGCAATATCTATAGCTATCAAAGAAGTCAATTCTTTTTGTTTATGTTTCAATATAGTTTCTATAATTTTATCCATTCCAGTAATTGTTGATCTAGATTTCATAAAACCATGCTGCCTTGAGCTCATTAAATTATTCTCTAAATAATAGTTACTTAATTTATTTTTTATTATATTCTCAAATGTTTTAGATAGATTAGATGTCAATGATATAGGTCTATAACTTTTATTTATTTCATAATTCGTTTTGCCTGGTTTTGGAATTATTTTTAAGAATGATTTTTTCCATTCATCCGGATAATATCCCATTTCTATACATTTATTGAATAATTTATGCAGAATTGGGATTATTTTTATTTTAGCCTGTCTAATCATATTGTTACTAATGTAATCAGGGCCCGGTGCTTTTTTGATATTTGTTTTTAAAATTGTTTCCTCTATTTCCTTAGATTCGATATAAACACTACTTTTATTTTTATATTTAGGCGTATAATTTCTAATCAAAATATGATCATCTTTATCCAAACCTCCAATATCATCCTGAAATAGATCGTTCATTAAACTTTTTATTTTGTCGGTCTTTAAATGATCTGGTAAATTATCTATTAGTGGTAATCCTAAATTTCTATTTTTCGATCTCAATGACTTGAATATCCTATAAGCATTACCAAATGAGTTATTTGAATGACTTTCTTCTATAAATATTCTCCAACTCGCTCTTTTTGCCTTTTTACTTTTATTTAAATATTTATTTCTCATTGATTTATAGGTCTTTTCAAGGACCTTTCCATGTCGGTAATACAAATTTCTAATATAGTGGAAATCGTTTTTCATTTTCTCCAGCTTCCCATCCCACCAGTATGTATTTGTTTTATGATTTCCGCTTCTTGTCTTGACATTTAGTGACAGATAAGCTGCCTCTTTAATTATTTGTGTGAGAGTCTTTACAATGTTGTCAATATCTTTGATGTTTGACGCGTGGTTTATCATGGTGATAATATTATCTACGTCTTGTATTGCTATTTTTTCGGTAAATGTTTTCCAATCAGCATCTTTTTCTATAAATTTCCATGTTGAGTTTTGAACTGTCCTTTGCCTGTTAAAATTGTGATAAATGTCAAAGGTTATTGCTACGTGATCTGAAATGTGCGTCAATATAGTCGTCTTCCAGTTTTGTACCAAACCTATTGATTTTTGTTTGAAATCGTAAGATCTATAAAGCTAGAATTTCGGCAGGTGGGTATCTTAAGATTATGAATAAATAGGTTATGTTCATCTATGATGGAGTGGAATTTGAAACCATTGGAGTTTGTTGTCGGATCAAACCAGACTGGGTGTCTAGAATTAAAGTCACCACATAGTATAATAGGTTGTTGATTGTAGGTCTCCAGAAGCTCTTGGATAAATTTTCTATGAGTGTCATTAAATCTATGTGGATGTATATAAAAGTTTGCGATAATAGTATTTGATTTTGCTGAATTTAAAGAAGTGGTTGTACAAAAGGAGTTTGTGAATTTATTGATTTTATTAAATTTTAAACTCTTATTCATAAAGATCGTTGCAGTATAAATTTGTTCATCTGTCGTTGAATGCACTATTTGAGATTCCAAATCGAAAATTACATCTCTATCAATCAGATAAGGTTCCTGTATTAGGATGATATCTGGTGGGTTGTCTTTTATAGAAGCTTGAAGCTCATTCAGTGCCAAGATACTTTTTCTTACATTTTGTTGTAGACATTTAATTCCTTTTCCCTGCATGATATTCAAACTAAATAAACAAAAATCTTAGCTGCGAAATTTGCCTAATTGTCGGTTGGATCATATCTCGTTCGTTGGATAATTCTGTCTATCTGTATTTTGTATAGAGGACAGTCCGAGGAATTAGCTCTATGATTCGGCGAGTTTCTAAATTTAGGATGTTTTAGACAGTTATAACAATTGCAAATTTTTGAACAGTCATGAATTCCTTGCGCGCCGCATAATTTGCATATCTCGACGTTAGTACAATCGGCCAATTTATGGTTGGGATTAAATTGAAGGCATTTCTGACATTGTTTTACCAGAATCTTATCTTCCACAAAACAGCGTTCAAAGTCAGTATATAATTTATTATTCATATTTTTAAGGATTCGGTAAACCTTTGGAGAAACCCTAAGAACTATGTTGTGGTGGGGCTTATTCGATTTCATGCTAAACAAAACATGGATATCATTTTCCAGTTAAAGGAATAGTATCTTGCCTTGGAATTGTATCATTATTCTTGTTTCAAATAAATTGCCGTGTCATCCTGAATTTTGTCTTTTCTAATTTTCTACATTACAAAATCGTCGTTTTATCTAGTGAACATTTTTTCCCTGTCCCTTGAAAAATACTCGATAACTAACTTTGACTTGTGCGCAATTAATAGGTAGAAAATCTTACTTTTGATAAATAATCTTTAAGATAATAAACTCAGTGATAATAAAACTTATAGATAAAAAACTTGTTATCATCGTCGCAATGGTGGCTCTGCTTGCGAGTTAAATAAACAAATCTGCAAATAACTCTATGGATATTCAAGAAATTATTTTTCAAAAACCTTCCCAGTCCTATACTAAATAACTTTCCAGAGTTTCATGGCGTTCCTATGAGTGGTTTGGTCAGGCATAAAGGACACACACACAGACATACCCGGGTATTGAAGGGGTATAATTAAATTGTATTGAATACTAGCGGACGTACCCGGCTTCGCCCGAGGTTTTACCCGAGTAAAGGTTTGTCTAACGAACATTTGTTAAAACAATTCTCTATAAACTTATAAAAAAAAGAGATATATTTTGATAATTTGAAACTCGTAAATGTGAATCTCTCGATAAAGTGAACATTTTTTTCCCGGTCCCTGTGTGCCGTGTCATCCTGAATTTTGTCTTTCATAATTTTCTACATTACAAAATCATCGTTTTATCTAGTGAACATATTTTCCCGGTCCCTTGATAAATACTCGATAAGTTGAATAAAATCCATGGTCGTGAATCTCTCGATAAAGTGATCATTTTTTCCCGGTCCCTGTGTGCCGTGTCATCCCGAATTTTGTATTTCCTCGATAAAGTGAACATTTTTTACCGTTCCCTGTGAGCCGTGTCATCGTGAATTTTGTCTTTCCTAATTCTATACATTACAAAATCATCGACACGGGATATCATTTAATGTTGTCTAAAGGGGGTTAAGAGAGCAGTCTCTTTCAAATGAAAAATGCTTTAATTAAGCAGATGTTTAAAGTATAATATATGAGAGAGGCAATCTTACAGGTTGTCGACGCTGTAAAATCCCCAGAGAGAGTGTTTTTGTAGCATCATGCTGTGACTCACACGATGACCCAAGGTCATCAGAAGCAGCAAACTAAGCCTATCTCCGTCTCAATGGCGGCGCTGCTTGCCAGTTAAATATACAAATCTGCAAATAACTCTAAGGATATTCAAGATATTCAAGAAATTATTTTTCGTAAACCTTTCCGGGGATACACCTAATAATATCCCAAATTTTCACGGCGATTGGATGTATGGTTTTTGAATCCATAGAGGACACACACACACAGACAGACAGACAGACAGACAGACATTCAATTTTATATATATAGATTAGCAATCCTTTTTTAAATAAATATAAACTGAAAGAAAATAAAACAACATGCAAAACACATTTTTCAATCAAAAGAACAATACAATAATTTCAGTGCATGATTCCTATACAATAACGTTGAGGTGTACTTGTAAATAGTGGACCCCATTTAATTAATCCCAACGTCAAGTGCTTGGCAAATTGTGAATTTTATCAGATAGTGAATTCTAGGTGTTTAGAAGTTCTTTCGGGAACTCTTGGTAGGTAGTTTAGACTCACCTAGTAATTTATATATTCAAAAGAGATGCATATATTGTATTTATAAGTATTTTATTGTTTCAATATTTCGAGGGGCAACTCGCCTCTCTTTATCGAGGATGTTTGTGCTTTTTGCTAAAACATATGAGCACGCGTACACCACTTTCGTTCTACAAGGCCAATGAGAGAATTGTACTTACGAGGGCCAACAGCACGAAACGCGTTCGTGGTTAACTTTTCTTGATTTATCAAGAAATTGGGTTGGACAAATATCACGTAGCCAGTTAAATAAACGTTTAGTTTATTTTTGCTCCACTAGATGGCGTTCTGCCATATAGAAATGCTGATGTGAGCCTGGTCAGGATATGCGTATATGCCTTTTTTGTTTTTAATATATATATTAATATATATATATATGACATCATATAGCCACGTTGTAGGATTCAAAAGGAAAAACAGGGTAACGTGGTAAGATTCTTTAATATATATATATATATATATATATATATTAAGAAAAGGGCATCTCCTTATCGTGCAACTGAAAGTTGCTGATGGCTTGCGCCATCTATCGGAATAAATATCAACTATTCTCGTTGATTTTTAATTATTCCAGAATTGGCCAAATACCCATTCTTGATTAATCAAGAAAAGCTAACCACGGACGCGTTTCGGGCTGTTGGCCCTCATCAGCGTGGTGCAAGCTGTACCTCAACGACCAAAAAATTGGCCATTAAGGCATCCTGAAGTACAGTACAATGTTACATCTGTGTACTATTTTTTCATATATATATATATATATGTATATATGTGTGTGTGTGTATTATATAAAATATTATTATATTCTGAATTATTTGTGTCTAGAGCAACTCTGTAAAGTCGGCCGCCAGATGACGCCGTTTTACATTATATAAACTCTTTTTTGTTGTTTTAGTTTGGTTACTCAAAGCCTTCTGTAGATATGTAAATACGTAATTGAATATTTTATTCTTTTTCTTTCATTACGCCCCAAGTAGAGAATTTCATTCTCAATTATTTTATCAGCTGAATGAAAACAAGTGATCATTTTTCACATTTCGGAATTTTCGGATTTCACAACTGTATACCATTGGAAAAATGCTCAATAATTTTATATCAACAATATTATTATGCATTTAATACTCACATATACCGAAATCAGATACTAATTCTACTTCTATCTCAAATTTATCATAACATACATATATATAATTAACCCCAAGTTTCTTATTCTGATTTCAAAAGGAACGTTTCTGATAGTTCAATTAAAATAATTCCGATTTCATCAAGGTCGTTTGGGGTCTAACAACGATAATTTTTATTTCAAAAAGACTATTTTAAAATATGTGCATACATAAAGATCTTGCTATTCTTAAAAAAGAACATCTCAAAGTTTAACATTACAACATTCTGATTTTTATATCTACATTTTTTAATGTTTATTATTCGTGAGTTTATCCTCGCAAAGACAACAAAATTAACCTATGCAAATACATAGTGAAGGTTGGAAATGGTTTTACTGTTTGTATACAGTACTGACAATAAAAACGTCCCATGAGAAGGCGACACGCTTAATACGTCAATACTAAACAATAGGAAGATGCTGTGATATGTAAATAATTATATTTTCAACGCATTTATACAAAATAGGTGCGCTGCTAGCGACACCTACAATGTGTTGAAAGAGTGTTGAGGAGATTGTACAGAAGGTTTATCATGCATAAATTACATTACAAACGTTACTTCGTCGTGAAAATTCTCCTTATGTGCTTCGTGTATGAAAAAGAAGAGATTACTAAAATTTTCTGAGTTTTATAAATGTAGAATTGTATGTATCTAGCCTACTGGGAATGCGGTTTTATCGTAACGCAATATTTTGCTTTTCGGGTCGGTCGAGATCCCATGACCGTTATCAGAATATAGAAACGAATAGTTCAGAGCATTAATACAGAACAACATACTGGATCTCAGCGGTCCACTGACAGTTATTGGATCACGAAGTAGAACATTTTGGCTTGATATCTCGATCAGTTGTATTGAAATAAAGACAGACATTGTTCTAGTGGTTCTATATAGCATATAGACTATTTACGTTTATTGTTCCAAGTTAATGATTGATGAATTATCGGGGAATATTCTCGCTACCTGATGACAACTACTTGTCAACGCCCGCTGATCGGCAGCGTGCAAGTGTCGCGTGACCGGCCTCGTGGCTGGGACATTCACGCTACCGTGTGCCATTTCCTCCTTCAACTCCCCCCTGTGGAATTCCTGATTAATTCTTGATGACCTATTCTCTCATTCCGTGCACTCCACGACCCTATAGAGGATATGGAAATTACACCGAACAATATTAGGCTCTTTACTAGATTTGTGGTGATCGGTGGAAGGATGGTCTAAACCGTTGGTTTTCGACCGCTATGAACCGAGTTTGATTCCCGCATTGGGCACTTTTACTGATAAAAAATGCTCAAATGACCCCACCAGCGAGTGCAAGTAACCAAACGGGGCTCTGGCACATTTTTAAGTGCAGGGTCGAACTGCTTTTCACATGTATAGACATGTGGTGCACTTATAGTAGAATAAGTCGCCTACTACTACCCACCATGATTACCATGGCCTGTACCATGTGTACTAGGGATAAGCAAAAAAAAAAAACTAAATTTGTTTCAGGATCACATATCCTAATGAGACTATACCTTGTTGATGTATTTTTTGGGCGGCTCAAGTACACTAACTGGAACAATATGGAGGTAACCATCTCCCACCCACTGCTAGGTCTAATCAAAAGGACAACTACAATAGAAATAATCAAGTTCATTATAGTTAACCTACCCGTTGCTGGGTACTATGATTAACACAATAAGAACGATACAAAGATAAACGCTGTAACTTGTTAAATCTATATTTATATCATAATATAATACATAGAATAGTTTTATGTGGTAGTAAATGGTATAAACTATGCATAAAACACGAATAAGATTGGCATGGACCCTGCAATACCTGTATTCGGCATTATAACTACTGCAATAGGAAATATACAGATAAAAATTAGCATTGCTCCTACAAGGCCTGTACGACAATACAAATAATACAGTAGGAAAGATATAGAGAAGATTATCATGGATTCTGCGATACTAGAGTTCGGCGGTATAACTAATACAAAACTCCACCTTTGCCGGTCCCAAGCCCGGATGAAAAAGGAGGAGGGGGAGCAGTAACAAGCTCGGTAAAAAACCTGGGTTCAGCTGGCCCGGCTGATAGTACCCTGTAAGGGCTCCTAATCCAGGGATACAGGATGAGCAGCGTCTGTACTCCATGTTAGGAGCGGCTGCACATGGCGTCTTTTTCTCATGTCAGAGGCGGCCTTTTTTTTTGGAGCTAAATCGGCCTGCCACTGAGTAGTGCTCCAGTCTTAATGACAAAGGCAGACGCATTTTACCTCACCCAGTGTGGAAATAAGAAAGAAGAAGAAGAAGACTAATACAATACATGAAGAATACAGAATATTGTATCATGGTCTCTTGCCTTCTTACTTTAAGCACATCACATGTCTACACATGTTGAGAGATAACTGAATTCTCAATTACACGGATGTTAATTTTTTTAGATGTTTGATTCTTCTGATGGTGTTGAACTCTGGGCCAAAGGAGCAATGTAATATTCAAAAAATAATTATCAATGCGGGATTCGATCCTGCATCCTAGTTATCGACAGTGCTTATTTCACCATGCCTCCAGCCTCCAACAAAAAGGGATCCATACGCTATTCGAAGTTCCTCTCTGTACAAAGATTCCACGCAAAACTTCCTTGTTATATAGATGATTTATCAATATATTTAGTTTATTTCTTTTAATTTAAACAATGAAAATCTACCCATTAAGGCACACATGAAATGAAAAAGGACTTTTATTTGATTCCTTTCAAGCTCTATACGCGTCACTGCAACTTTTCTTTTATTTGAATCCATTCAACGCTCCATACGTGGTGTCAATGTAAATTTTCTTTCTACAAGCGCCTCATTGCTTCCTGGATTTGTTGGGACGACAAATGTTTTATTGGAAATCGAAAAGAAGGAAATAAAAAGAAATCAAAGAACATTTAAACCTATTGAAGGTGCCATTAGATGGGTAATTGATTGGAAATCAATTTATTTCTCCTAAATATTTTAAATGGAAATTGCTTGGTTCCTTTCATAGGCAAATTTGATGTGAAGAAAACTATTTTTTTGTTTGTGAATTGAACAATATAAAGCTATATAAAACATTGTTCGTGTCTTATTGAATGGATATGTTTTAAATATAAGACTTTCAAGTAGGAAACTAATTCATAATAATATTTATACTAAATATTAATTATTTTATAAAACATATTACTATTTCCAATATGTGTTGAACATAAATGTGTGCAAATATGGTTTAATTGTTTTGGGTTAAAATGAATTTCTGTGTAAAACCTTATATGTTTGTCTTCACTTCTATTTTTCTATGTGACAATATGGTAAATTACTTTTTTCAAATTTTATTAATTTGTTTTTCTTTCAAGTGTTTCGATAGGATTAATTTAACTTAATCGCTGTTGATAATAGTAGCCCACAATCAGCATATTGGGAATTAATTATATTAAAAAATATATAAACAAGGACATGTAGGGAATCAAAATATAGGATTTAAAACAAATTGCAAATCAAAGATAGGCTTAAAATATTTCTAAATAATCTCTGAATAAAATTTTTTAGATAATTATTTGAAGTGGATATTCAAGGAAATATAAACCTTTACGTTGAATAGCATGTCTACGAATAGAAGACCACCCCAGAAAACATCATAACTCTAAATTTGAATTTTGATTTCATCTTTTAGTTATAGATCTCCAAGTAAATGTAAGGAGATTATTTTGAATTAATCGATTTTAAATTTTATAATCGTCAATTATACGAATTCTATTCAGAACAAATTATTAAAATAAAATATCAGGAATTGTTGGCATACAAACATGTATGAGCGTGCCATCGGTTATCAAAATTCGAAACTATTATAGACGCTTATGATTCTTTTTTGAAATAAAACAATTTCTAATGTCCTTACTGCAATGGTAAAATTAATGGGAAGGCCTGGCTATTCACCACTGATGAGCCAGGCCCACCTATTATTTTTCCATTGCAGTAAGGACAGTAGACATTGTTTATTTAACAAAAGAATCTTATGCGTCTATAATAGTTTTGCGAATTTTGATTCAAACATGTGTGTGTGAAAATGCAACAGACAATGCCCGAGCGAAGCCAGGTCTTTTCGGCTAGTTTGTTAAAGGGATTCTTTTTGAACATAAATCACAGAGGATTGGTTATTGATGACACCGCTAATTTATTCTCAAAGCTGAGTAATCTATTCAATATATATTGAAGACAAATATCTGTAATTTCTTCAAATGTGGAATTAAAAACATGGAAGAACTTGGTTCATCAATGGCCACATATTGCTTAAGGTTTTTCGAATATTTTTATAAAAGTAAATCGCAAATTTCTTATATATGAAAATATGATCACTCATAGATCTCATGAAATAAAGCAAGCCCTAGATTGACAAGGGCCATTATCCCGAAACCACGGTAACTAGGTGAACTTTTCTCAGTTTGCTAGAGTTGGTGTTGTGGCTTTGTCGCCGACCCTGAGGCCGCTAGTTTGCGGCAACGGTCAATAGATGGCGTCTATTTTATTACGTCTATTTTTCGAGAGATGCGACCTTTATTATATATTTTAGATTCATATCGTTTGAAAAAGCCACAAATCGAGTTTCAAATATTAGGTTATAACGCGCCATCTATATTTAAAAAAAATAAATAAAACTATACGGCACGAATTCAATTTTTCCTAATAAAAAAACTTCTAATGACCTTACTTCGATGAAAAATCGGAAAGGCTTGGCTCATCAGTGGTGAACCATCCCAGCGGGGTCGCAAATCTGATCCATCAGACCGCTTTATAAAGCTCTAATTCTCTATTAAATTGGCGAAACCGCTGGTAGAGTTTACCATTGATAAGCCAAGCTCTCCCAAAATATCCTTCGCTGCGAGGATAGAAGGAGTTTATTTTAATTATAAAAGAAACATTGGAACTTAATTCTTGTATTATATATATATATATATATATATATATATATATATATAGGGCGTTATAGCCTTATGTTCAATTCAAACCTAACCGGACTTGCCTTTATTGTGTGCGGAGGAGTATTATTCGATTAAGATATTTATATTTAATTCTACTGTGCTAAAAGCCCATGTCCATTGTTTACTACTTTTGCTGATATTTCATCTTTCATTTCCACATATATAAGCAGAATCGTCCAATACAGTGTTAGAGTTCTAAAAAGCGGTCTAGTGGATTAAATTGGCGAAACCGTTGGAAAGGTTCACCACTGATGAGCCAAGTCCTCAATATTTTTCATCGAAGTAAGGTCAGTAGAAGTTTGTTACCTTTGAAAGAGAACAATCCGTACATTATAGCTTTATTTTACAAACCTCAGTTTTGGAAAATTAAGCAAATTTTACCTGTATACCATGATTTCGGGCTATGGTCTTCAGCAGTATAGGTATGGGTCTCTGCAAGTTCCTAAAATGCTATGGATTAAATATTGGAGAGCTATCTCGATCGAATCTATCAAAAAAAGGTATTTACATATAACCAATATAAATTTTATAGTGCCATGTTTTCTACCTCTTGGTTGCCTCAAATCTCAAACACCATAAAATATAAACTTCTATTTGGCAAATTCAACTTTCCTTCTCTTCAGTGACACAAACACCATATATCTATGTTATATAAACATTTTTTTATATCTCAAAATTATAATTTCTATAACAAACATTACTCTGTTAAATCGACCGCCAGATATCGCGGCTTTCCCATTATAAACCCATTGTTGTTGTTTCCCGTTAGCCGGCTCAATTCATTTTGTACATATGTAAATAAGTCTTGTTTTTTTTTTATTTTCTTCTTTACGCCTCAAATCAAGATTTCTTCTTAAATTATTTCTTAAACAACCTAAGAAATTTGTATATCAAATTTATCATAACATCTATACTTTTATATTTACATAATATTTGTTTTTTAACGAAATATTTACATATTTACTGTATTTTTGTTCTTAAAAAGACAAAGGGAACAAATCACATTGGAATAACTACAATTATCTATCGTAAATATAGACGCTGCATGGCCGGTATTCATATTTCTTTAAAAATTTTCTTTAGAAAAATCATTCTAAGGCTCCAAGGGCGTTCTCACGCGATATTCCAAATTTTGTACAACATCTAAAGCACGAGTCAAAAATGATTATTTAACTCAAAAAAGAGCCTTAGAATGATTTTTAACGCCTTGCCAAATAGTTTAATTTTTGTTTGCTCCTGACGAGGACAAAAGCTTTTTGTCGAAACGTCGAGGTAATAAAAAGATTTACTGGCCGAAGTATCTTTATTTTCAAGAAATACAATTATCTAATCACAAATTTATTTATGTATGTATATTAATGATGAAACGAGTTCCTCATGGGACAAATATGTTTTCAATATTCTTTGATATAATTTCTATAAATCTGACCATTTATCACAGGTATCTAGTTCCATTTCTCCACTTCCACTTGGTCAGACATCTCTAATAATCAACAGAGGCGTAGAGTCCTTCACAACAAGAAAATATAACAGAATAAACAGAAAACTTCCAGAGGTCTAAGAAATACTTATCGTCGAACCCAATCCAAATGTCCCCTAAGAGAGAATCCTTTCAGAAAATCGACCGTAAAAAACAGAAGTCTTGCTATAAAAGGGACATTAGACACTGACAGAGGGCTCTAGAACTCAGGGTGTTAGTTGGCCTTCATGTGAAGTATGCCGTTGCAAGGAATCTCATTTCAAATAAAGTGAAATAGTTTGTTTCACTAGTATTTTTCTAAATCAATGTTATTCTCTGTAGACGAGAGGGCCTTTGTGCCTTTAATCTTAAGTTGATGAATAAAATATTAAAAACAAAATAGGCATATCCTGACCGCTCACATCAGCTTTTTTAGACGGCAGAGCGCCATCTAATGGAACAGAAATCAACTAAATATTGATATAACCTGTTTCCTGTGTGATATTTTTAAAATTATTTTTAAACATATATATAAATATGATGCACTAGCGCGCCATCTTTTATCAAAATTCGAAACTATTTTAAACGCGTAAGATTCTTTTTGATATTAAACAATTTCTACTGCCCTTACTGCAATTTCCCATTAATTTTTCCATTGCAGTAAGGGCAGTAGAAATTGTTTAATTTCAAAAAGAATCTTACGTGTTTAAAATCGTTTCGAATTTTGATATATATAAATATTTATATGTTACGATATATTTTACATATATACGTATATGAATATAGAATTGTTATTTTAGAAGAATTCCTACCGATTGCAGTCGTTTGGTAAAACATTGAAAAATATTATTTTATCATGTTAGTTTTTTAATTGAATATAAAATACACAATAAATGTCATAGTTAATATCAAATTTGATAACTTTGTTCTATATTATTGTAAATAATGTGAATAAGGACAATTATTTACAATATTGACATTTTTTGAAAATACTAACTAGAAGAATAAAACATGAATTTGAAAGGAAGACAATGACGTCTTAGAAATAATGGTCAAAATGTTTATATAATTAAAATATGAAATAAAAATATTATATATATTGAAAATTATAATATATATATATGAAAATACAGACACCACATCCACTCTAATAATAGGTATAATGTATACAGACAGAATTAGAAAATTTATTTTAATATATAGAAGCTTATGAATCATTAACGCGCCATCTGTTATGAAAATTCGAAACTATTATAGATGCGTATGATTCTTTTGAAAATTAAACAATTACTACTGTCCTTACTGTAATGGAAAAATTAAAGGGAGAACCAGGGAGGGTTCACCACTGACGATCCAGGCCCTCCCATTTATTTTTCCATTACAGTAAAGGCATTAGAAATTGTTTAATTTTCAAAAGAATCATACGCGTCTATAATAGTTTCGAATATACATGTTTAATAAAGTACAGTAAAGTCTTGCTATAGCAAACCTCAATGAGAATCAATAATCAGTTCACTATAGCCACAACACTATAGCCACGGTTCCCTATATGGTGTTACTAATATTGGGGATATTTTAGGCTCGTTTTACGGGAAGGTTCGCTGCATCTTCAGTTTATTCAAAAACGTTTTATATCGCGAATTTAAAAATATATAACTTTAACTAGAGAAAGGAATGAATAAAAATTTAAATTATCTTTTTTAGGTAATATTTAACCTCTGTGAGAAGAAGATCATAAGATAACGTTGGGTTTGATATCAAATATTTAAATCGGCTTTTGGTGTGTAATCCTTTAATTTCTTTATCAAATATTATATATTTATCCATGAAAAAACAATAGAAAAAAAGATAAGTGGGTCAGGTGTTAATATTAAAAATAAAAAAGGCATATCCTGACCAGGAGCACATGTGCTTTTCAGAAGGCAGAGCGCCATCTGGTGGAACAGAAATCAACTAAACATTGATTTAGGCTGTTCCCTGATGTTTGGCCAACCCAATTCCTTGATAAATCAAGAAAAGCTATCCACGAATGCGTTTCGCGCTGTTGGCGCTCGTCAATATTTATCAATAAATTGGGTTGGCCAAATATCAGGGAACAGGCTATATGAATGTTTAGTTGATTTCTGTTCCACCAGATGGCGCTCTGCCTTCTGTAAAGCACATGTGATCCTGGTCAGGATATGCCTTTTTTGTTTTTAATATTTATCTATATACTGATAATTTTAGATATGGCCATGTTTATTGAATAAATTATGTTCCCATATTATATAGATTCCTTTTTTACACGATTTAGCATCACAAACGATATAATTCAATATTGCAACTTCCCCAATTGGGCAATTGAAGATATATTCCTGACTTGACAGCGAGGTCTCAGGGGGTTCATATAATCTACAAATGCATCCCTTATTTGGTTCATAGCCAGGAGGTATCTCTTGTGAGGAAATCCGTGGCCGGTTTACTTGAGGTTTTAGGTGGTGAATATTCGGGTTTGTATACTTCCAATGTATCAAAGTCAGTATTTTGTTCTTTTGTATAAAATACCGTTATATATCGTAGAAAAGGTGTTTGTATTTTATTTCAGTTTCTAATTTTTTATACATAGCTTATTTTCTATTCATGATGAAATTATGAAAATTTTTAAAATTACTAAATATTTATTCACAATGAGTTTCGTTTTAGTTTCTATCTTTTAAGATATAGTAGATAATTTAGTGATTATCGCTTGAAAGCTAGCATTTTAAAATAAAAATAAATTCATTATGAAGTAATATTTTGTGATTTCAATAGTTTATTTTCTTTAATCACTTTTATTTAGTTTTTATTTGGTATTGACTATTGTAGATGATCCTTAAAGTCGACTTGTGAATTACAAAACACATTGTTTTTATTTATTTATTCAGCGCCTAACAGAACAATTACCACAGTAATTATTCCTCTGAAAAAAAAAAGAACTGGTGCCGCAATAATTAACGAAATACTCATTAAACTCACAAATAAATGAATTATCTCGTCACAATAGACTAACTGAATTACTCAGTAAACTCAGAAATAAATTAAATACCATCGCAAAATGCTCAGTCTTATTAAATTAGTAATCTTAGTAAATCCATGAAAAAAATATTAATAAACAAGCGTCGCAATATGCTTAGTGAATTACTCAGTTGATTTATTAAGTAATTCTTTTAAAGCTCTTGATAACAATCGAGGCTGTTGCCAAGTTCTTTTTTGTTAATGAACATCCAAGCAGATTGTGATTGACAAGAAAGTCGTTTTCTGCTATCCGACCTCTTCTCTTCAACCCACCAACCATATTAGAAAAGGTCTGAGCCGGAAAATAAGAATCATCTCCTGTGAACGTACATGAAACTAAGTCTATAAGCAAACGCTGGACGAAGCAAAGTTGTTATCTTCCGATATGCCATTAACATACTTGAATTATCCTCTAAATATTTATTCTTTATAGAATAAAGACGTTCTAAAATATCTCTAAACTTTATATAATCCTCATTTTGAATCTGTAATTTTTCTTCGAATCTGGAATAGTTTTGCTTTTTATTTTGATCGTAGATGTCAATTTGATTTCGTCGCTGGCAACTGGAGGTCAATCTAACTTCGCCGCTTGCTCTTGGAAGTCAATCTAACTTCGCCGCTTGCTCTTGGAAGTCAATCTAACTTCGCCGCTTGCTCTTGGAAGTCAATTTAACTTCGCCGCTTGCTCTTGGAAGTCAATCTAACTTCGCCGCTTGCTCTTGGAAGTCGATCTAAGTTAATCGCTTGCTATTGAATGTTGATCTACGTTTACCGCTTGCTCTTTGGAAGTCGATCTAAGTTTACCGCTTGCTCTTTGGAAGTCGATCTAAGTTCACCGCTTGGTCTTGTAAGTCAATTCAACTACGCCGCTCTTGAAAGTCAATTTAAGTTCATTCTTCTTGATCTGAGAAGTTGATCAAGTTCACTACTAGCTCTTGGAAATCAATATAATTTCTGAGCTTGTGCTCTTGGAATTCTAAATAAATTCACCACTTTCTCTTGAAAGTCGATCTAAGTTCGCTACTTGCTAATGTAAGTCAATCCAACTAGGCCACTTGCTTTTGAAAACGTCAATTTAAGTTCACTTCTTGATCTGGTAAGTTAATCTAAGATGACCATTTGATCTTGGAAATCAATTCAACTCCTCCGCTTGACCTGGAAAGCTACTTGCCCCTTTTGGAAGTCAATCTAACTTCGCAGGTTTCATATTATAAGAAGGCTTATTCAGTTGTTTCGCTTGCTCCCAGAATTTAATATGTCTGCGAGTTAAATATGAATAACTTCGCTCTTAACCATTTCAAGCTTCAAGAACGACGGCCTTGGTCAGGATTGGATGTCTTCCCTCAGTGCTTTCAGTGACATTTTATTTTTATTGTGAAGAGATATCCTTATCCGAACCAAATCCACTTCAAGTCAAGAGCACGAGGCAAGCAAGAACCACTGTACACACAGGCCCAACTTTCCTCCAGAAACTTCTTGAAATTATGGCGTCAATTAATTTGAAGTAGGTTGAAATATTTTTAATAACTAAATAATTGTAAATTTGTAAAATTAGCACGAAAATTACGAATAGGCAATACCAAAGATCTTTTTTATTCCTCATTCAGGTGTTTACTTAATATTTCTCAATTACATGTTGTAAGCGGTCATCTGTAATCAAATTTAAAACTCGCTTTAATTTAAAACTTAATTTAAAATTTGCTCCTATGTTTCGTTTTGAAAATAAACAAAAATTCCTACTACATTTATCCAATGATAAAATAGTGAGAGGCCCTGACGAAATCCATGGGATGTTTGCCACTGGTGAGTCATATGCTCTTCCAATATTTTACTATTTAAGTAAGGGCGGTAGGATATTGTGCTATTTCTCCTTAAAAAATCGAAGCTCTCATAGTTAATAATTTTGATTATTTTATTGAATTTACTTGTGATGCTCATTGTGATAATTTAATTGATTAATGTTGATACCTCAATAAATCGGATATAAACCCTATCTCTCTCTATATATAAGTCAATTTCTGTCTGTCTGTTTCGCGATAAACTCGAAAACTACTGAACCAATTGGTACCAAATTTTGCATGTCGCTTTTTATAAACCTGAGGAAAATTTTCGGCTGCATTTTGATTAGTATTTTTGGCTATTTCTTTTTTTCATTTGAAGAACTTTTTTTTACGCAGACTAATCCGGAATGGAATGATAACCTAAATATGGCCATTTTTTAAAGCATCGGTGGTTCAGTGGTAGAATTCTCACCTGCCACGCGGGCGGCCCGGGTTCGATTCCCGGCCAATGCATTTTTTTTTTTACAATTTTTGAAACTCATTTATATTATATATAATATAAAATATATACTATTATATCAACTATATTAATTAAATCAAATACCTAAACACTAATATAATACAATTTTTGCCATCACACACACTTTTTTCCTGTAGTTTATGTGTTACTTCTGTATTGCTATTCTATGGCACTTCTAATATTTATTATTGATATACTTTTAGTATGAAGGAAATTGCACCCAAGGGATTTCTCGGGCGAAGCCGGGTCATTCGCCTAGTATAATATAAATATTCAATAATCTATTAAATGGTGAATTTATTTCCGTCTCAATGTAAAAAGGTGAATGACAAAGTTTGGTAAAAGTGTTGATTCCCAATAGTTTAAAAGTTTAGGCTGAAAACAGACGCACAAAGAGATAAATATAGACTCTTATATAAATATTCAACGGAAACCCAGATATTCAGATATACAGAGACTCCCAATGAGTATCATTAAGTTATCTGAAGAGCTTTCAGTTCGGAAGAAATTATCTTTTAAATGTTAAATGAATGATACTAATTATATAAACCGATTTCTTGATTAATAATATATGCCTTGTTAAAGTAATAGCCATATACTCATAGACAAAACTTAAGAATATGGAAAACCTTTGTCGCCGGTTGACTCTTTATTTATTTTTTTTTTTTTTTTTGAAGGAGACAGAGGAAATTGATTTCACACCTGATTATCAGAATCAACACTAAGTCTCCAAGGATAAGTGTCTTTTTTCTTCATCTCGTATGTCTTCAATAAAGGTCACTATGTATCAAATATCTTACAGAGTTATTGTCTCAATCCCGATATACATGATAAAAGGTACAACTTCCTTAAGTTTGTTCATGAGTATATATTGGTTATCTCGTATGTCTTCAATAAAGGTGTATCAAATATATTTTTTAAGAGTTATTGTCTGAATCCCGATATATATGATAAAAGGTACAACTTCCTTAAGTTTGTTCATGAGTATATATTGGTTATCTCGTATGTCCTCTATAAAGGTCACTATGTATCAAATATCTTTCAGAGTTATTATATGAATCCCGATATACATGATAAAAGGTACAACTTCCTTAAGTTTGTTTATGAGTATATATTGGTTATCTCGTGTCTCTTCAATAAAGGTCACTGTAATATCTTTCAGAGTCATTGTCTGAATCCCGATATGCATACTAAAAGGTACAACTTCCTTAGGTTTTGTCCATGAGAGTGTAAGCATTCAATCTTTAAAAAAAACCCAAGGTTTATATGTCTTTCATACACCAAGCTAACATTTGTGAAATACTCACATGCTGCATTTAGAATTTATAATCAGATTTTATTTATGTCATTATAAACGGAACTTTTTCTTTTATAAATTTAAATGTTGCTCATCGATAAAATCTGCAACAATTATTTTTAGCAATGTGTTTCTTTCTATCTCTACAGACCTCACTACAGTGATAAGGCTTATTTTGAATGAGAGACCAGTGATGAGCCAATCCCTCTCATTCAAAAACTTTTATCATTGCAGTAAGGTTTGTAGAGATCAAAATAAACACATTGCCAACAATTAATTGTTGAACAACTCGCTCTATTGGAATGAAAATTCTAATTCGAGTGATAATATGAAAGTTCTTTGCAAATACATTGTAGCGTAGAAATCAAGTCTTGGAATATCTTAGGATGTGAAAGTATTTGTTGATGACGTCAGTACGACTAGTCGACAATTATCAACAAACAACTATATACAGCTAGAGAATATTGAACAAGCAAGCTAAGGAAAATGTTTGATGATTACACGAATACATAGTAATCATCTATGCTAAATAATTTATTTAATAATTAAATTAAATAATAAAATATAACTTATTTATTCTCCACAATATATAAGGTAAATAATGAGGTAATAATTATAAACATAGAACACAGCGTGGCATCAGCGAGTAATCAAATGAGCGAAAATATATATCTTTGAAAAAAACAGAGTTAATTCTAGACTTGATACATAGCACAAGCTGACTTCAGGAAGATGTCTCAAGGAAGGTTCTACTGTATTTCTCGCGCATAAATCGTTATAATATACGCGCAGTAAGAACTGTCAGAGAAAATTTGCCAAGTTTGTAAATAAAAAATCTCCGAGAAGATATGCCACAAGAATAATGTGAAGTCCAAACGTTTCTTTAATTGTATCATTAATACATAATATTATAATAGATCATTGTATCAAGTAAAGAAATAATTCTCATTTTTATTGAAGAAACTCGTCACTTTCGCATTTATTTCTCGTACTATCGTATGAACACACAATATATAAAACGAAACTTTAAAATAATTTAATCGTTATCTTCCATCACATGACCTTAGTCAATCAATCGTCAATGAGTTAATAACGCAATCAGGCTGTAATGTTTTCTTAGCGCAGTGGTATCGAGGCATCAAATGATTTCGAATCACGCCATTTATGCTTCTATATTTACATACTTAAAATGGTTTATTTTGTATTTATCTGTATTTTAAATAAACAATTATTTTTTGTAATGATGAATTATATTGATGAAAGTATTTCTTTTTTTTTATATTAGAGAAATATTTGACATCCTGCAATAATGAATTTTAGTGGCATTAGAATAAATCGATTTTATTACATGGCCTTATTTGATGCGATATTAGAGGGAGGGGGGGTTCACATATATATAATTTGAAAAGGAAAGTTATATTTTTACATTCAATTGTTCTTCAAAGGTTTCAGTAACATTCGCATTGGTCCAAGGGATATGATGAAGTTGTGGTGAGAGATATTGAGATGGTAATCATGAAGTGGATTGAGAGGAAGACCTCAAGAAACAGGAATTCCGAAAGGAAACCCTCATAATTAAAAAAAAGGAAAGTGTGGGTTTGTGGAATCCGGTTATTTTGTCGCTACTGATGTCATGTCATGGACCCGAGTGACATACTGGCTGCATCCGATCAATCTGTTCCTCCTGCTCCTTTTTTCTGAGATTATTTTGGACTGTGCTGGAAGGTGACATGGATATTGGCTGCTTGACTACAAATAAAATGTCTGGTTATTTACCAAATCGCTTTATATATATGTATTGGGTCTTAAAAATACTTAATCTTAGATAACAAGTTAGAATACATGACACGTATATTATGCCATATATATATTTTGGGTACTTAACAAAATACTCAATCGTGGATGTCAGGTTAGGATACAAGACACGTATATTATGCGCCATATATATATTGGTTACTTAACAAAATAATCAATCTTAGATGTCAAGTCAGAATACATGAAACATATACTATGCTATATATAGTTCAGGATTAATTAAACAAGAACATATATAACATAGGGTTGAGGAAAGATGATATTTATGTAACAAAAAAAGACACCTCTCAGTTTATAAGCTCAATATTTTAATACAAGCTTTCTCTTGCTACACGCGCGTTCTATACTATCAACTAACTATATAAAGGCAGGTAATTATTTCCCACAAAAAATACCATGTAATATAATGATACAGGACCATCATTAGCCAATAAAGGAGTGTTAGACATCCACGTCATTAATAACTCCTCCAGACGTATAGAGGGAGCTAGCTCCACGTAGCTTGTTCACGCTTGTCTTAGACGAAGCGTGAAATGTGTGAAAAATGGCATCGCAGTTTATCTCCACCTTTCTTTATCCTTTCTTTCGACACAGAAAAAATAATTAATCGTCTTAAATACAAACCACCTCTAATAACTGTAAAGAGAGAGTATTGGGTGAAAAACGTTAAGTGTTTGCGAAATTAAAGAACGAACATAATTAAGTTTTAATGGAAATTATCATTTATTTAATGTGATAATTTAGTTGATTATCTTTAAGGAAAACCCCCATGAGCATCATAGCTAATGGTTGAGGTTATTAACTGTTGTACACACAGAACTTATACGGTCCGTATAACTTTCAAGCCAATATTGTAGGATTGATTCATGGTGATTTCCTCAATAACGCCATTTTAGATATTTTCTTTTACACTGTTTTCGATCATTTCAGGCTTTTTCAAGAAGCGTTGGTTTGAATTTTGCTCATCAGTTCTGTACCTCTTATGAAACATGTACAAAAGCGCAGTAAACAGCTGGAATAAAAAGAAAATAAAACTTGCCTACATCGCGAAAACATCTTCCAGAATTTCTTTATTTAGCTATAGGAAAATATTTTAGAAAACATTTTTCAGTTTAGCTCTATAATTAAGTTGATTTACTTCAACCTTTGTTCAGAAAATGTATTCGGTTTATTGGCGACCCGCTGTTGTAGTTTTCAAAGAAATTTATTTTGATAAAATTGCTTGCAGCGCCAAGTACTCTATACTCTTCAATTAGCAGATAATTCAAAACCTTTATATAAAAGAAATAAAAATTTATTAAAACGGTTCACATTTAAAAGGGGGACATCGGATTGCTAAAAGGTAGGGAAATAAATTTATTAAAAAAAGGATATTTTTTGAAGTAAATAAATTTAACTAAAAAAATTAAGGTAATTAAAAATGTCGAAGACATTTCTGTAAAGCTAGCATGTAACGTTTCAAGTTTTTAGAATATTATTATATAAGATAGCTTTAAATCCGTTAAAAATTTGAATGATTTCAGCGATGATTTTCAAGCTTCACGGTAGACTTAGAAGATAAAGTCGTCCCCTCGTAGGCCAAGTCAGACCTATGTCGACAGCGCAGTGTCGCTGTAGATCTTAAAGTGAACCATTCAACACTTGAGAAATCTCTTTTAAAAGTAATGGATTGAAATTTTTAATGCCTCATTATCTAATAATCAGTGTTAGGTGAAAACTGAAATTCGTTCTAGTGTTTTAATTGCCAATTGTCAAGCTTCATTTTGAGATTTATTATTAGACTTTGTATATGGTTTGATGTCCAACAGGGACCCTAGTTTGTTGCTTTCCTCTCTACTCGTCAAATCTATGGGATATCTCGGGAATATCTTGGGATTTTCCTGTCAATAGAGATGAACAGAATATTTAACAAGATCAAAACGTACTTGTTCTTATCTATTTGAACCTCTAAAGATAGACCACTTCTTGAAGAGACCAGAAATATTCATGTTTTTAGGGGTAGAATGTTCCATTCTGCTAATTTACCCTATCTGGGGTGGTACAATACTACTACCATAGAGATAGTTTCCATCATTCTTGGTACCAGGCATAAAACCCCAAAAAACAGACCCTCCAACTAAACAGAAGGGAATCGACACAGTTGGCCAGATGGAAATCTGGTCACCTGCGCCCTCTAGTCTATAAAGAGGGAGCCAAAAGCTTCCCCATGTGCACTAGGTGCAAAACCGAAGAGGCCACTCCCCAACATTTACTAAATTGCATTGGAAAGGACAAAGACAGAGAACCAAGAAGAGTTCTTAAGCTTCTTTACGAGCACGACCTCCAAGTTCTTGTTTAATTTAGACTAAAAGGATAAGTAAAAAACAATACTACTAGAGATGCTTCGGTCACATCACGTAACACAGGGGGGGTGGTGTACACCATACTGACCGGAAAGACGTCTGGGCGGCACATACCTGGACGCCCGCCGATACGCTTCGTGAACCAATTAAAGAAACTGACTGGCTTAACGATCGCCGAGATGGTACATCGAGCAAAGATGGCTGACGTCGCATTGTTTTTGGGATGTAATTCATACAATGGGCCACAACGTTCGATCGCGAATAAAAATGATATTACTACAACACTAGAAGTGGGTTCGATTCCCATCCCTGGACACTTTATTTTTCCGCTTATCATTACTCTTCACAATTCATCCTTTCATACTTCATACAACACTAGAAGTATTTTTTTCAAAGAGTGGAGGCTCAAGATGAACGTCGTTCATAATGTATTTCGCTCAAGGGAGATAATTATTCAATAAAAGTTCCACATACTCATAGCTTGATATTCTTTAACATTTCTCTTCTAGTGCCATTTATTCAGTTCCTCTGCCCTTATGCAGTCTCCACTGCATCTCGTTTATCTATTTTTAGCTCATCAATTTATTTCCTTACTCCAGCCCCCTTCAGTCAGTTGTTCAGTTTAATTTTCTTTTTCCAGCCATTCTATTTTTATTTAATTTACCCTCCGTGAATTTCCTTGTTATTTCGTTTACTTTTAATACATGTACCATATTTTCTGACATTCTTCTGATGGCCTTAATCTGCCTTTGTTCTTTTTAGCATATCTTATACTGAATAGAATCATAAAATATGTCAAAATAAAATTATTTTTCCTACATAACGAGTGATATGAATAATTGAAAAGTAGAAAATTTTCAAATCTGCTTTTCCTTTTGAATATATATAAAAATAAAGCATTTACCTATACAAACTTAATGCAATGAATAGAATCCAAAGAAGGAGGTGATGGCTCATCAGTGGGTGAACCCTCGAAACGGTTTCGCCAGTTTAATATTCAGACAGCTTAACTATTGAAACAGAATGAATTTCTTATATAGTTTGCACTTTTATACAATACAGTAAATTGAATTTTAGTAAGTCTGTTGAAATAACTTTTACTCATCATAAAGAAACCTTAGAAAAGTTCTTTCTAATTTTCAACAATAGGTAATGCTAGTTTGATGATTACACTTGAAAATTAAATGTAAAATAAGAGTAAATTAATGACGATAAAGATGAAATTATTATAAGAGAATAAAAATTCAAAGGATGAGATAGTTTAAGGTATTAATAGATATCGAACAATAAAAGATTACTTATAAACAATTCACGCGCTAAACATACATAACACAAGAGGAACTCAAAAATATGCAACAAAGAAAGAGAGACAAAAATAATTGCATTTGAGGTAAATAGCAATACGGAATTAAAAGTAAATTAATCAAAGTTTGCCATGAAAGTTGAGGTATGTATGTGGGAGATTAAGTTCGACTTGGTTCAATAAGTTACACAACCTTCCTATAAAAATAATAGAAAATCAGAGAGAGAAGAAGCAAGAAATGAAAAGAACTATATATTAACTGGTAGAGAAAACCTGGTATTGACCCCCAACTACAAAAGGATTTTATTATTAAAAGAAATACTCGGGGAGAGATTTCATTTATTTCATTTCTTTGTAAGAGATTTAAAAGTGTTCGATTCTTTTATTTTATGAGATTTATTTCGGCCTGAATCATGTAGTTTGGATGCAAATATTCTAATAAAAAAATATATGGAAAAATAAATATATTTATTCATGAATAATTTAGAAAAAGAAAGATCACCTCTTCCGTTAATTCAAACATAAAAAAATTGCTTCATCTATGGACTGATGAAGGCCATTAACTCGAAACCATGGTCTCCAGGGAGGCGCTCTAAATTCGCCAAAGTTAGTGCTTAGCCATTGATATGATTGTGATAGGTTACAGGGACGGTTAGTAGATGGCGTATATTCATTTATTTAATACAAAACACGCTATATACTATGTAGATATTTGCGTGTGAATGTTAAATTATATATATGCATATATATATATATTCTATATAAATATATGCAAATAATTTCTAGTATTAGAGAGATAGTTTAATTTACAGCAATAATTATCAAAGAGAGTATTGATTATTTACACATTAGATCATATTTGGTAGTGTAATATCTGGCTCCCCCTTCACAAGAGCCAAGACGACGTGGGAGGTAGTCACGGAAGTACTTATATTACAGGGGGGACCGTGGGATTGAAGTAGAGAGTTAGCTAAGGAAGAGACAGGCGAAGAAGAACAGACAGTTTGGTGATATTGGCGGTGCGAGAGAAAACGGCAGATAGTCTCAGGGAGTGTGGCCGTGTGGATGCTCGTAGAAGAAGATGACAGAGAAGCTCGCCCGACCTGGACAGCTGTTGGTGAGTTGTCTATCTGGTGGCGGACATTGGAGACATCTAATCTCTACCAGCAGCTACTGGTGATAAAGTACGTCGCTCTATCTACATACTACCCTCGTTGTTATTTAGAAGTCTTGTACGCAAACAATGACGGCTGTCAATTATCGTAACAGTTTTTTTTTTTTATCAATTAATAGTATTTAGTATACGCGACGCATATTTTTTGCGTCTATTTTAACGGCAAAGGTAACTTTTCTTCTATTTTAAATTAGAAATTTGCTCATGGCGAATATCCGTCAATTCTATATAATTGTAATTTTGAAACCTATTGATTAAAATTTAGATCAAATAGAGGGAGCATGGTGACGTCTGTCCTTGATAAAGTGCAAACCTTAGAGCTCAATGCTTCTCCACTATCCATGTTTGATCTTCAGCCAGAGAATTCGTTGGAGAAGTTGGCGTTTAGTTTGAAAAAAAAAAAAAAGAAACAACACACTTTTCTCAACGACATACTGTTTCTATATGAGTAAACAGGGTGGTTATTATCTGTTCAATATTATATAAAGACTAGCCGGCTTCGCCCGGGTTATTCTAGAGTGAATATATGGTCAACAAATATTGGTTCAACAAATTATATTTATATGTTCTTATTTATGAAATTGTATTTATGGATAGTAGACACGAGTTAAATATGTGTCAAAGGTTTCTTAAAAACTTACAGAATAATATAATTGATAATAAATTTCTTTAAGATAAAATGCAAGTTTGAGTCGTTATTCTTCAGGCAAAGATTTAAACAAATACATTTTTAAAGTTTTTTATTTCAGTTTAAAATGCCTCAATATATTTATGAAAACGGCGAATCATTAATTAAAAACCTTTGTATATTTTCTTTAGTTTAAAATATAATGTTTAGACAAGGAATGCTCTTCTCGAAAGTATCTTTGACATTTTAACACGATGCATTATCACGCCCTCTGTCGAAGATTTTGAATTTCTGAAATTTCTTATTTTATTAAAAAAAGATGTGGGTATTACAATATACTTTATTAACATCATCATGAAACGCGATATCCCAAACTCAGGGATATTTGCGTCAATACCTTTTACTGCATTACAGCAATTCGGCTATTTACAATCCTGTTCAATTCATTATTTTACATAAATTAACTAAAGAAAATTGTCCAAAAAGAAAAACAAACAACAAAGGAAAACACACAGAGCAAGCATCTCAGTTCTTTTTTTTTTTTTCTAAGATTCCTTCTCTTTTTTCCCAAATCAAGAGAAAGTTGTATATATATTTACAAAATTGATCAAAATTTTTATACTTTTCTTTTTTGTCTACAAATTCATCAAGCTGTCCAATACGACCAAATCTATTTTCCCTAAAATTCCGGAAGATTGGGCACTCCAGTAGGTATATTGCAATATGTGTCAATATAAAAGATATTTGTGCTCATAATTAAATAAAATAATCGTACCCTGCTAGATATTAAAGATTTTAAAAATAAAAATTTCCTTGAAGCCTGATATTTTTACTTTAATATAGAAATACTTGTGTTGATATGTATGTCTTGATCCACATTCTTATGTGACCATAGAAAGAGTTTTACTATGGTAGAGTATGGACAGAATGTTGAGATATATGTAATATAAAAGGCCTCTCCTGACAGAATAATGTTAACAGCTCCATCTCTCGGTAAAGATACATTTACTAAACGTTAATATTTCCTGGAAATTTTCCAATATATTTTCCTGAAGTATGTAGAAAAGTCAACAACACGTTGGTTAACAGTAGCTTCTTGTTTCATCTTCATTTATTTGTTAGAGTTTTATATTGTGTTTTAATTTTGTTTTGATTGTAAAAATAAGAGGAGAGGATATTATATTGATTCATTTTAATGAATTACCCTTCTGAGGATGATTCAAGCTTTCAGGTATCATAAACCCTACAGGAGTATATGATTAAATAAATGTTTTTCATCATATACTCCAGTAGAAGGGTTTGTTATACCGGAAAGCTTGAGATAATATAAAATGATACAAGAAACTCATCCTCGGAAGCCGTTTGTTTATTATTTATAAACATATAATCTACTCTATAATGATAATAATAGAGATTCTTAATTGTTATTATGATATCATTATGAGAATAGTTTTGACCTAAAGCAGGGGTCGGCAAACTGCGGCTCTTTGGATGTGAAAGTGCGGCCCTTTAGTTCTATACTCAAATATTTATTTATGCGAATGCTATTAATTGTTGGCAAGAAAACAAATTATGTGGCTCTTTAAAACTAAACATTTTGTAAATAGTAATTTTTTATTCTTCCGACTCGAAGGGTTGCCGATCCCTGACATAGAAGCTTTCTTCTAACGCAGTCACTGATCTAGTGACATGGACATAGGACGGTCTCGTGTACAAGAACCATAGTATGTTCACGACCATCATCTTTCACGCAAATCAAAGATAAAAGAATATCTACACAAAGGTAAAAATGCACCATATCTGACGTAACATATGCCTAGCCTCACCTCCTCAACTACCTTAAATGCTCTTCCATTATCTGTGAAAAAACACTGAATGTAGAATTTGCGCCATTATGAAATTTAGTTTATTTACCACTGCCCTTCCAAACATTAACATTTGGCTGTAAACTTAAACAAACAATTTTTACAGCCTTGCGCTCAAAAATAAACCCTGGCTTAAAATAAAATTTCCAGAAGTTGCCTCAGGGCCTTTAAATTTCGATCTGGAGTTTGGCACCCTATATGATTGAATTTTTACATATCCGAGATCAATCAAATTTTAAAAATACCATTACAAACATCTCCTTTTGATCATATATTGAAATATTATATTTTAAATAATAATTAAAATTACAAACTAGAAGTTTATTTGATGAAGATATCCGGAATCTTGAAACTATAAATAATTTATATTTATTAAAAAAAAAATAAATAACAGTGAATAATATATAATAATAAAATTATAATCCTGAAATTTAATAATTAATTATTTATTTCAAATATGTGAATATATTTTTTAAAATAAAAATTTTGGACAAATTTAGGGCCAAATATTTTTCAATGGCATTGTCTATCAAGCATGAAAAGGAAAAATATTTCCACTCATTTAATTTGAGAGCATAAAGACTTTGTTAGGGAAGAATCAGGCGCACCAACATATAAAGTATTTTAAAAAGAGTTAAAATCAGTGGTAAAATAACTTGAAAATTGGATACTCTAAGAGGAAAAGAGAAGGATTTCAAGCTAGAACCAATCTGCAAAGTTGCTAAAGGTTGAGACAAATGCATGAAACCCCTATCGAAATGGGAAACTTCTTTCTATAGATATTTTGCCTAATTTGAGAACAATTGACAACTACAGGTCTCAAGCAAAGCAAGTTACGCATCATTTAACCAGTGTTATTTCATAGATTAATGCGTGACTTTAATTCCTTTTAAGACATAATACCTTTTCAAAAAGCGGTTTCATGCTTTCGTAGATCTCTTTGATGTTGAATGTGCGTGATATTGGCACCGATTGGAACTTGTAGCCGTTGTAAAGGAGAACAGTTTTCAAACTAACTTTAGTCAATCATTGAATAAGCGCCATTCTTTTGTATTATTATCATGACCAAGCGCATCCATTAGACCAATAACATCATTGCAGTAGACTAAGTCATTTTCTTGTGAAAATAAAGTCTTGAAATTCAGCTTGTCGTTTACGAAAAAAACATACTTCTGTGTCCTTATGCAGCAGATTCCAACCTTTTAACCTAGAAGCTAAAAATGTTCACAGTTTTTGGATATATGCAAATCACGTACGAAGTAATTCAAAACTCCTTCAGTTAATAAATAATGTTCGGATGAAACATGTGCTTTTCAATTTGTGTCATCCGACTTTTGATTATGACTATTTGAATCATCATCACTAAATATCACATTCTCGGAAGGCTATGGCACTGGTAAATCATAACTTTGAGGAACTGGTCTCATATTGCAAATGGAAAATTTGTATATTTAATGGTTTGTCCTGATCTAGATGTAATACCTTTAGTTTTTGTCAAACAAAAATAAGAATTAGGAAAAAGGCATCTCCTTATCGTTCAACTGAAAGTTGCTGATGGCTTGCGCCATCTATCGGAATAAATATCAACTATTCTCGTTGATTTTTAATTATTCCGGAATTGGCCAAATACCCATTCTTGATTAATCAAGAAAAGCTAACCACTAACCAAAAATAAGAATGTAAAATATTTTAAACCCCCATGATTCTTTTTAAAATAAAGCAATTTTCAACAGACCTTACTGTAATGATAAAAATAATGGTGGGCCTGGTTCATCATGGTGGAGGAGTCAGCCCCTCCCATTATTTCCTCATTGCGGTGAAGGCAATAGAAAATTATTGAATTATAAAAGAATCATAAGTGTCGAAAATATTTTAAATTTCGTATAACAGATAACACGGTAATGCAGCATAAAATAACAATATAAACAATGTTGTTTTGTTTCCCTCTATACCATTGGAACCGCAAAAGGCATATATGCCATCTACCTTTAATTCCCCCTGAAAGAGGTCGAGTACAAGCTTGACATCATTGATGAGGGGCCCAAGTCTTATCTTGGTTACCTACTTTACATTAAAGGTTCATAGCAAATTTTATGAGCAGTGTAATGTTTCACCTCTTGAAGATTTGAAAGTTAATTCTACACAGATGTAACAAGTATCTGGATTATTCACACTACATCTTGGTATATTTACACCGTTTTTTGTACACGATTTAAAAAACAATTTGATAGAATAAAAAAGGGAAATAAAACTATTCCGTAGTGCAAAATATAAACAATGAAAATAAATAATATTTTTTTAATAAATCAAATCTGTCATCTCCACTACAATACGACAAAATAAATTATTGGTTAACGTATCAACTTGTCCAAGCAAGAATAAACTCTCAGCAAATCTATCACTATAAGATGATGCAATGAGGTTCAATCAAATGGCACACGTAAAATTGTTTGCATTTTTTATACCGCGTGTTTTTTTTTTCAATACGAAAAAATATTGTTACCCAGAAACCATAGAAAAAAAAACTAATGGTATATTTTAATTCAGCACAAAATATAACATTATGATCAAATTATATATATATATTTTTTTTCTGAAAATAAAACTTTTTTTTGTAGTTCACATGAATATATTTAATTATTCTCACTGTTTGGTCATCTTATTTTCAAATATTTATGCTTTAAATATATTAGTATACATTTAAAGAAATATTAACTATTACCAAATCTTAAAATAGCGAGGGACAGTAAGCAATATCTAGACTTATAACATCAAAAATATCTAAATTCCCTCAAATTTACAGGTATCACCAAGACATTTTAAACAGGCCACAATTGCATAACTCTCAGTTCCAAAATATTTCGGTTATGTTGCATTAGCGCCCCCCATCTGGTATAAGAAATGTAAACTATTATAGTTTACTGCAATAATAAATTAATGGGAGCGTCTCGTTCATTAGTGGTGAACCCTCCCAGCGGTTTAGCTAGTTTAATCTACCATACCTCTGTATTATTGCATTGGGCTGTTTGGTTTTTATACTGATACTGAAGCTGACTACTTGGAAAAAGGTATTTTGAATGAATTATAGAAAAAAGCTTTGAGGAGAGTAGAAATATCTCCCATTAATTTATAATTACAGTAAGGCTAGTAGAAAATTATTCCATTCGCGTCAAAAATAATTTCAATTTAAAACAACAGATCGCGCGCTAATATATCATAATATAATTGTTCTAGAAAAGACTCTACTTGATGTGTTAGGAAGAACAATTGCTCGAAGCATATTATATATATATAATTATATGTATTTCTACTGTTCTCAAAGTTTATGTCCATAGTTATTTTAAAATACTTTTCTCCAAGAGGTCAGCTTCAGTATCAGTATAAATACCAAAGAGCCTAATGAAAAATACAGCTTTAAGATATATTAAACTGGCGAAACCGCTAGGAGAGTTCACCACTGAGGAGTCAGGTTATTAAATTATATTTGGAGCAAGGGTAGTATAATATTGTTTTATTTCAAAAAGAATCATACGCGTAAAAATTAACTTCAATTTATCATCTCTCTGATTGTATCCAAGCCAACGAATATTTGGAACATTCGCGGAAGAAGACATCCCCAACTTCTAGAAGTATTACGATTAGTTTTGAAATTTTTCTCTCCTGCTAAAGAGGAATAGTATTCAACGATATGTTATAGAAAATACAGAATTTATTCAGTGTTATTTTGAATAATAAATATGAGGGCTAGGCGGGCATTATCAATCTTGAACATTAGAAAAAATTAATATTCGATAAAATGAGAAAGTAAGAATAAGAGGAGAAAATATTAACTTCAAACAATGATTAGTTGATACTTATCCTGATAATCGGCGTTCTGCCATCTAAAAATTCCCATTTCTGTTGACAGGATTTTAGGTCAAATAATATATTTAAATTTTCAAATAATATTTACAAATAGTATAAACACATCAGCACCAATGGCCTACTTTCTCGCCATATTTCTAGAAAGGAAAACATATGATGTGATAGCATATGATTGGTTACTGGTGAGGCTTCCCGCCTCACAGATCGACCGGGAAATCTCCAGTCAACGAGGGTTGGCGTGTTTGCGTGCCACTCTAATAGCAGGGCTTTAATATATTCCACCCATATATTTTATATGGCGGATCATCTATGTAACATTTGTTCTCTTAGACAACCGAATGGCTTCATTCCTTGATTTGAAAAGAAATGTTGAATTAATATAGACAACTATGTAAATAAATGAAATGTAAATAAATATATATCGCCTTGGAGACGTGAAGGCTGTCTTTTAAAAATCTCGTTTGTTGTTTATAAGGAATTTCACATCACAGATTTCCAATTAAAAAGAATCATACGCGTCTATAATAGTTTCGAATTTTCAAAACAGATGGCGCGCTAAAGCATACTAAATACATCACAGTGTTTTTCTCCTCTAGCACAGAGATACATAAATAGATATTTTCGCAAATTATTTATTATTTTATTTCAACAGTATCATTTTTTATGTTCATATTTTGATACTCTGTAAACTTCACTTTTGCTTTTTTTTTATCATTCTAAGTTTGTTCTTGCCTTAAATAAACTGCTGTTCCATCCCGAAATTTGTCTTCCCTAATTTTCCACGTGGCAATATTAATATGAACAAATGAACCAAAGTTAAATTGTACGGGGATCAGAATGATAAATAAAAGAAGAAAATCATCTCCGAGTGTGAAAGTGAAAGTTTCTGGTGACTTGCGGCATTTGTTGGAATAAATATTAGGTAACCATTGATTATTGATTAAAATATAAAATTTCAAAATAACCTTTCAGCGTAACTAACTGAGAGTTGATAGATCAGGAATTGTTCTCAAGATATTAAAGTGTTGCAACATTATCCCGGCGTCGCACAATGTGAGAGAGAAATTCAAAGAAATGTTCGAAACTGAAAATGATAACTCGAGTGCTAAAAAAGTCCCTTCACTTATATTTAAAAAACAATAGTTTTTAGAAGTTATAAGAAAATGATGTGTGTGGACTTGTATTAAAACAAGTAACAAAATAGGAACCGATCTCTCTCGCCACGTATAGTCGCCGATACTAACGGCAGATTGTGCTAGTATAGCAGAAAGAAGACTAATTATACGTCACTAATTATATCATACGTCATTAAAAAAAGTTAGAAATACTAGATATTTCTCTTTGAAATAAAATATTGATTTTTCATAGAAAAGAAACTTATGCGGTGCAACTTTAAGTATTGTTTATAATCATACGCCGCAGTCCTTTATAATATTTATTCTTAAATCTGGCGTGTGAGATACACATTTCTGCGGAAAACTGGTGGCAACGTGTCGCCGAGTATATCAATACACGCTAGACTAGGTTATTTTAGGGTTGGGTTAGTTTATGTTAGATCAGGTTGTATAAGAATATAATAATTTTTCACAAAGGCGTTTAGGCATAGCGTTCAATAATTACAATCAACGACGTGTTTCACGTCCACAGAAATGAGTATATTGTCACAGATCAATTAATTTTGAATAATCTGTTGCTTATCATCGCGTAAATATTTGCATAGTCATCACCCCTTACCATGCCTGTAAATTACCACTTGAAAAATTCCTTTGACACATTTTACAATATATAAGTATAATTAATTAATAAATTATTTTTAATTAAGCTTTTGAAATACTTGTTTCTCTACCGTGACAATATTACCAAATCTAGGCTAGCTTTCAAACCATATTGGGCTAGCTTTCAAGCCATGTTGGGCTAGATTCCATGTTGGGGTAACACTCAAACCATGTTGTGCTAACTGTTAATATATGTTAAGAAATGGTCCATAGTAAGATACTTAGACATTCTGAGAATGTTATAAAGAAACATGCCGCTCTCTCTCCATTATTGCGAATATTTTACTTAAAATATCAATAATTAATTTATTATACATTTAGTGTGTATTGTGATGATTACTCTTATGTATATTGGATCACCAGTAGAAAGCAAATTTCTTTTTAACTTAAAGCCTGAACAAAAAAGGTAAATTTGAAAAAAACTTGAAAATATGTAATATATGAAAATATAGTTATATTGTATGAAAATAAATATTGAAATATAAATTCTATTCAAAATAAATGACTTATCTTTATATGCAGATTTTAGTTGAAAATAGCATATATTGAATCTTTGATTTACATAAATAGCGATTGAAATTAAAGAGGATGTATTAAAATCGTGGCAATATTTGTTAAAAATGGAGAAGAATAAATATTTAATGTTTTTTTAAATATTATTAAAAATGAAAGAGAAAAACTCACCTGTTTAATTCTGCCCGAAGTCATCTGTTCCGATGTGAAAAGTAAATGAATAATGCTAGGTCAAATTTTTGTTTATATATTCACAGATTAAAAACATATTCTATGATAATATAATATTTAATTATTTTTATATACAATAATAACAATAATAATAAAGTAGGCATATCCTGACCAGGAACATATGTGCTTTTACTCTGCCATCTGAAAATCACATGTCGTCATGGTGAGAATATTCCTTCTTTATTTTTAATATCAACATCTGGCCTTATTATTATTAACTATTATTTTTTCCACATAAAATAATATCTCTATTATAGAAAATAAATTGACAATAGTTTGTAACTCAGAAAAATTAGAGAGGAGGTGAGATTGAATATAATTATTCTGGAAATGTGTTTTATTTTGTGCCTTGTAGTCAGTAAGATGTCTGCCTTAATGTCCACTAACGGCTGTTCCGGCATCACCTGGACACGGAATTGTACTCCTGTCTTCTCCTAATCTGAAATACGGTATAATTGCCCTAACTATTAGGAAGAGAAAGTAATCAGGTGCTGAGAAGATAAGTCCCTGCACATTTTCCAAGGTTAATTTGTACCTTGTAAGAACATATATAATACGTCATTTTCTAGAAGAATAATTATTCAAAAATGTCATATGCAGAATCATGAATAGGAATCACGTTTTGTCTCAAGTGAAGCTATTAGAGAGATCAGGGAGGAATGTTCTAATGAAGACAACGGATCTAAATATAATGTCAAAGAACAAAGATGACAACTTGTATCATATATCCTATGAGAACGTTAAACGCTTCAGTTACAATTGTTCGTGTGGCATTACTAAAGCTTGAAATATGAGAGAACATAAGTGATAATTATCTCTCTCTCTCTCTCTCTATATGTATATTTATCATAATTATTCTATAAATTTATATTTTAAAATTTTTCAGGATGTCTGAGTGATCAGTTTTTTTTGATCGCTTAGGTATATATTTCACCACTGACGAGGGCCAACAACCCGATCGCGTACGTGGTTAGATTTTATTTAATAATCAAGAATAAGTATTTGACCAATTCTGAAATAAATGAAAATCAACGAATAGTTGATATTTATTCCGTCAGATAGCGCAAGTCATCAGCAACTTTTAGTTGCATGATCAGAGATGCCTTTTTCCTTTTTCTTATTTTATGGCTGAGAGGGCAGTAGGAGGAAAAACGGATATAGTCGGGGTTGAAGGATGGCTTATAATAAACATTTGTTTGTATTTGATGTTTCATGTGAATGATTTTTATATCTAGAAAGGCAGGCTATTTGTTTGTTTCTTTTTCAAAAGTGAAATTTAGGTTAGGATGGTAACTGTTGAGTTTTTCCAGAATTTTCTTGGTTTGATATTCGGGACAGATACAAAATATGTCGTCAATATAACGACGCCATAAACTATATCTGACGGGAACAGGGAGATTATCCAACTGTCTATGCGACTCATGACAATTTCGCGACTGAGGTTTAAAGAGAGCTCCCCATGGAAGAACCTTTTATCTGTTTGTAAGTTTTGGAATCATATGTTAGGATATTTGTTTCGAGATATAAGGCTATAAGTTTAGTTATTTTCCCGACCTTATAAGTATAATATAAATAGTTATAGTGAATGAAATTTATATATATACTAGCCGAATGACCCGGGCAACGCCCGGGGTTTACCCGATTAAATGCTTTTATTCAAATACTATTCGTTACAATTATAAATTGGCGCCGTGGATGTCATTCTTGTATAATATATAAATGAGTTTTAAAAATTGTAAAAAAAAAAAAAAAAATGCATCGGCCGGGAATCGAACCCGGGGCGCCCGCGTGGCAGGCGAGCATTCTACCACTGAACCAAAAGCAAACGGTGACAGAAGTAAGAACGCATGACGATGATAACTGTATATTATCCGTGACAGAGGCCACGACAGACGGTCGTGACTATATATATTAATATACCACAATGGTAGCTTTTCACAAACAAATTCTATTTGAGATATAAATTTATATTATAATATAACCATTACATGTGAAAAATAGTACGAATGTAATATTGTAGTGGGATAAGGTGCATAAATTAGGAAAAAGGCATCTCCTTATCGTGCAACTGAAAGTTGCTGATGGCTTGCGCCATCTATCGTTGAGGTACAGCTTGCACCACGCTGATGAGGGCCAACAGCCCGAAACGCGTCCGTGGTTAGCTTTTCTTGATTAATCAAGAATGGGTATTTGGCCAATTCTGGAATAATTAAAAATCAACGAGAATAGTTGATATTTATTCCGATAGATGGCGCAAGCCATCAGCAACTTTCAGTTGCACGATAAGGAGATGCCTTTTTCCTAATAACCATTACATATTTATCAAAACAACAGAAAATAACAAACTAGATTAGAGTTATAATAAATATTTTAATATTTTGTAAATAAATAAATAAAAATATTCAAGAAATCTTATTTGTAAATGTGGTGTTTTGCATAACAATAGTTATGTTTTAGATAAATTGTCGAGATATGCAAATAAGGTTTTGCATAGTGTTTGTTTGTTTGTATGTTAATTATTTTTATGTATATATATGTATCATTAAATTGTAAATATTCAGTCATATTAGTGTTATGAGCCAATAAAGGTTTTATCTTTAACTTAGTGGATCTCGGTGACCTGGAGTAGTGTAGAGACACAACAGTGGCGACGAGTATAAAGAACGTATACGCAACAGTGACTATTGAAGAAAGCAAATACGAGTGAATGAAATTGAGCGAACAATGATGAACATTGAGCAATTCAATCCTAACAACGGAAATGAACTCTCGAGTTATTTAGAGCGCTTTGAGTCCTATTGCATAGCGAATGATATAGTGAAGGTTAATAAAAAGAGGGCAACATTTTTCTCGCTATGTGGTAGAGAAATTTATAATATAATACGCACGTTGACCTCTCCCAAGAAGCCATTGGAGACAGAATGGGAGGAGGTGGTAACAAGGATTAAAGAATACTTTGATCCAACGCCAAATATAATAGTGCAGCGTTTTAAATTTACGAAAAGGCTTCAAATGCCAAATGAAACAATATCTGAATTTATAACAGCTCTAAAGAAAATTGCCGAGAAGTGTGAATTCCCTGATTTGGAAGATAGGTTGCGTGATGCCCTAGTAGGCGGCATTCTAAACGAAGAGATACAATCAATGCTGTTAATGAACAGTATGCTAACATTTAAAGTAGCTCAAGAAATGGCATTGGCACATGAAGCTGCGGTAAAGAACGTTGCAGAAATTAAAGACGGAAAACCTCAGGAAGAAATTAATGTAATGGGAAGAGCTGTTAAGGTGAGACGGAGGAATGAGAAGATTTTTAAATGTTTCCGCTGTGGATACACAAACCACAGAGAAGAGCAATGTTTCTTAAAGAGAAAAGATGTTTTAAATGCCAGAAGTTAGGGCATATATCTAGGGTCTGTAAGAACGGGAACTGGAGGAGCGATCGTAATAATTGCTCGATAGATGAGGAGGCAGAGGCAACTAATGGCCTTTTTAATATAAATCAAGTGAAGGACACAAGTAACATGCGGAATTATATGGTAAAAGTACGGACTAGCGGTCGAGATATGAATATGTTCATTGACTCAGGAACAAGAAAAAATATTATTTCTGAGAAGACATATATTGAAACTTGAGTGAAGTCAGAAAGGCCTAGAATAGAGAAGGATTATACCAAGTTGGTGCAATGGAACAGGCAGAGGTTATCGATTCTGGGTAAAATAAAAGCCGACGTAAAAGTAAACAAAAGAAGTATCACAATGGAATTTCTTGTGATCGAAGGTCCGGGCCCAAATCTGATTGGAAGGGAGGCGTTTGACCAGATTGGAATTGGTCTTGAATGGATAAGTTATGGCGACAGTGTATGTCAAATCAATGAGGTAATGAATGGAAATGGTATGGCCGCTGCGATGAACGGCAATGGCAATGGAGCTAAGTACGGTAATGGCAATGGAATGGCCGCGGCTATGAATGGAAACGGCAATGGAATGGCTGCTTATATGAATGGTAATGGAATGGCTGCAATGATGAATGGAAACGGAGGCAAATACGCCAATGAAATGATGAGCGGAGCTAATGGAATGGGCGCGGGTTACATGAACGGTGGGGAGTATACAGTGAGGGTGACGGGCTGAGCGTGTACGGCAACACCGGCGTGGACTTCCACTTTTCGCCTCGGTGCCCGAGACCAGCTTCCAATGCGGACAACAGGAGCTTCCTGGATACTATGCCGATCAGGAGGGACCCACCAAGGCTGGAGGAAACACCTGGGCCAAGTAGACCAATAAGAAACCGGAGACTCCCCGAATACTTTAAAGATTGTGTAACAAATTGGGGGTGAGAAGATGTGGTGTTTTGCATAACAATAGTTATATTTTAGATAAATTGTCGAGATATGCAAATAAGGTTTTGCATAGTGTTTGTTTGTTTGTATGTTAATTATTTTTATGTATATATATGTATCATTAAATTGTAAATATTCAGTCATATTAGTGTTATGAGCCAATAAAGGTTTTATCTTTAACTTAGTGGATCTCGGTGACCTGGAGTAGTGTAGAGACACAACAGTAAATAATATATAAATATATATTTAAATTTCGAAATGTTTCTCATTTTAAGCAAGAAAATATAGACTATAACAACCTTCAAGGCTTCGGCAGATATGCGTCATTGATGCGGAATAGAAAAAGGAAGAAAGTTGAAGTATAAAAATGCTAAAAAGGGAACTATAATAATATTTTTATTATTTTGAGAGAGGGATTTATAATTTATTTACTTTCTTAAGAAATTTTAATTTTTAGTTAAATCAAATTTAAAACTAACTGGTGAAAAAAACTGAAGAAACTAAATATATTGTATGAACGTGCTTGATCATTATTATCAATATTAAAAAGATAAAAACGGTACACACACCGATTGTGGTAGTTTCACATTTTTAACTGACGCTATCTGAGCTAACAAGACAAATATCACACTCTCTTTTTTATATTTACGATACCAAATATATAAATATATATTGTATATATATTGAAAATATTACCCCCAATGAATAGAAAAAAATAGTACACTAATACTATTTGATAATATTTCTCTCTTTATCTATAAGGGAATAGATTAATCTTTATTCCGCATGACAACCACGTAATTTAGAATGAAGAAATAAAGAGGTAATAAATCGTTAAAATACAATAGGCGTGAGAATGTTATATATATGTAACAAGGATATAAAAGAATAGCTATGTATTATTCTCCGCAATGTATAAAACAGCCGTCCAATTACGTGGAGGGATAACTGAGGAAGACGTTCTTATCCCTGCTTCTAATTAAGTCATGTCTTCTCAGTAAGGATGGCGTCTTGCCATATCTCATGACGAGATATTTTCTTCTGCTTAAGAATTCTACTGTCTTCTGGTGAAGAATTCTACTGTCTTCTGGTAAAGAATTATACAGTATTCTGGAGAAGAATTCTACTGTCTTCTGGGGGAGAATTCTACTGTCTTCTGGTGAAATATTGTACTGTCTTCTGTGTGTGGAAGAATTATACTGTCTTCTGGGGAAGAATTCTACTGTCTTCTGGTAAAGAATTCTATTGTCTTCCGGTAAAGAATTATACTGTCGTCTGGTAAAGAATTATACTGTCGTCTGGTAAAGAATTATACTGTCTTCTGGTGAAGAATTATACTGTATTCTGGTAAAGAATTATACTGTCGTCTGGTGAAGAATTATACTGTATTCTGGTAAAGAATTATACTGTCGTCTGGTGAAGAATTCTACTGTCTTCTGGTAAAGAATTATACTGTATTCTGGTAAAGAATTATACTTTATTCTGGAGAAGAATTATACTGTCTTCTGGTGAAGATTTCTACTGTCTTCTGCTGAAAGTTTCTACTGTCTTCTGATGAAAGTTTCTACTGTCTTCTGATGAAAGTTTCTACTGTCTTCTGATGAAAGTTTCTACTGTCTTCTGGTGAAGAATTCTTCTTTCTTCTGGTGACGAAGTCAACTGTTCTAAAATATTATATATCTATAGTTTATTAAAATGTCCTAACTAAAGTTCCCTATTCCATTGCCACATATAAAAACAAGGGTTCAATACAGTATTAAAGGAATAAAAGCTAAAGGCGACGAGATTATTTATTTATTCGATATAATCTTGCCGAGCTGTCGGACTATGACGTCCTTCAACAGGCTGTAATACAAGAAACTAGAGAAGATATAATATAGATACATGTAGATATTTATATTAAAATAAATATTTCATAAAATGACCGATTATTATTTAAATTTTATCACATACAAATTAGTTGTGAAAAAAGTATGAATATTAAGATACTGTGGAGGGAGGTCAATATTTAGGTTAATACAGTTGAATTGGATTGATGCTAATACTTCCAAGAAGAGACGCTGTTGTTTGTTTTTGATGTTTGTGTAATGTGCTGTAGAATGGTCTAAGTTAAAATGTGGCCTGTACGGTAAATATGTTGGTATATTAGGGACCTGGTGTTTCTATTGTTGATGTGTCTTTGATGTTCTGTTAGACGGATGGAGATGGAGCTGCCAGTTTTCTGCTTAACAGAATATCAAAGATGTATCAACAATAGAGTCACCAGGTCCCTAATATACCAACACTAGCCGAATGACCCGGGCAACGCCCGTGTTTTACCCTTCGAATGTTTTTATTCAAATACTATTTGTTACAATTATAAATTGGCGCCTTAAATATAGCCTATGTGCTTTATCTGTCTATGTACTGTTGGCTTTCGTAGGTGTCTCATACTGGGAAAAAGAAAGAGAGGATTCCATTTAGTTATTAACTAATATATGCATTTATTTAAGGAGCGACCCGCTCCAACACAATAGTTATAAAAACGTAAAAGCGAGTGGGGGAGGCATGATGGGGGGGCGTGTTCGTAGCCAACCAATAGGAGGGCGCCATTCCAAAAAAAAAAAAAGCAAACGGCGACAGAGTTGATTAGGAGATGAGGAATGACGCTCGTAACTGTATATAGAATATCCATAGTACTGGCCACAACTTTTACTTAGTCCAATCTACAACACATTACATAGGAATAAAAAACAGCGTATTTTCCTTCCAAATTTAAATTTCACAATCGAAAGATGTTTTCATCATAAATTAAGTTTATAAGTTTTTTAAAGTTTCTATATAAAGAAAATATTAAGATTATGAAGAGTACGGTAATATAAGAAAAATGAAATAATAATATTGATACATTAGTGCATTTTAAGGACAGAATAGAATTCACAAAAATGTAATAAACAACCAAAAACATAAACTATAGTTATAATTTGAGATCTCAAGATACCATTCGACCAGCACATATCCTCCACACGTATATTTTCAAAAATTTTTTATAACACACAAGAAGGTAATATATATTTTCTCCCCCTTTCAATATCATTAATATTTAAAATATGTACAAATTAATTTGTATATAAATATAGCATTTATCAATAATTTATTAACGTGATACTCCTGTTGAAGGATTGACACAAGTCCAAAAGCTTAAAAATAAAAATTTGAACAAGAAACTTAACCCTGCAAGCTTTATTTACTTTATAATAAACTATAGTTAAGTGACTTCTCAAGTTATAAATGAAGAGTTATTAAAAACCAAATTATTCAATATGCTCCAATATAATATACCCCGATATATATATACGATAATTCTAACATAAAAAATAAAGTAAATATATATATAATAAAACTATTATTAATATTTTATTCAATAAGAATTTTCAAACTTAAAATGGAGTCATTAGAAGTTCCAAAGTTGCTCTGTGAGCCGTTTTCGACACAGGATTGCCAGATCAATTTATTGAATTCCGTAATATTCACTGAATAAAGGGTTTCTAAATGGGCGGATATGGCTTTCTACGAAATGGATATAAGCCATATATAAAATTGTTTTATTCCCCCAAGTCCTCAATTTATTGGAAGAGGAAAAAATGACAAATAGAATATATATTTATATATATACCATAGTTATATATATAGACCTTTGTCTCAAATACTATAAATTATATTTATCTTATGATTCGTAATTCGATATTTACGCCAAATGAATATATATTTATGATAATAAATGATTAAATGTTTATATATATATCCATTTATTGTTTTTCATTATCACGTGATATAAATCAGCCAATCAACATTTGGATCATTGGTCAATTAGATTAAAGTTTTTTTATTAGCTCAGATATTGATTTGAACAAGAATTATTTATGTTGAAAATAAATTTGTGCAATTCAATTCTAAGAATTTTCCTCTATTTATTTTTGGTAGTATTATAGTTACTTTCAAATTCTGTAAATCTATCAGTGTGTGTGTGTGTTTTTTAACAAATTTATTTACGAGCTTCATCTATGAATTATTTTGATATTAGGATTATTATTTTTTTTTGTATTATAATGATCTTAATTGAATAAAAATATGTGATGCCTCCAGGGAAAGGTATATTTTAATGAACATAATTATTCTCAAGAGCTTTCGGCACGAACGCCCTTCTACAGAAGAAAATTGGTATAATAATGGCATAATTTTCTACTGTAGAAAAGCGTTCGTGCCCAAAAACTAGAGAATAAATATGTTTATAAAGATAATTTTCCCTGGAAGTTTGATATATTTAACTCAGTATTGATACAAGGGATTATATCAATGAAGGATCTTGATGTTCTTTTCATATGACCGGCTTACCTGAGACATAGGATACAAACAGCTATCCTGCTGACCCACCTCAACCCTACATCTATGGCCGGACTTCCAAATTCAACCTCATCATGGAACTTTCTGATCAACTGGTTCTTCTCAGCAATCCACTCAGGACCTGATGGAAAGCACTCAGCACTAGTCCATACTGGTGAGCTGGACATCCTGGGTAGTTGGTGTTCTGCGCCCCGGGAACCTGGGCTATAAATATCTGTCTTTTGATCTCTCTATTTTTTTCGATTTTCTTATAATTATTATACCTTGTTTCAATTTTGTAGGTTCACCTACTTTGATTTCTTTATACTTGGTGTTATACACGTTTCCCGAGTAGGTTTCCTCATTTAAAGCAAATACAAGTAAATAAAAGTAAATTACCCTTTAAATTTATTGTTTTTTATTTATTCGTTGTCTTCCTCATAGTTTGTGATCCTTATTCTTTGCGTCCGTTCTCTCTCCTCCAAATGAATAATGAAGATATAATGGAAACAATGTTACAAAAGGAATAATACTATAGTACATAATCTGTTCAAAATAAATGTAAAACATCAGAGCTTATTTTGAATAAATGGAGAGGCTCATCAAACATGATGAAACGATATCAACATATTTTTCTAGGTTTCTGTAGTTTATTTGCATGTTTTGAATATTTGTAAAAAGGCAAATATCCTCTTTGCATACTAAATTGTTGCTGTATAAATTGAATATAAACAGCGGCACCATGTTTGGTAGTCAGTCAGTAGGATGTATCAATTGTGATATTTAAATAAACTATATTCCCTAAATACACGCTTGTTCGGCGGTACATTTACTAATATTGGAACGATACAGAGAAGATTAGCATGGCCCCTGCGCAAGGATGACACGCAAAATCGTGAAGCGTTCCATATATTCCCTAAGTCCGTGGCCTGATCTAAACAACACCTCATCCTGGCTACTCTCTATCTAGCGATACAACAAATCTGGCGACGAGGGTCTACGAGAATATCAATATTCATGAAATGATCTATCGCATTTCTTATGAGTTTGATGCTCTATAGGAATATATCGAATGTTTTATATCGACCATTGACAAAGATACATACGGCAACTGGATTCCTTTTAAATGGAAATATTTTAGAATGAAATTGATCTATAAAATCTTAGATAGGATTTCCCCTCAAAACTAGACGTCATTTATTGACGGTCGTCACAAACTAGCGGCCTCAGTTCGGTGACAATTCCACAAAACCAGTGTTGGAAAACTGAGAAGCGTCCCCCTGGAGACCATGGTTTCAGGCTCAATGACCCTCTTCAGTCCAAAAGAGTTTCATAATGGATCTCACGGAATAGAGTCCGCCTTAGGCTCAAGAGGATCATTAGCCCGAAACCATGGTCTCCAAGTGGTCGCTTCATAGTTTACCAAATATGGTGTTGTGGCTTTGTCACCAACCTGAGGCTTCTAGTTTGCGGCGACGGTCAATAGATGGAGTCTAATTTTTGACGGGAGAGGTGACATTTGCTTTCATGTAATATTCCAATTAAAGGTTATTCATGTAAAGTTTCCGGAAACCAGGCTCTTTATCATATGTTCTAATCAAATGTAACTGTTAGTGACCTCTGTTAAAGAACCCGATGTGGAAGGAATAAAATAATTTATCAGAACATTAAGGTATATCAAGGTAGAATTTATCAGAGAAAGTGAGGGCTTAATTAAAGACAATGCTAACACAAGTATAAATAATTTCATCCATCGATGATACTTGCAGTTGGAGTTTTATCTCTAGATCGTCATTTTAGGTTTTAATGTTGTAATTGTTTATTTTAGTTTGAATATTTTCAGAATGGCGCAACAAATTTAATTAAGATTACATAGCGTTGGTTGGTAATAGAATTAATATTTCCACATTTCCACATTAGAATATGTTACTGGCTCCCCCCACACACCTTGCAAACACGTGGGATGTCGGGATAATGGAATTCCAGGCTTTTGCAGATTAGATGATGGAATCCAATGTAGATTTATAGTTCAGTAATAGGTATTTGTTATTTTGGTTTGTTATTATCCCGGATGAAGTGTCAAATGGTGGCCAAATGTAGTATCTAGTCGTGAGAATTTGTGTTGTTTATAGCCTATACTAGCCGAATGACCCGGGCAACGCCCGTGTTTTACCCGAGTGAATGTTTTTATTCAAATACTATTTGTTACAATTATAAATTGGCGCCTTAAATAAATGCATGTCATAATTTGTATATAATTGTATGCCCCCGACCCACTATGCATGTACAATATATGATTTTCAAAGATTTAATAAAGAATAAGGTAACTGGAGGAAAGAAAGTGGCAACAAGACATAGGAAGCAGGCTAAAAGCGGGCACAAGTATAAATAACTTGTACAGTCAATACTTCCTCGCAAAGCCCGGACGTATCTGGTATCCGCAGAAGTTATATTAGTATAGAGACGCCCAATATTTCCGGACAGGACCGGACGTATTTTGATAACGCGGAAGTAAATAGAGTCGAACTAACACCCGATACTTCCTATCAGGCCGGGCATATCTTTCACCAAAGAAAGCCGCCGGTCCAATTAGGAAGGAATAACTAAATAGGTCAACCAATAGAAAAACGGGCACGTTCCATCCTTCGACCAATGGGAAGGAAGACAACTCGTGGTGTTAAATCGAAAGACAAGAATTGTCAGTTGTGATTTGGCTTCCAACAAGGTGACATCGGCTCTGGACCTCTCTCCCTCTGCTCATCCCGCAGCTAAGTACAATCACCACCATGTGATCAGATAATTAAAAATCAAAACCCGCTCCGCCTCCTCAAGCTTTCTTTCCTCCAACCCAGTTGCCTTTTATTTTCAAACCCCATCACGTGTCCTGATTATTCCTAACTGTATGCTTCACTTGCCACTCAACGACTGCGTTTCAACCAATCCTCACCATTCAAATCGAACAACAAGAAATTCCGCAACGATATTGTCACAGAACGGTTAAGTCGACAGGATTCTACAACAGTGTAATACATCAAATATTGCAGTGTAATAACTTTGGATATATTACATGCATATATTAGTTGGCTTCCGTAGGCGTCTCTTACTGGGAAAAAGAAAGAGAGGATTCCATTTAGTTATTAACTAATATATGCATTTATTTAAGGAGCGACCCGCTCCAACAAAATAGTTACAAAAACCAAAAAGCGAGTGGGGGGGGGGGGGGGGGGCAAAGGTGGCGAGATCGTAGCCAACCAATAGGAGGGCGCCATTCCAAAAAAAAAAGCAAACGGTGACAGAGATGAAGAATGACGCTCGTAACTGTATATAGAATATATTTTCTACAATAATCTCCCACTGGTAGTTTTCACCACTGATGAGCCAGACCCTCCCATTATTTTTGCATTTCTATGGAAGCAGTAAAAAATTGATTTATTTTAAAAAATATTCATACGCGTCAAAAATAGTTCAAATATTTTTCAATAAACCATATTAAAAATAAATATTGCATATTCTGACCGTTCACATGAACATTTCAGATAGCAGAGCGTTATCTATATATCTATGTTATAATATTCTTTAAATTTTGTTATTTAAATGTTATTCTTAATTTTTAAAACGAATATATTCATAAAAATAATACACAAGTGAAATTGTACTTGAATGAGGTTTAAAAATTAAGAAAAAGGCACCTCCTAATCGGGTAACTGGAAATTGATAGCCAGTTTTTGGTCATTGAGGGCTGATGAGGGCCAACAGCCTTAAACGCGTAGGTGGTCAGTTTATTTTTTATTTTTTAAGAAAATATATTAGACCAATTCTCGAACAATACAAAAAAAAACATTTATATAAAACATAAAAAGATTTATACTGGCCGAAGTATCTTTTTTCAAGAAATATGAATGCCGGCCAGGCAGCCTCTATCTTCACGAAAAAAACAACGATTAGTTGCTATTGATTCCTGCAGATGGCGCAAGACACCTGCAACTTTCAGTTACGAGATTAGGAGATACCTGTCTCTGAATATACTCAGAGTTAACAAAATATATATTCTCATTATATTAGTTAAATATATGACTGCTTTCGAAATAATTGCCTTTCGAAAGGACCTTACGATTGAAGGCATCCGTTTTTATGGCTTGGTCTGTGTCTAATGAGCCATTTGCTGGACAGCTTGCGATATATTGTTGCACCATGTTGCAGCTTTTCAAGGTCATAGACCTTTGTTTCCTCCTTCCTGGTGTTATACACGTTTCCTGAGCGGGTTTCCATACTTAAGGCAAATAAAGAAAAGTAAATTACCTTTTAAAGTTACTGTGTTTATTTATTCGTTGTCTTTCTCGTAGGTCGTGATCTAAGATTAGTCTATGACTCCCTCTAGGTCCTCTCTCGCTCCAATAACCAATCAAGATATGTACAATAAAAATATTAAAAAAGGGAAAATAAAACTATAAAAAGTAATTATACCATTGTATATAATCTATTCTAAGTAAATATTAAATATCATAGAATAATTGAAATAAATGTAGGGCGCATCAAAATTGATGCAACAATATATACTTGGGGCTTAATTATTATTTGCTGCACCTTTTATTCAAATGACATATATATATTTTAATGAAAATTAATTAATATAACTTTCTAAGATATAATATCTATATTTCAATATGAAAATATTTCAGTATAGCCAAATCTAACTAATAAAAGTGACGCCTTATCCTTTGAAATTGTATTTGAAAATTTCATTTTAGGTTATCATCCTATTAAAACGTAAAGATGGGTATAAAGAATAAATCACAACACCAGCTTGGAAAATTCAGATATATTCATTGTTTTAATGAATATTTGAAGAGAGAAGTGTCACTTTTGGTAGATCAATATCATCGTTCTGCTATTTTATACTGAATGCTTGCTTGAAAATAGGCCTCAGCACTTGACCAATTTGAAAACTACGTATTTGGCTAATTTGACCAATTTCGTAAATCCTCTCGTAGGATGCTATGTAATTGGATTCAGCCTAAATCCAAATTTTAATAAACAGGTTGAATTTTTAATGAATCTTTCAATTTGTTATTCCCAGCTTCCCATTTTGTACTGGAAAAACTCAAAATACCTCATTTTAATGATAAATTATAGGAAAATATTCTACTTTTGGTACATGAATTTCACACTTACGTAAAATTTGATATAAATGGAAGTTAATCCTGGGGAGGAAATTAATCTATAAAATAAAGATCGCTTCTCCGGTCAAAATATACGTTTAAACTAAGAACCATCTATTGACCGTCTTCGAAAACAAGCGAACTCAGATAAGTGACAAAGTCACAACACCAGCTTTGGAAAACTGAGAAGAGTCCGCCTGGAGACCTTGGTTTCTTGTTAATGGCCTTCTTCATTAATAGGCAGACTTAATTTCATGAGATCAAAAGAAATCTTCACAACCTGCCAAAGAGATTTTCTAGCTGTTAAAGTGGCTAAGTCAAATCTATAGCCAAATTATATAGATGAAATTATACTTAGAGGATATTGATTTATAAAATTGAGAGTCAGCTCTCCCGTGAAAATAAACTCTAAAACTGATCTACTTTGGCCATTGATCTAGATTAGCTGGTTTTTCTTTATCAGTTTTCAATATCACAAGGAATCAAGATTTAGGGCTTATTTGTCTATAATAATTATTGTAGAACTTGAAACTCTTCCGGTGTGCAACTTAAGAATAAACGTATCAATAAACGGAAGATAAGATTCTTTTAAATTAAAGATTCTTATCTTCCGTTTATTGATACGTTTATTCTTAAATAATTATTGTGTTACTCCCGTCGAGAAGGGCTGATAAGCCTGACATCTTTAAAAACTGATAAAAGGTTTATCACGGATAAATATTCGATTTGAATTTATCCAAATTTCCTGTAAATTAAATAAACACATTGAAAAATGTTCCTGGAGATGAGTTTCTTTTTATTTTAAAACCATCTCAAGCTTTCGGTCATCTCTGCCCTTCCACAGGAGAACCTATATTTATTCTTTATATAAGTTCTCCTGTGGAAGGGCAGAGATGACCGAAGCCTTGAGATGGTTTTTGAAATAAAAAGAAACTCATCTCCGGAAACCTTTTTTTAATGTGTTTATTTAATGTTCAGAAAATTTACATCAATTCATGTGAAATTTATTCATTATGAAATTATAAATATTCGATTTGTATAATTACTTTTTTTAGGGTGCCCGGGCCGAACACACACTAAAGAGGCTCCAGTCGTTAGACCTAGCGACCTCCCAACACTCCAAGGAGGTCACCTCTCCTCCATGCTCCAGGAGGCCCAACACTCCAAGGAGGTCAACCTCCCCTCCATGCTCCAGGAGGAGGGCGATGTTCTAGGCACTGATTTGTTAAATTGGGATAAATGTACAGTTAAAACTCTCGCTAATATTGACGATAAGTCAAACGATATTGGTGTAATGATGATGATAAAATATTTATAATGAAGTTAAAAATAGCTGCAATTTGAGATGCTTTCATAGAAGGTCAATCTAGGGAATTAGGTCTAGGGAATTTGAGAAAAAATATATTATATTTAAAATGTAAAAATATTCACTATATAAAAATGCTGAATTAATCTTTGTACGTTAATTAGAAAATACCGATTTTAATGAGGTAGAATAGAAAAATAAATTGTTCATTTGTTAATGCGGAATGAGCAAAACAAAGAGGATCTAAGCAAGGAAATGCAAAAATGCAAAAAAATCCATTTAGTTGCCACCAATCAAACCTTTGTCTTTCATGCCATTTTTTTTCTAAATTGCTACTTTAACTTTGACAGGGTTTAAAAATCACGGAAAGCAATTATTTTGTAGTAAATTTTTACCTACTCGCTCTAAATTTAAATGACGGATTTTTTTGTTTAAAAAAGGACGAATTTCAAAAGTAATTATTTCTCGAGAGAACAAAGAATTTTAACAAATTGCTAAATTCTTCTATCTCACTTGCATAATAAATAATTCAATTATCTACGTTTCTTTTTTAATGTTATTTTAAGATATGACAATATTAGTAATGGTGTATTTATAGCGATGTATAGTGAACAATTTTGTGTGAAAGATGAAAAATAGTTTAATTTTATTGATTTATTTATGTAAAGAATTTTTTTAAAATTATATTTGTATTGTTCTCAAACTTCCCCCAAAGCAAGTACATTTTTCTCTTGAATTCATCAACTAAGAATTCCTCTAAAATGTTGCATATTTAGATAGAGTAGCTCCATATACATTTTTATGAAGACATTGAAGATTAACTGAAATAACTATCGGGATTGGTGATCCAGGTTCTTTCAATATTTATAATCGCAGTTCAGACAGTAGGAAATTGTTTCATTTGGAAAAGAAGAAGGAAAAATGCGTTGAATGTAGATCGAATTTTTGCCGGTAGGGTATTCATATAAATAGCAATAACGCGCCATCTATATATTTTTTTTCATCGCAGTAAGGACAGTAGAAGTTTGATTTATTTGTGAGAAGAAGCATTCTCGTTTGGGTGTTTTCATTTGTAGGGTATTCATATATAAAGATAAAAGCCACCTCTCATGCCAAAATAGTCGTCAAAGATAGACGTCATCTATGGGTCGGTGACAAAGCCACAACACCAGCTTTGGCATGCTGAGAAGCGTCCACCTAGAGACCATGGTTTCGAGATAATGGGCCTCGTCAGTCTAGGACGGACTTAATTCCATGATATCCACAGGGAATCTAATGGAATCTTCGAAATCTGCCAAAGAGGTGTTTATCTAACAAAGTGGTTAGGCCAAATCTATGACCATTGACAATTAAAACATATTTATTGACTTCCTAGTCAATATTTACAGAATAAAAATTACATAAATGAAATAAATATTTACAGTCAGCCAGGTAATCACCGCGATAGTGTCCGCTTCCAGGCGATGACTCGATGGTCTCACCCAGTCCAACCTGGACGAAGGTAGATTCTTGACTTCGCCGATGCGAGAATGGCCATTTCGTCGTCCTCCAGGCCAGTCCCGAGAATTCAAGCCTGGAGATCAGGGGGTCTGCCGAAGATGTTGAAGGCCTCCCGGACGAGGGGCCTGATTTTGGCTAAACCTATGACCTAAATATTAGAGAGTTTTTGCTTTGACGATCTTTTAACGGTAGAGGTGATCTTTTTATAGCGTTACAGTGTCAGTTTTAATAAATCCATCGCTCTCATTGTATCTCACTCGTCTCTAAGTTAAATAACCTCACATTTTTTTTTATCTGCTTGCCGATTTGTTCTCTTCAGTCACGTGAACATATCCAGCCAATCAGCGTTGAGGTTAATGAGGCAAAAACGTTTTTCTATCACATTCATTACACACATCAAGATATTAAAAAAAAAGACCGAATGTTCAAATAGTAAAGGTTTTCATCTAGCCAATATAATAAAAGGTTCATGTAAACGTGTTGTCAGGATTTGCCTTTTTATATCAATATTAACACCTGACCTTTTTTATTATTTTTATATTTTTTCACATGTTTATCGTATTTAGGCAAGTTTGGATTTAAATACCTATTTCTTGATTTCTCAGGAAGCCTCTGGAATGAAACCTGCACCATGCTGACGAGGGTCAACAGCCCGAAACGCGTTAGTGGTTGGGTTTTCAGGATTTATCAAGAAAGTAGTGTCAGGGAACAGGCTTAATTAACGTTTAGTTGATTTCTGTTCCTCTAGATGGCGCTCTGCCATCTGAAAGGTTCATGTACACGTGGTCAAGATATGCCTCTTTTGATTTTAATAACAACACCTGACATTATTATTACTATTTTTGAAATTATTTTTCACCTATATATATTAAGAAAATTCGAAACCAATATAGACGCGTATGATTATTTTAAGAATTGAACAATTTCTACTGCCCTTACTGCAATGGAAAAATTAATGGGATGGCCTGGCTTATCAGTGGTGAACCCTGCCAGCAGTTTCGCCAATTTAATCTACCATACCGTTTTTAATACCATATTGTTTAATTTTTAAACTAATCATACGCGTCTATATTAGTTTCGAATTTCATAACAGAGATTACGCGCTAATGCATCATAATATATATATATATATATGTCGAATTCTGTCGACTCTAGGTCGGATCCTGTCGACTCTCTGTCGAATCCTGTCGACTATCTTCCTTAAGCTGTGGTAATTCGGTGATCTGGTTTGTTGTATTGAGTCGTGGGGAAAGATGATGATTGCGCAGTCGTGATGGTGGGGAGTGGTAAAGCACACAGAGACGACTCAAAGGGGAATCCGAGGCATCAGAGAGAGAGAACGCAGCGACCACGTTGCGGCCGGCGGGGCACTTACTAACGATCTGTCTGCTTCTGCTGCCTGCTATCTTGCAACACTGAACTGACTACCTGAACTGACTAACTATTGGCTGCGGGGCAAGCCTTTTTTATATGCTCAAGCGTTACATCATCGGACGTACGGCGCCGCGGTGTCTAGGCGATTGATCTTTGGTTTTGGTAGTTTAGTTTTGGTTTATACGTTCTCTCTAGATGTACCTTTGTATATATTTGAACACACAAAAGCGATACATACAAAGTTAATTGATTAAAGGAGGATTGGGTACAATGATTGAAATTTCATATTAGAATAGGGCGTGTAAGAATTTCCACATATATATTACCACATATATACAATATATATATAAATATTCTCCTTTCACAATTTATTTCTTTATATTCCGTAGTAGCATGATGTAGAAGTGCCGCGATCACCTTTATTGTGCTCCACAGAAAAAAGTTACATATTAGATGTATAGGTGCTTGTAAAAGAAGAAGAGAGTAGCCAAGTAGAAGTATATTCGGTAAATCGATGAAATAGGATATCCAGACCAATTATTAAGAAATATTTGCTTTTATTTATTTATAATTTATTTAGTTATATATCTCTATGCCATAACTAATGAATTCCTATTTGAGAGCCAAGCTTTTTATTCATAAATGCATATTGCAATAAATTGAGAAGATAAAGCAATAACGTGCCTTCTATACAAAGAAAATGAAAGAATTTAAAAACAAATGCTTCATTTATACACAAATAAAATTTCTACTGCCCTTCAGTAAAGCGTATATAAGCTGAATCGTCCAATACAGTTTTAGAGATTTAAGAAGCGGTCTGGTGGATTAAATTGGAGAAACCGATATGAGGGTTCATCACTGATGAGCCAAGCCCTCCCAATATTTTTTCAACGCTGTAAGGACAGACGAAGTTTTATTTGTGTATAAAATAAACTTTCAAATTTAAATCCTTTCATCTTCAATGTGTGGGAAGATGCTATGCATGATCAAAAAACGAAACGTTCCCCTCAATATCCATCAAACATTACACAAAGGAACGAGATTTCTATTCGTTTAATAGAACTTCTTTTTAAGTTTATTCTTTGAAATAACCGAAATATTTCATTTTTAGTACACCAGGTACAGGCCAGGATAACAATGGTGGGTAGATGTAGGCGACTGCTTTTACTGTAAGTGCACCACATGTCTACACATGTGAAAAGCAGTTCGACTTTGTATTTACAAATATGCCAGAGCTTTGTTTGGTTACTTGCACTCGCTGGTGGGCAAGAATCAGGGGCCATTTGAGCATTTTTTTAATGAAAAAAAGTGCCCAATGCAGGAATTGAACCCGGGTCGTAGCGGTCGAAAACTAAAGGTTTAGACTACCTTTCCACCAATCCCTTAAAATTTCGTTATAGAAATTATAAGTTATGATTGTGTAAATTGTTGAAAGCTCATTGCTATAAATAATTTATTTCTTTGAATCTTCTGCTATGTTGATAAAACTATTTTCCATTTTAAATTGTTCTCTGAATAATATTTAATTTTACAAGTTTTTGCTGAAAAAAAGAGCAATTTCAAGATTCCACACCCTCATTTTAATAAATTTATTTTGTCCATAATTTGAAATGTATATATGTCATAATTTGTATATAATTGTATGCTCCCCGACCCACTATGCATGTAAAAATGTATGATTTTCAAAGATTTAATAAAAGAATAAGGTAACTGGAGGAAAGAAAGTAAAAAAAGACATAGGAAATAGGCCTAAAGCTGGCACGACTATTCTGGGCACCCCTGTGTCAATATTGCAGGGCCAGAGACCGGACGTCTCTAGTGACCGCAGAAGTTATATTAGTCGCGAAGCACTCAATACTTCCTGACAAAGCAGGACGTATCTGGTATCCACAGAAGTTATATTAGTATAGAGACACCCCATACTTCCGACCCAAGACCGGACGTATTTTGATAACGCGGAAGTAAATAAAATCGAAATAGCAACCGACACTTCCTATCAGGCAGGCCATATCTTTCACCAAAGAGAACCGCGGGCCAATCAGAAGACAGCACCTTAAGTAGGTCAACCAATAGGAAAAGATCATGTGACATCTCTCGACCAATCAGAGAGAAACTGAGTCTTGGTGTTAAATCGAAAAAGCAAGAATAGTCAGTGGCTCCTTCGCTTCCAACAAGGTAACATCTACTCTAGAGATCTCTCTCTCTCCGCTCATTTCATCTAAATCCAATCATCGCCATGTGATCAGCTAATTAATAAGTCAAATCGCTCAGCTCTTCTCAAGCTTTCTTCCCTCCATCCCAGTTGCCTTTTATTTTCAAACCCAATCACGTGTCCTGATTATTCCTAACTGTATGCTTAAACTTCCACTCAAACGACTGCGTTTCAACCAATCCTCACCATTCAAATCGAACAGCAAGAAACCCCGCAACGATATTGTCACAGAACGGTTAAGTCGACAGGATAAAGAGATGGAATTAAATCAGGATCCCATAGGCGTAAAGTCAGACGGTCCGACGGAAACAATGGAAAGAAGGCAAGAAGTAAGAGAGAGCGAACCGACAGGAGAAAGACAGGAGGTGACCGGCCGAGAGACAACTGCGCCCCTAGCGGACGCCGTCAACCAGCTGTCAACGCTCCTGACCCGGGTAAAAATTTCTGATGGAGCGGAGTCGGCGATCCCACCTTTCGACGGCGCATACAGCGCGACACAGTTTTTCCAGACGTTCGACCGAAAAATGGAAGACGCATCCATGGGAGAACAAGAAAAATTACTGCGCCTGCCAAACTACCTGGTGCGACAACCCCTGGAGCTCTTCAGGAAACTTCGACTGGCCGACCGGAGTTATTTCCAGGTGAGACAAATCCTCCTAGATCTCTACCCTGAGTCAAGCGAAGCGTCCTTTGCGAAATATTTCGCCATGAAACTTACTGGACAAGCCAACCTAGAGACCTACTACCGGGAAAAAACCGCCATGGGATTGCAACTAGGACTTCCACAAGAGGTGATCCTCGAGACGCTGACAGAAGGACTGCCATTCAACGACCAGCGCCTAGTCCGCGTAGTACCTCCCGAGAACCTAGGAGAATGGTTCCGACTGGTACAGCGGATCCACGGGCCCAGTGCACCGACAACGCGACCCAGAGAAGATCAACCACCCACAATGTCGGGTCCGTACCACAGCACACCCCGACGCCCAGGTGCATGGAATGCACCTCTTCCACCATCCAATTGCAAGTTCTGCGGCGCGAGACACTGGCACAGCGAATGCCGACGTCGACCAGTCCCGACGACCCACGAAAAAGTGCGGACGGTGCAAACAGTCCCAAAACAACCAACCACGATTCCACAACAACCAAGTCAAGCCAGGGACACCCCAGCCGAGCAGCCCTTTCGAGACTGAGGTAGGATCCCTAAACCAACTGACTGTCAAACTTTTTCTAGCCCCTAATGTATCATGCCCCTTTTTAATTGATACGGGCGCCAGCCTGAGTATAGTGCCATATAATATTTATCATATGCTAAAAACCCACCTGCCTAATTTAACCCTTGAGGGACATTCACTACACCTCCAAACCCTAAACGGATTTGCAAAAACCATGGGTAAACTATCTATCCAACTGACAATAGGACAAATATCACGAAAGGAGAATTTCCATGTAGTGAATGCACCATTGCCATTTGGAATTCTTAGTATCAATAGCCTCCATAAATTCATATTAACCATAGATTTTAATAAATGCACTATACTCCAGCTGGGCACCCCATTGTCTACCCTTTCCTACCATTTTAATCATGTGTCCAATGTATGCACGTACTGGCAGTGTCAGGCGATGTCACAAAAAATTTTCCCCGCATCCCAACTTTCCGCCTATGACAACCATTGCGTGCATTCATTGAGAAAAACCCACTTATCTACATGCCCCTTTTTCACTAAAGCCAATTGCCCTTTTTACATGCCCTCAAATAATCAAACCACAACAACTTCAACTTATGAACCTGTCCAAAACGCACCCACCCAGCGGGATAACTCGCATACCAAAAACATAGGTGATCACACACCGTTGCACAACTCTCACATGACCAACCCACACAACGAACTCGACACTCACACTAATACACAACAAAACCCTTTACCCCATGCATACTACAGCACAACACCTAACACTCACTATACACCACAGTTCACAACACTTTTACAAAGGTACACTCACATTTTTTCACAGGACAAATTCAACGTACCATGCTTACGTATTCCACCAGTAAAAATACCCACGAACTCCGAAAAAATAATCACCATACGTCCATATCGTGTTCCGATATGTGACCAACAAGAAATCCGTAACCAAATACAACAAATGCTGGAGAACGACATCATAGAGCAATCTTTTTCACCTTTCTCGAGCCCTGTCACCCTCGTCACTAAGCGCGACAAGACCAAACGGTTTTGTATCGATTATAGGAAGGTGAACGAGCTAATCAGCTCTGATGTCCATCCCCTCCCGAGAATCGAGGATATCCTAGACCACCTCGCACAAGCCAAATATTTCTCCACGGCCGACATATCCTCTGCGTATTGGCAAGTCCCAATACACCCCGATTCTCGACCACTGTTAGCATTTGCCACCTTTGAAGGATTATACCAACCCACTCGATTACCTTTCGGGTTAAAAACCAGTCCTCAGATTTACGAACGAGCCATAAGTCAGGTCCTACAGAGACACGGACTTGACTGTGTGGCACATTACTTTGATGATTTCATCATTTACTCCAACACGTTGGAGGAGCATCAAAACCACCTGCGACAATTTTTCGCCTTTTGCGAAGCGGAGAAGTTACAACTTAACTTCGCAAAATGCGAATTTTTTAAGCAATCCATAAATTTTCTAGGTTACACCATCACAGCTGGTACAATTACACCACTCACACGTAACACCGACATTATCCACGCCATAAAACAACCACACAACCGAAAAACACTACAATCCTTTTTAGGCGCTGTGAACGTCTATAACAAATTCATCCCGGAATACGCTCGCTTGCGAGCACCACTCAATAACCTCCTCAAAAAGGATGTCGTGTGGAACTGGAATGAAGCTTGTCAAGAGGCGTTCATTGACCTGAAAGGAAACCTCACACAACACCCCATTTTACACCTTTACAAAGAAGGTCTGCCATGCCAAGTGTATTGCGATGCATCCACCCTCGGTATAGCAGGCATTCTCAAACAAGTTCACCCTGACGGGAACATATATCCAGTTCAATATTTCAGCCGAACATTGCGCCCACACGAGAAAAACTACTCCATCTCTGAACTTGAATGCTTAGCAATCGTTGAGAGTGTGGAGAAGTTTCGCATCTATCTTATGGGCAGAAAATTTACTATATTTTCTGACCATCACGCATTGCAGTGGCTGAAAACCATCAAAAACCCGTCCGGCAGACTGTTTCGATGGAGTTTACGACTATCGAGTTACGAATATGAGGTCCGCTACATAAAGGGAAAACTACAATATGAAGCAGATCTCTTGTCCCGTAACCCGTTTTGTGGATTCTTGGACGCCACCCTTATCAAGACCCACCAACCTCCTCCATCGAAAGAGTCTAGTTTGACCCTTGATCGTAATGGATTACATACAGTTTCCCGAAAAGGTATAACCAAGATTATACTTCCAAAACCACTCATACAACAACTCTTACAAACAGTACACACACAATACAATCACCCCGGTATTTCACAAATGTCACGAATCATCTCCACACAATATTACTGGCAAGGTATGTCAAAAGATATTAAACAAAAAGTTAAAACCTGTCCCACCTGCCAATTAACAAAACGTCCAGTAGGACCCACTTACGGAGAATTAAGTCAACCTCCGGAATCTAAAGAACCCTTCGACCTTTTATCTCTGGACACCATAGCAGGATTTGCCAAATATGGCAACACCAAGATATATCTCCATGTGGTAGTCGATCATTTTTCACGCTACGCATGGGCTTTTCCATCTAAATCCACCAGTACCACCACCTACCAACAGGTACTTAAACGAGTATTACAGGATGGCTCTCCAAAACGCCTTCTTACGGATAGAGCCCCTGCTTTCACTTCGCCAAAATTTCGTAGTTTCCTACTTAATAGAAATATTCACCCATTGCTCACAACCAGCAACAATCCACAAGCCAACGGCCTATGTGAACGCCTGAACGCCACCCTCACGGGAAAACTTAGGTTATTACACCTAGAAAATCCTAAGGTCGCATGGACCAAGTTGGTCAAGAAGGTTACACTTATATATAACAAGACACCCCACTCTACCACAGGTTTTCCACCCATATACTTAATGTTTGGTATCCTACCCCCAGAAATCTCTAATCATAACACACCGTACCCAGATATCGACAAAGCTAGAAAAATTGCACACACACGCACACAAAACAAACATTTACAAGACAAAAACACTTATGACCAACGACACAAGCAACCACATTTCGAAGTAGGTGATCTAGTGTTAGTAAAATTATATCACCACCCAAATACAGGGAAACTTGCGCCATATTTCACAGGACCTCACACAATATTAGAAATTATTTCACCAAATGTGGTCCGCATAGATCGACCAAATCAACCACTTCAAAGAGACACTGACACAATCCACGTCAACAAACTTAAACTGTATACAGAAAAAATCCATTATATATCACCACCCGCCGTTAGCACATATCATATAAAGCACAACCCCAATTACACGTTCCCTTTCAAACATTTAACACCCGAATTATTCCCAACAGAGTCATTAAGGTTCAAACCCACCAGCAGCGAACCTTTCAGGCATTTAGACCCTGCCATTTTTGCAACAAGACGATTTGCATCACTCTTCCCCGATGTTAAAAACTGCAAACCTGACAACCAGCTCAATCATATCACACCACTCCCTAAAGATATCAAACAGGAGAACTGCGAACCTACCAATCATTCAAATTCTACAATTCATAAGGTTCAAGCAAATATTTCAGAGTCCCCAGTTACAAAAATGTGGACGAACATGGGGCAATATCCTATCTTTCATCTGATTTTTATCCTCTGTTTGTTAGTTCTACCATACAACTGTATCCCAATTTTAATCATTAATCACTTGTTTATCTATACCATGCCCGCTCGTAAAATCTTCGAACTACAAGAGGCAGTTTTTAATTTTGGACAAACATTAGGAATCATCTTTGCAGAAAATCTAAAAAGACTCCGAAGAGATAGAAGTAATTGAAGAATGACCAACCAATGTCGGAGAAGTCACACTCCAAAAACAAGATGCAAATAGCAATTAGGCGGACAGGAAACGTAGTTCCCCCACTTCCTGATCCAATTACATGCAAATAGTGTGGGAGGGTAATTTTAGGATCGGACCTCGCGTCCCCGACACGTCCCACTTTCGGCGTCTCATTACAAGGCCCCGCTCATCCAAATTAGGTCACCGCTCTCCCCAGCCACAGATTCCTCTATGCCACCAATTTTGGATTCCAATTCGAACTACGTATCGATTTTTACAATGTAGTCAAATCAACTGTCACTCGGAAATCTAAAAAAAAAAAAAAAAAAAAAAAGTACAAGACGTCACACACATTTAAATGAATTCATACTCCCATCATAATTGATCAAATACTTTACAAACTTTCAAAAAAAAAAAAAAAAAAAAAAAAAAAAAAAAAACGCTACACCTTCCATCTACACGTAAATACCACAGACCTTAGGATCTCGACAACACATAGAATTCACACACACATTTCTTACACCAAAAACTACTAACATTTTTCACAATACACACAAAGACAAGAAATTTATAGGGCAAAATGGAGCAATCAATACATTTAGATCAGGGCATGTAGATACCAAAGGGTTCAAACCAATACACCTTATTTTACATATCAATCATTTTCATTATTTTCTCTCAATTAAAAATGTAAATATTTAATCAATTTATCAATTTATTCAACTTATTATCAATTTTAATCATTAATTATCATATATTTACCACTTAGTTATGTTATCATAGCCACCAATCAACGAAAACTCATTGGTTTTCTTTCAAAATTAGATATTATATTTCATTTTGATTTACAAAAACATTCTTTTTTTTTTCTCTATTTTTTTTTTCACCATGCAACCAAGCATTTACTTTTTGACTTCCTCCAACTTTTTATTTTTAATTATTTTTGATTTCTCAAAAGCCCTAATAAAATTCCCTCGGTTTCCATTCCCAATCCCGAGCGAGCATATGGTTAGGCATTTTTCCTTTTTTTTTCTCACCATTCAACCAAGCACTCAACTTTGATTTCGCTCAAAAACCTTTTATTTTATTTTATTTTGATTTCAAAAGACCTTATGAAATTTCCTCGAATTCTTTTCCAAAATTCGAGCAAAAAAGTAACTAGGCATTTTCCCTTATCACCATACAACAAAACAATTTTTCTTTTCAACCAAACACATTCAATTTTGATTTCATTCAACTATTCTTATTTTATTTTGTTTTGATTTCAAAGCGCCTTATGAAATTTCCTCGATTTCTTTTCTCAAAATTCGAGCAAAAAAGTAACTAAGCAGTTGTCTTTGTCACCATGCAACAAAACAATTTTTTTTTCAACCAAACACATTCAATTTTGATTTCATTCAACTATTTTTATATTATTTTTATTTTGATTTCAAAAGTCTTAATAGAACTCCCTCGAATTCATTTCTTATCTCGAGTAGAATTCGCTTAGGCGCATTTTCCTTTTTTTTTACCCACTATGTAACATAGCATTCATTGATTTCTTACAATTAAAAATATTTTGACTTCTATTAATTATACTCAACCTATACCATCAACACCATTCTATTTTTCTTTTATATCACCAGCAATGTTTGTATATAGCCCCTTCATACCCACAACTAATTTTCCCACAAAATTATTTTTCACTTTACAGAATTCTCTCAGGCTAACCCCTTCTTGAATTCTTCACATGTAGGGGGCGCATCTGTCATAATTTGTATATAATTGTATGCTCCCCGACCCACTATGCATGTACAAATGTATGATTTTCAAAGATTTAATAAAAGAATAAGGTAACTGGAGGAAAGAAAGTAACAAAAGACATAGGAAATAGGCCTAAAGCTGGCACGACTATTCTGGGCACCCCTGTGTCAATATTGCAGGGCCAGAGACCGGACGTCTCTAGTGACCGCAGAAGTTATATTAGTCGCGAAGCACTCAATACTTCCTGACAAAGCAGGACGTATCTGGTATCCACAGAAGTTATATTAGTATAGAGACACCCCATACTTCCGACCCAAGACCGGACGTATTTTGATAACGCGGAAGTAAATAAAATCGAAATAGCAACCGACACTTCCTATCAGGCAGGCCATATCTTTCACCAAAGAGAACCGCGGGCCAATCAGAAGACAGCACCTTAAGTAGGTCAACCAATAGGAAAAGATCATGTGACATCTCTCGACCAATCAGAGAGAAACTGAGTCTTGGTGTTAAATCGAAAAAGCAAGAATAGTCAGTGGCTCCTTCGCTTCCAACAAGGTAACATCTACTCTAGAGATCTCTCTCTCTCCGCTCATTTCATCTAAATCCAATCATCGCCATGTGATCAGCTAATTAATAAGTCAAATCGCTCAGCTCTTCTCAAGCTTTCTTCCCTCCAACCCAGTTGCCTTTTATTTTCAAACCCAATCACGTGTCCTGATTATTCCTAACTGTATGCTTAAACTTCCACTCAAACGACTGCGTTTCAACCAATCCTCACCATTCAAATCGAACAGCAAGAAACCCCGCAACGATATTGTCACATATATCAATTTTTTTCTCCCGATTAAATAACTATTTTTATTTTCAAGATTTTAACCACGACTGCATTACCATAGCATTATCCTCAAGATATTCAAAAATCAAACATAAAATATTTTTATTTTTAACATATATATATATGAAAATACAATAGAAAAAAATAAAATATAAGTGGGTCAGTTGTTGATATTAAAAAAAAAAGGCATCTCCTGACCACGAGCACATGTGCTTTTTAGATGGCAGAGCGCCATCTAGTGGAGAAAAATAAACTAAGCGTTTATTTAGCTTGCTCTGATATATTTGGCCAACCCAATTTCTTGATAAATCAAGAAAAGCCATCTACGAACGCGTTTCGCGCTGTTGGTGCTCGTCAGCGTGGAGAAGGCTGTAACCACTGCGACCAAAAATATATTTTGGTCCCAATGGCTTCCCGAAAAATCAAGAAATGGGTATATATATATATTTAGATTTATTATCAAATAATATTTACATATAAACCTTTTATTACCATGAAATATAAGAACCACACAATACAGGGGTTTTTCTGAATAAAAAGATATAGGAGAAATTAATAAAAGGATAAAAAACGAGCATTTTCATACAATATCGAATTGAGAGGTCTCTAATTTTTTAAGATATATAAATTTGAAAAAAATATATTTTTCTTATAGTGCGTTTAAGATTTCTCTAATGACTTGCGACATCTGTCGTAAAAAAAAACATCAACTATTTGTTGATTTTTAATTATTCCTGAAAAACATTTTAAAACCAGTGATAAGTTGATATTTATTCCCACAAATGGCGCAATTAGTTAGCAAATTATATTTGCACAATCAGGAAAACCTTTTTTCTTAATTTATGAGCTGAACCCAGTACAATATTTGTCCTATCTTTAGATATATATCTAAAATAGTCATTAAAAATCAATTATAATAATTTTATAAAGAAAATATACATTTCTTACATCAAAACAGGACTTATAACAATACAATATTCATTTTAAAATTTGAAAATATTGACACAATTAATAATAATGAACAGATTAGGCATATACAGTGCGGCAAATAATTTTTAAGACTCGCGCTAGATAAAGGCCAATAGCAGAGCCAGTTATGAAATTGCGCATGCGTATATATATTCGAAGCCTTATCTAGCGCGTGGCTTTGTTTCAGCCATTTTGGTTAACTCTTTAAAAACATACAGGCGATTTTTGAAAAGTAAAATTTTTTGTTCGTCGGAATTCTGAGATGGAACAGAGAGCGGTCATTAAATTTAATGCAAAACTTGGTAGAAGTGCATCGGAAACATATATTTTGATGAAGCAAGTTTATGGTACGTTATGTTTGAGTAAATCAAATGTTTTCATTTGGCACAAACGTTTTTCGGATGGAAGAAATACGCTAGAAGATGATAAGCATACTGGACGACCAAGTTCTTCAAAGACACCAGAAAGTATAGAAAAAGTGCGAGAATTTGTTGAAAACAATGATGGCAGAGGTTTTACACATCAACAAAGAAACGATTCGAACCATTCTGCATGAAGATTTAGGTAAAACTAAAGTCTGTACTAAATTTGTTCCACACACTTTAACGGGCGAGCAGAAATCAGTGTGAATTGCACATTGCAGGGACATCATTTCTGCCTATGAAAATAATTCAAACTTCCTGAAATCAATTGTTACGGGTGATGAAACATGGTGTTTTCAGTATGACCCAAAGACAAAGCGCCAAAGTGCCGAATAGAAGTCAAAAAACTCTCCACAAGCCAAAAAAAACGCGAAAAGTGCCATCAAAAATCAAAACAATGCTGATTACCTTTTTCGATAGTAGAGGTATTATCCACAAAGAATTTGTTCCCGCTGGACAAACCATTACTGGAGAGTATTATTTAAACGTTTTGAAACGTTTGATTGCTAGAAATCGTCGCATTCGTGCAGAATATCGCGATGAAGACAGTTGGTGTTTGCTGCATGATAATGCACCGAGTCACTCATCACTCACTGTTCGTCGCTTTTTGGCCAAAAATAACGTCTGTGTGTTGAATCATCCTCCGTACTCGCCTGATTTAGCACAATGTGACTTTTATTTATTCCCAAAAATAAAATTGAAGTTAAAAGGTTGCTTTTTTTATGATATCCCGACCATCCAGACAGCTGCGATGAGCACTTTGGAGGCAATTCCTCAAAGTGGCCTGCAAGAGGCATTTAATTCCTTATTAAATCGTTGTAACATATGTATTGAATCCGGAGGGTATTATTTTAAATAAAAAAATAGTAGAAATTGAATTAGCTTGTTTCTGTTTTATTTTACAAACCCATTCTTAAAAATTATTTGCCACACTGTATATACTGATCTCAAACATGAGCGTTATTTAGATTGCAGAGTGCTATTTAATGGAACAACTAAACATTGATTTAATCTGTTCCCTGATATTTGACCAACTTATTTTCTTAATAATTCAAGAAAAGACAAACAAGAACGCGTTTCGGGCTGTTGCTCCTCGTCAGCGTGGTGTAGGGTATAATTTACATAAAATCATTTTTTTGCCCTTCTCTAGAATCTAGTGGACTTGAGTCTACTTGAATCCTCTGAAGTCGGGAATAAAATGAAAGAAAAATTGAACATTCTATCTTAATTCATATCTAGGCATTACTCATATTCAAAACAGTATTCTTTCTTCTACCGACGAGATATATGCCGGGGAAATAATATTTATTTACACATAACATTCATTAATAAAATAATATAGTAAGAAATATAAACTACCTCCCTATTAACACAAAGCAATAACGCGCCATCTATACATATAAAATAAAATAATTTAAAAGCGCGAATGTGTCTTTTATACATAAAACAAACTTCTGCTGTCTTTACTGCGAAAAAATATTTATTGGGAGGGCTTGGCTCATCAGTGGTGAACTCTCCCAGCGGTTTCGCCAATTTAATCCACCAGACCGCTCTGAGAGCTCTGAGAAGCGGTCTGGTGGATTAAATTGGCGAAACCGCTGGGAGGGTTCACCACTGATGAGCCAAGCCCTCCCAATATATTTTTTCATCGCAGTAAGTACAGTAGAAGTTTGTTTTATGTATAAAAGAAACAGTCGCGCTTTTAAATCCTTTTATTTTATACCTCCCTTATGTATTTATAACTATCATATTCATTGATGAAACAATTAAATAGTGCTTTATTGCAAAACTAAAATATATATTGCGCTAGGGGCAAAGCATCACTAATGGCAATAAAAATTATTTTTATTAAAAAACGCTACCTATATTAACGCCTATAGTTCCCACTATAGTTTATATGAATAAAAACAAATGTATTAGTGATGTCCGTCATCTATCATAAGAAATTTTAACTATTTTTGACGTCTGTTTCTTTTAGAATGAAACAACTCTAACTTTAGAAACTGCTGGAAGCGTTCACCACTTATGAGTTAGGCCCTCTTACTAATTTATAATTGCAGTAAGTTCAGTAGAAAATTGTTTTAAATTAAAAGTAATAGTTGATATTTATTCCGATAGATGGCGCAAGCCATCAGCAACTTTCAGTTGCACGATAAGGAGATGCCTTTTTCTTAATATATATATATATATGAAAAAATAGTACAAATGTAATATTGTACTGGGATAAGGTGCATAAGTTAAGAAAAAGGCTTCTTTTTATCGGGCAACTGAAAGTTGCTGATGGCTGGCGCCATCTATCGGAATAAATATCAACTATTCTCGTTGATTTTTAATTATTCCAGAATTGGCCAAATACCCATTCTTGATTAATCAAGAAAAGCTAACCACGGACGCGTTTCGGGCTGTTGGCCCTCATCAGCGTGGTGCAAGCTGTACCTCAACGACCAAAAAAATTGGTCATTAAGGCATCCTGAAAAGATGGCGCCAGCCATCAACAACTTTCAGTTTCCCGATAAAAAGAAGCCTTTTTCTTAACTTATGCACCTTATCCCAGTACAATATTACATTTGTACTATTTTTTCACATTGTGTAGCGTTCTCACGCAATTCTGGCCTTAACTACCCGTTTCATGATTTTTCAGGATGCCTTAATGACCAATTTTTTTTGGTCGTTGAGGTACAGCTTGCACCACGCTGATGAGGGCCAACAGCCCGAAACGCGTCCGTGATTAGCTTTTCTTGATTAATCAAGAATGGGTATTTGGCCAATTCTGGAATAATTAAAAATCAACGAGAATAGTTGATATTTATTCCGATAGATGGCGCCAGCCATCAGCAACTTTCAGTTGCCCGATAAAAAGAAGCCTTTTTCTTAATATATATATATATATATATGAAAAAAACAATAGAAAAAAATAAAAGATAAGTGGGTCAGGTGTTGATATTAAAAATAAAGAAGGCATCTCCTGACCACGAGCATATGTGCTTTTCAGATGGCAGAGCGCCATCTAGTGGAGCAAAAATAAACTAAACGTTTATTTAGCTTGCTCCGTGATATTTGGCCAACCCAATTTCTTGATAAATCGTTCGTGGATGGCTTTTCTTGATTTATCAAGAAATTGGGTTGGCCAAATATCACGGAGCAACCTAAATAAACGTTTAGTTTATTTTTGCTCCACTAGATGGCGCTCTGCCATCTGAAAAGCACATGTGCTCGTGGTCAGGAGATGCCTTCTTTATTTTTATATAAAGCATTATATGCGTCAAAATAGTTTAAATATCTTATACAAAAAGAAAATGACTCTTAATGCCTTTTAATATCAATATAGACCTAATCTGATGGATATATCTCCTGATAATTTAATATTCTTATAAAGTAGAAAGTTTATTAATTATAGTTTTGAAATCGATTATAATTCAAAAGATGAACCAACAAATATTTTCAATATAATTCTTCTGAAGGAGCCATTTATTTATTTATTTATTTCAACACACAAACGCGATATCCCGGCTAGGGATAATTGCGTCGATTTACATTTTTTAAACAGAAACATTTATAAAATTTTTACAAAAAAAAAGTAATCGAAATAAAAAAAAGAGAAAAAAAAATTAAAGTCGACACAGAGTACTACGCCGTTATTTATCAGTAAAAAATAGAGTAAATAAATATTTTATATAATATCACCATCTCCTTACATGAGCTAGGAGCTTATAGGATTTACAAAAACACAGAGCAAAACCTTTTATTACGTAAAACCCTGTTAACTGTGATAAATTCTTATTTGCCAAACTATTCTTTGCTTCAATTTTTGAAGATTTACAATCGGGCTTCTTATACAATATAAAAAAAGATGATAAATATTTTCAAAAGTTCCCAAGTTATTTTTTCACATTCTTCTGCTTTTATTTATCGTTTGTATTTCTCATATTTTAAAATTTCTTTATATATTAAAACATATTCGAGAGTTGTTTTGATTTACTTTCATATTATTGATAATCAATTTGAAAAAAAAAAACGAATATTATTTTTTCCATTATGTCTTTTTAATGATTTATTCTGTTATCTAGTGTGTGTATAGTATTAAAAACAAAATATATTCACTTTTTATCCCATGTTCTCGTGGTACAGGCCTTTAATATTAATAACGGTTGGTAAACAAATTCCGTAATTGGAACTGCATGCAGCACATCCAATATACAGTTACGAGCGTCATGCCTTCTTCATCTCTTAATTCTTCAGTTTTCATCTCTGTCACCGTTTCCTTTTTTTTTTTGGAATGGCGCTCTCCTATTGGTTGGCTATGATCACGCCACCTTTGCCACCCCCCCCCCCCCCCATATCATGTCCCCCCACTCGCTTTTTCGTTTTTGTAACTATTGTGTTGGAGCGGGTCGCTCCTTAAATAAATGCATATATTAGTTAATAACTAAATGGAATCCTCTCTTTCTTTTTCCTAGTAAGAGACGCCTACGGAAGCCAACAGTACATAGACAGATAAAGCACATAGGCTATAGTTATTAATTAACATATCCAATTATTTAAGGCGCCAATTTATAATAGTAACAAATAGTATTTGAATAAAAACATTCAATCGAGTAAAACACGGGCGTTGCGCGGGTCATTCGGCTAGTATAAAAATGAAGCCCACCTCTCCTATCAAAATAGAAACTAAAATTAAGCGCCATTTATAGACTGTCTTTGTAGACTAGTGGACTCAGGTCGGTGACAAAGACCAGCTTCGGTAAACTGAGAGCCTCCTACACATATAGAGAGGAATTTGAATTTTCACTTAAAAAATCCCAGAGATCCATTTGATTACTTGCACTAACTGTAATCGGAGCCATTTAAATATTATTTTTAAAAAGGTTTTTTAAATAATATTTTTATTATCTTTAGTACACATGGTACAGGCCATGATAATCGCGGTGGGTAGAATAAGTTTCTTTATTTATTAAACTTATTGGAAATGTCTTTAGATACTTTCATAAAGGTATATAGCAATTTTATTATATTTGATTTTTTTATGTTCCTTTTATATAATAACTATTAAATAAAATATTGGAAGATTTGAATAAATATTCTTGTATAGAGATCCATATTCTGCATATTTGAATAGTTTCATTCCCTTTACATACACAGAGCGCTATTTAGTTCTAATTGATGTTATTTATATCATTTGGGACACTCTGGCAAAGGCTGGAGCTCTTGGCCTACCTGAAGCCAGAGCATCTACCACCCAACTAGACGAAAGAGACCTCCTTCGTACCATCAAAACCCAATGCCTGCAGGAATGGAAATCTAATCCTGCATATGACTGGTACAGAGCAGGAGGGACAAGCACCGGTTCTGTCCTTCCAAAAGAACAACCGTTTTTGATTTCCAGACTTAAGTCTGGTCATTTACGGACAATGACTTTCCAGAATGGTTGCAAGGTTTTCCCACTATGTACTAAGTGCAATTCTCAACCTGCAAACCCAAAACACATTATTGACTGTATTGACCCATTCATTGATGAGCTCAACTCATGGCAGACACCATAAAAAGTCTCAAGCTTTACAAGCTTGATACCTTAATATGATTGAGTGGAGATAAGAAAGAAGAAGAATATATCATTTGGAAGTTCCACAATCATTTAGAAGATATAAAGGGTGACCCAGAGTCCCGAAAATATTATTTTTTGAATTAAAATTTAAAAGGCAAAATAGATTCAAAAACTATAAAACCTTAATCTATTATCTAAAATAGTTATAGTTTTAATCTAGTTTGCCTTTTAATTTCTAATCAAAATCAAAATGTTGGGAACATATGGGCCACCCTGTAAAATAAATATGTTTATGTTCGACTCATATTGATTCGGTAATATATAATTTTCAGAATATATAACAGAAAAATACAAATTCAATTAGAGGTCTGCATCGTCCGTAATGGGAAACCTGGTGAAAAGTGAGCTAAAGTCAATTAAAAGAGGGATGCATGTTTAGGAATGCGAAATGAGTTAGGGTTAACGTAGCTTTTATTTACTTATTATATATCCCATAGATAAATAAATAAAATGATCAAACAAAAATATTTAATATGACAGAATAATCTTTAAATAATTCCACTTTTAATTACACGTGAGAGAATTAGAGTTATCAAAATATACAGAATTAAGCATTTTTAAATGATATATTACCTAATTTTAATCAATTAAATATTAATATTATAAGAAAAAATAAATTAGGCGTATCAAGAGTTTAAAAAATAAACAAAAATTGAATTCAAACGACTTTTTTTTAATAAGGCAGAAGATGAAATTAGGAAAAAAAATATTTTGAAAGAAATTGCATTTCTATTTACATATATATTGAATGCTTGGTTGATTAGAAAAATTAGATCATGTAAATTTTAATTTAAATAGAGGGAGTTAAATATTTATTTTATTTTTTATCTCGTTTTTTTTTTAAATAAAGAAAAGTCTAAATGTTATTTATTGATGGTAAGCCATATCAGGCTCTACTCTTGTAAATAATTTAATGCGTGTCACAGAAAAGTCTTAAATATAATTTATAGAAACGAAAAATAGCCTTTTTACAGATTTTGAAACTTTCACAATATATATTATGTATTTTTTATTTATTATCATCAAATCAGACGCAATATCCCTACAAGGGATGCTTGCGTCAAGCAACAACACTAAATTCTGAGACCTTTTTTACATAAACAATTGAAATCAAAACAACAAAACAACCATTGATATAAATACACATTTATACATAGTTAAATATTAAGTATATTTTTAACCTAGAGAGAAAATCATAGATTTATTTACAGGATTTTCTAAATTTAAAATATGAGTCCTTACTATTTATAAACATAGAAAGATCCTTGTATTCAATGTTTTCCCGATTTCTGTAGTTCTGGAAGACTTGACACTCAATAAGCAGGTGACTGGAATCCTGTCTTCTCTCTCCACACCCTGGATACACGTCTATAGCTCCTATTCTAAACAGAAAGTCTCCCAAGTTTTATTTATTCTGTGAATTATTCTTTGAATTATATTTTATAAAATGTTGATATTATAATCCATCATAACTATATTTGAAATATAGTTCAGCTCGCAAAACATATATATACACCTGAAAATAGTCGCCTTTTTTGTAATTATTATTTTTTTATAATACACGTTGTACAGGCCAAGATAATCATGATGGGTAGAAGTTGGTGACTGCTTTTACTCTCACACTGTACACATGTGAAAAGCAGTTCAACTTTGCACTAACAAATGTTCCAGAGTCCGTTTGGTTACTTGCACTCGCTGGTGGGGTTGGACTTTTGTAAGAATCGAGGGCCATTGGAGCATTTTTTTTTAAATAAGAAAAAAGTGCCCAATGCGGAAAATCGAAACCGGATCGTAGCGGTAGAAAACCAACGGTTTAGACCATCCTTCCACCGACCACAGGAACTATTTGAAAACAATATTGATGAAAAGACAAAAAATGAAGAAAAATAATTGAACATCTTCTATTAACCGGGGATACTTTAGTCTCTGAAGAAATGAATTTAAAATGGAAAGAACATTGAGAATTAGAATTTATATAGAGAAAACAATGAAACTACGTACATACATCCTAACAATAACCTAAATTTGATACATTACTAGACTAGCTTTATACATTTTCAATGCTCACCTAAATTATAACTATACAAACAAATATTATAAAATGAGATCTTCAAAATAAACAACATATATAATTGTTTTGAAAATACACCAATAATAGAAAATATAAAATATTGGTTATGACTCCTATAATATTTGTTATTAAGTGTAAAATTCGTTATAAAATGCCATTATTTTGTATAGTTTATATACTTTTTTAAAATAATATGTTATGGTGTAAAAACAATTATTTGTCTTTCCTGAGGATAGAGGTTGCCTAGCCGTCATTCATTATTCTATGAAAAATAAAAAAAAACTCTAACTGGCGAAGCGTCTATTTTTCATTAAAAAAATTTATTTGTGTTAATATAAAAATTTTGATCTTTTTTAAATTTTCATTATATAACTATATTCCCATATTTTCAAACTAATTGTAGCAATTGTACTAGGAAAACTCTCAGTAAATAAACCAGAAAATTTTCTGACTCGTGTCGATGATACAAATGTTAAGTAGTTAACCTCTGTCTAAGAAAATAATGGATGTGTTGCTTTGTATTTTATCTCTTATACTTGGACGCCCGCCGACACGCTACGTGGACCAATTAAAGGAACACACTGGCTTAACGGTCGCCGAGATGGTACATCGAGCTCAAAAGATGGCTGGCGTCGCATTGTGTTTGGAATGTTATACAGTGAATGTATATACAGTGGCCCACAACGTTCCATCGCGTTGTGTGAAAAGGATTTATCCAATTTTCAAGATACTGTCTTTCCTCCAAATTTCTGAAGGAATTTGGGGGTAGAATTCTATAGAATATCATTTGCGACACAAGAATATTCTACATTTGAAATGGAATGTCGAAGGAAAGTCTTCAGACAGAAATAAGTTGGTTAAATATATATAGTGGCGCTAGAGTAACGAGAGTTCATTATTATTACAGATTCTTACAAAATATATTGTTCTATTGGTGTGTTTATTATGTTAGGAATATAATTCTGTTGAATAGAATCGCCCCATATATGTTATTCTACTCTCCTAAAAGCTGATGTCCAAAGTTTGCTTAAATAACATTTCTAAGACTCCACTCTTCACTGTTGCCTATAAAATCAGAATGATCCAATACGATACTAGAACTCTGAAGAAGCGGTCTGGTAGATTATATTAGCGAAACCGCTGGGAGGGTTTACCACTGATCAGATAAGATCTCCTAATATATTTTTTCATCGCAGTGAGAACAGTAGAATTTTGATTAACTTGTGAAAAGTAGCATTCGCGTCTTAATTTTTTAAATTTGTTATAGATTAGAATAAGTTTCGAAATTATCTTTAAAAAGGAAATTCCTCCAGAGTAAAATTTTCAGTAAGACAGTGAGTGAAGCCCATTTCTGCTGGTTTCTCAATATGAGTTTACCAAAGGTGAGACATACAAATATACGAGGCAATTAGAATATTTCATTTATTTAAAACACGTAGCCAATATTCTAAAGTGAATTTTACTACAGTAAGCTGAAGATACACACATTCCGTTCTCAGTAAAAAACCAGGTGTAAACCGAGATAGGTTTTAGAGACGTTGAAAGAGAATTCCCTTAGTTTTTTTAACCTACTTCAATCAGTTCTTGACCCAGATTGATACCATATATGGAAATGTAGATAGTAACTGTAAATAATAAGTATATTCATTATTTACAGTTACTAGCTTAATGTCATAACTTGCCTAATACCCAAGAGGTATAATTTCCTTTCACCAAAATAAGTATGTTAAACTGTAAATATGTTAAGTTTGTGTTAAAATGTAAATACACATTCATCCATCTATAAATTAACTGTACAAAATAAACGTGGGAGCCAGCATGCGCGGGCGAATGCTACGGCACGCCGCGTGCTCACTTGGCTGGAATTCTTTTCGAAGCTTACATACATAACTGTTGCACCCTTCCATTCGATCACGACATATATATATTTAATTAAAAAAGCATATATTAGATAAAAAAAAAATTTATTTACCAATCAATATATCAGTTAACTGAGCGCCAACCTTTTTATATAAATGTTTGCAATTATAATAAATCACATGCAAGATTTATCACTTAGTTCAGCTTGTTAAACTTGTATAATATTGCCACGTGGAAAATTAGGGAAGACAAAAACTTCAGGAGGAGGCAACAATTTATTTCAGGCAAGAACAAACTATGAATGGTAAACAAAAGATAAACCACGAGGGAAATTTTCAGAGTAGCAAAATATAAACATAAAAATGACCATTCTATTAATAAAAAATAATAAAATTAATAAATACTTTGTTACAATATTAACAAATAGTTTCAAAATTATTTTATAAAATTATTCATAAAATATATATATATATGTATATATATATAAGAATAATATATAATAAGAAAAATATAAGATCTATTTAAATATCATCATATGTATATAATTTATCATGACACGCGAATATATAATATTTGCATAATATTTACATATTGAACAATTATAATAAACATTTATATATATATATATATATATATAAGAATAATATATACAGTAATCCCTCGTTATCACGAACTCGGATTATACGAACTCTCGGTTTGCGCGAACCGTTTCTTTTCCCCCGTTAAATTTCAATGCTTTCCAAAGAGATTTTGCCGGTTAAGACGAAATATTCGGTTATGACGAAATACGAATTAAATTTAGCCCCCAGCAGAACTAATCAATCGGTTAAAACGAATTCTAATATGTTTTTAAAGGCGAGTTATAAGTAAAACAATAAACTATTAAAACAACAAAAACGCCGTTGATATCAAGTATTGGCTCTCTTTGTCTTTTGTGTAAACATTCGTCCTTTGTTTGTTATGATGACTCATTTTCTATGAAACCATCCCCTTGGGGTCGTTCCATGTACTCAATCAGTGGAAAATTTCGACTCTATTGTGCCAGTATTGCTGTTTTTCTCGACTGATAAATGTAGGGGCCATGGTGACCCCTGCCAGCCAGCAGCCAAGGAGCGCACGCTTTCACGGAATTTCACAGAATATTATATTATTCTTATTTTTATACAAAACATATATTTGAAAATATTAAATATAATATAAATAATAAAAATATATTCTGTGAATAATAATCTGTGTAAATCGAGCTCTCAGAAGAAAAAGGACTTATTTTAATAAGTGTCTGAAACAGTGCCCAATCAAATACCACCAAAAAACTATAACAGACTTTCTGAAGCCTGCAGAGAAAACCCAGATATAGGATACTCTATGTGTTGGGAATAGAATGTTAATTTTCTTATAGATTTATATTTTTCTAAATATATGTAAATTTAATCTTATATATATATAAATGAATGTATGTCTGTTTGTCCTTTATGCCTGACCAAACCACTCATTGGATCGCCATGAAACTTTGGGAAGTTATTTAGTATAGTACTGGGAAGGTTTCTAGCAAATAAAATTTTTGAAATAACTTTTCGCCTAGATATAATCAAGATAAATATTCTAATTTATCTGTTATAATTCAACAATCTGCTCTAAATATTATCATGATGATACGATGATTTTGTAATGTAGAAAATTAGGAAAGACAAAATTCAGGATGACACGGCAATTTATTTGAGACAAGAATAATGATACAATTCCAAGGCAAGATACTATTCCTTTAACTTCCAATTACGGAGGGAACCAATTAATAATGATTTTATTCAACTTATCGAGTATTTTTCAAGGGACCGGGAAAAAATGTTCACTTTATCGAGAGATTCGTTAGACAAACCTTTACTCGGGTCGGGCGAAGCCGGGAATATCCATTTCGTAGCTACACCGTCTCTCCAAGAGGCAGTCTCTTATTAAAGGTCTATTAGAGATTCTTTAATAGCAATTAGAATCTTCAATGAGAGACCACCAACAGGAGAAACAAGTTGATTCATGTTTTTAGGTGGTCTTTCTTAAGAGACTCTATTTACATATTTAAAATATGAAAAAAATAAAATATTTTAAAATTAAAATATTTTAAAATCAACATTTTCTTACTGTTACGTTTAATTACTGTTAATATCTATATATAAAAATGAATGTATGTCTGTTTGTTTGTCCTTTATGCCTGACCAAACCACTCATTGGATCGCCATGAAACTTTGGGAAGTTATTTAGTATAGTACTGGGAAGGTTTCTAGCAAATAAAATTTTTGAAATAACTTTTCGCCTAGATATAATCAAGATAAATATTCTAATTTATCTGTTATAATTCAACAATCTGCTCTAAATATTATCATGATGATACGATGATTTTGTAATGTAGAAAATTAGGAAAGACAAAATTCAGGATGACATGGCAATTTATTTGAGACAAGAATAATGATACAATTCAAAGGCAAGATACTATTCCTTTAACTTCCAATTACCGAGGGAACCAATTAATATTGATTTTATTCAACTTATCGAGAATTTTTCAAGGGACCGGGAAAAAATGTTCACTTTATGGAGAGATTCGTTAAACAAACCTTTACTCGGGTAAAACCCGGGCGAAGCCAGGAATATCCATTTCGTAGCTTAACCCGTCTCTCCAAGAGGCAGTCTCTTATTAAAGGTCTATTAGAGATTCTTTAATAGCAATTAGAATCTTCAATGAGAGACCACCAACAGGAGAAACAAGTTGATTCATGTTTTTAGGTGGTCTTTCTTAAGAGACTCTATTTACATATATTAAAATATGAAAAAATTAAAATATTTTATCAAGATAAATATTCTAATTTATCTATATATATAAAAATGAATGTATGTGTGTCTGTTTGTTTGTTTGTTTGTCCTTTATGCCTGACCAAACCACTCATTGGATCGCCATGAAACTTTGGGAAGTTATTTAGTATAGTACTGGGAAGGTTTCTAGCAAATAAAATTTTTGAAATAACTTTTCGCCTAGAAATAATCAAGATAAATATTCTAATTTATCTGTTATAATTCAACAATCTACTCTAAATATTATCATGATGATACGATGATTTTGTAATGTAGAAAATTAGGAAAGACAAAATTCAGGATGACATGGCAATTTATTTGAGACAAGAATAATGATACAATTCAAAGGCAAGATACTATTCCTTTAACTTCCAATTACCGAGGGAACCAATTAATATTGATTTTATTCAACTTATCGAGTATTTTTCAAGGGACCGGGAAAAAATGTTAACTTTATCCAGAGATTCGTTAGACAAACCTTTACTCAGGTAAAACCCGGGCGAAGCCGGGCGGGTCCGCTAGTACATTATAAGAAACATATTTGTCATATGTAAATATTTATATGTATATATATTCGTGACAAAAAATAAACTGTTGTGTTGACTGGTTAGAGTCGTGTGGTTTCTCGGCCCGCCCTCGAGAGGTCTACGCCTTGGTTGATACCTGCCTTAGACACTTCCGTAGATTTGACTTCTTGGGAATCGCTCTTCTCTACCTTTGAGATTCCACGGTTTTTTTCCTCCCCGGGACCAGAATAAGAGACTTCGGGCGTCTGGGCAAAATAGAGCCTGGGCGCTACGCCGCTGAACGCGACACTATGCATACTGCATATGCGGCATACACATAAACATTGTATGTACCAAGTATATTATGTAAGTTGTTTCTTTTGTTGTTCTTTTTTATTTGTGTTTTGAAATAAACTTATATTCTCATGTTATTGCCTTACATTGTGATTATATTATCCATATTGTCTTTTAAAATAAAATACTTTATGTACATACATATACATAATTGTTGTTCCTTAAAATTATAAAATATTTTCATTAATATTGTTTTCAAATAAATTTATTCGTAATTCCTCAGAAATGTAGTTTTCTTACTCATCAGTAGTACATAAGTACAACCCCCGGATACCACGAATTCAATTCGTCTAATACGAATTCGGTTTATACGAATTCGGTATATATTCTTTTAAGACGAAAAGGGTATTTCGTTCTCCCGTTGAGTTCGTCTTAACGAGGGATTACTGTAATAAGAAAAATATAAGATCTATTTAAATATCATCATATGTATATAATTTATCATGACACGCGAATATATAATATTTGCATAATATTTACATATTGAACAATTATAATAAAGAAGACTATAATTCAGAAATTAGATTCACAAACTAAAAATATCACATTATTTATGAGAAAGAAAACGACAATTTATTGCGGATGTGTGACCCTACATGATATTTGATAATGTAATTAGGTTTTTGATTGTGATAAAAAGCTAAAAGTTTTAAAATTCTCTTTTATAACTATAAGATATAATAACTTGGAATTTTAATCTATTTATTCTAAATCATTACCAATTTTAAATTCTAAATAATCTCATTTATCAAAAGATTTGTTCAAGATTATGAAAAAAAAAGGCTGAATCTAATTTTGAATATAAATTTATATATAATAAACCTTTTAGATACACGTTTATAAGAAGATAATATATTACATATAACATATCAAATTCCAAATATATATAAATATGTATATATATTTTGCTATACTGTATTAATAGTTTTTTTTATTAAAACTAAATGACTTTAAAAATCCGTTGAGAAAATTTGAACTCACATAATGGATGCATTAGTAAAATAAATTGATCGTATAAATAATGGGAGAGAGAGATATTATATAGTTAGAATATGTTTCTTTTATAAAATACAATTTTCTAAATATACCAGTATATTATTTTACGAGTTAAATATGCTAAGTGTATAGTATTATGTTTTTTTAATGGCATTTGGTGCTAAAGAGTAAATTTTGAATGAAATTAACATTTATCATAATATAACATTTATTATAATATAATATTTATGATATCACTAGAACATTTTTCCTCAATTAAAACGACCATTCTTTTCAATAAGAACCTTTTTGTAATCAATAATTTTAATTTTCAAAAATGAGAATTGTTATTTCATTAAGGACATTTTGTGTGTATATATATATAAAGGATTAAACTTCAAAGATATCATTTATAAAAGTTTAACTATATTTGCCTTATCTCTTATAAAATACAACATTTCTCAGCATATCCAGCGAAACTATATCAAGGTTCTACCAAAATATAATATCTCTCTCTTTTTTTTTTTTTTTTAATAAACGAATATTAACAACTGGATCTGTTACACCTCACTGTAATTTCAAACAATAATTCAACCAAGATTTCAAAATGGTTATCCAAACTGATCGAAACTATTCACATCAATATTGAGAGAAAGACTGAACAAATTGATAGTGAGAACAGGAAAATTATACCTGAAAACCAAAGGTATTTAAAAGGTTCATTCCTGTCTGGATAAAATTTACTCTTACTTTTTTTTTTCATATGTTATTAAGTCGAAAAAAGAGAAAACGTTATGTTTTTTGTTGATTTTAGAATTTTCCGACACTGGTCCGCATAACCTGCTATGGTAAAAACTAGCTGCTCTTGGTTATATAAGTTGTTTCATCAATTTCTTGCAAAACGGTCCTGGGGGCCGTTCATAGTTGATTATATCAGCTATAAATATACTTATTCAGGCTACCCATTAACTACAATCCATGCTGCACTTAAAAACCAAAACGCTGGTCCTAAAAAACGCAGTGTCAAAATTATTCTTGATTCGATTATAAATGAATTCAATCAACTTAGCTTCCAAACTTCCAGATTCTAAAGTACTGTCTTCACTCCTACATTTGGCACCAATTTGGGTAACCTACCAGATGAAGACAGTCGACCAAGTTCAAGATACATTTATTCGCTGTTACTTGGATTTGTCCAAATTTTCTCCTTGTTTCTTATTACGGGCGGAATGCGGACGGTCGTTGGAAGTCATCAAATTGACCCTCAAAATAAGGCTACATATACTGAGGATGGACAAGTCCAGATTGTCATATGCCTGTTTGTCCTATTTGAAGAATATCACTATTAGGGGTAAAAGTAAATGAACTTTGTATATAACCTTTGCAGCATTTTCGTCTCTACAGAGATTTCATTATTAAAAAACTGCGAAAATTATTTCACTCCTAAAACAAATATAAATCTCTAGTATCTTACACATTTCAACCAAGAAAAATATAGTCAAAGAGATATCATACAAAAATATTAAACTTTATACAATATAGCCATTACCAACATCTGAACTATTCATTTTTGACTGAGGAATATCTGTTCTCCAAATTCATATTATTATTGAGAGACTTTTAGCACAGAAGGTTTTATTGGAAATATTTTCCGAAGACCGCTCAGATTTCTGAAATGATTTTGGCACCTTAGTTTGCGAAATATTCATAGGTAAATCTCAATTTAAGATGGCCCACACTCTTTTCCAGGGTTATCCTCTCCAATAATTGATAAACAATTTTAGAATTTCCAAACACATGCCAACTCAGCCACGTAAAGTCAAATCTCCATTACTGCCCTGTCTATATATAACAGAATATTTTTGCGTTTAAATATTTTCAAACTTACAAGAGCATGTCAAAAATAGGATTAAGTTTGCGAGTTGAAGATGATCAGAATCTAGAAGATCCGAGATCCAATAAAATATATTATACATAATAAACAATTCAGTACATATAGATATTGTGTATATAAACCTCTTCTTTTCATTTTTTGTTCTATTTATATTTAATATTCCTCACAGTTTCCCTCTGTCTTGTAATTTTCATAGAAAAGATTCGATAAGACCAGCGTGTTTCAATTAAGATTTTTCTGTGTGACAAAAAAAAAAAAAACATTTTACACTTTAATCCTTACATTTTAAACATTAACAACATTTTACATCGATTTCTTTAATAGACAATCTATATTTTTCGATTTAAAAAATATATTCAACAATTTTACCTATAATATATATTTTTTGTCTTTCTAATCTAAATAATTTATTTTAATTATTATTTTTCTATTCTAATCATTCTACATCAGTTTTAATCAAGCATTAGAAATAAGAATTTGAAATATTCTAAATAAAAATAAATATTTTTCTAATATTTTTTTCCTATATTCCTGATACAAGCTGTTTCCTAGTTTAAATTTTAGCTGTTATATATTTATATACAAAGGCTAAAATTTTCTAATTAATTTTTTAAAATATTCTTATTGAAGTCAAAGGTGTCTTTAATGAATCAAAAATAACTTTATTGAAACCAAAAACATGTCTTTATTGAAACCAAAAACATGTCTTTATTGAAACCAAAAATTGTTTTTTTGAGAAACCACAATATTGTCATTATTGAATCCAAAGAGGTTCATCAATGAAAAAAGAAAATATCGAAAGATCGAATGCAATCCATATATCAATTTATTATTCCATATTTATATTTTTAGATTTCATTATCACATTCATATATTCATCATCTTCTGTAATTCCTAGTTGAATTAAAATCTGAAAAGTATTTATTATCTAAAATATATAGTTGACATAATTTTCTGATTATTCTTAAAACAAAATAGAAACCTTTTAAATTTGTGCAATGATATCGTTTGATTCAATAATATATATTATTAGAATAGAAACATATGATAAAATTATTTTAAATATCTTTTATATGATAATATATATGAATATTTCAAAGATAGAGCAATACATTAAAATAACTATATTCATTAAAATGCATATATAGAATTTAAAATATTGAAATATATAAATATATGCATATTTAAAACTGTTTTATCATTTTTATTTTATAATATATAAATAATATCTTTATTTTGTAATATAAATGTAAATTAGGTTATATTTATTTTTTCTCTTGATGTAATATTTAAATATGAAATAATTTGTACTTTGGTCTTGTGCAGAAGAGAATGGCACGTCTGCTTATATGTTTTAGGTCAAAATACAAATAAAGAAAGACGAGTTGTTCTTAAAAATATTAGACAAATATATAATCCAAGAAATATTTGAAATTCCACTCCTAACAGACTATATAGAATCCAGAATAATCAAATTTGATCTAGCTCAACTGTCCATTGAGGATCTAATTACTTACGAACCCCATGCTCCAAGTATAGTCAAATCATTCTTACACGCAAAAATGAATGAAATTTTTTAGAACACTAATGAAATTTTCAGAAGCTTTTTCGTATTTGGAATTCCAAGATTTTTCCGTCCAAATTTTTATAATATCCAATTCATTACAGATCATGGCAATTTTGGGAAATTTTTGGCAACTATCGGCGCCGTGAAGGAACCAGGATGCTCCTGCGGAGGCGAAATTCAAGACGCGAGACATCTACTTCTGGAGTGCCCAATTTTCCGGGATTTTAGGGAAAATAGATTTGGTCGTATTGGACAGCTTGATGAATTTGTAGACAAAAAATAAAAGTATAAAAATTTTGATCAATTTTGTAAATACATATCAACTTTCTCTTGAATTGGAAAAAGAGAAGGAATCTTAGAAGAAAAAAAAAAGAACTGCGATGTTTGCTCTGTGTTTTGCTTTGTTGTTTGTTTTTCTCTTTGGACAATTTTATTTAGTTAATTTATGTAAAATAATGAATTGAACAGGATTGTATATAGCCGAATTGCTGTAATGCAGTGAAAGGTATTGATGCAAATATCCCTGAGTTTGGGATATCGCGTTTCATGATGTTAATAAAGTAATGATAATATTGGTAAAATAAATGATATTCTGATTCAATATATGCCTTTTTAATTGAAAAATATATATATATATTTCAAGTCCAGAAAATGTATTTTGGCGTTTATATATGAATATATTTCATACTTGAAATATATTTAGTTGTTTTTTGAATAATTCTATCTATTCATGTGTATGATTAAATGTAAACGAAAACGTGTACTGGAGATGGGGATGACATATAATATATTTTATTCGAGAAATTTTATATTCATAATAGAAGATAATATCAAAATATCATTATTTTTATATATTATTCATGATTTCGATGTTTTGAAAATAAAATTTAAATTAAAAATATCAAATATCAAATTAACAAACATAGATTTACCTACCCATTCAAAAATTGTTTGAAAATTCCTATTTACTATGTTTAATATTTCAGGATTAGTTTCACACATAGATAATTTTTGCCTTTTAGAATTTGTAATTTGGAACTAATTAAGCATAAATCATAAATATTAATCATTTCCAATGTTTTATTCATACCTCAGGTCTATTTGAATAATTAGCTTTGTATGGAAGGACTTTTACACTCTCATTTTTATTTTTTAAATTTTATAATGTACTGTTTTAAAGAGGAATATACAATGTTCGTGACTATATTTATCAAAATAATATTTATAAAATATATATTTATTTATAGATAATATAATATTAATACGGAATAATATTGTAATATCAATTGATTTGAATCTCTTGGATATCAAACAAACAAATGGCACGAGTCTCTGAAGATGAGTTTTTTTTATTATTAATTAACAGAATATCTTTATATGCCCGAAAGCTCGATATTACGTTTAATAAAGATAAAAAAAAAAAACTCTCATCTCCAGAGACCTGGAATATTTGTTTGAATAATATTGTAAAATTTTTGTTTAGGCTCATATTTTGTAACGTGGATGACAAGGCCAAGATACCAAAGTAAAGTTGGGGAAAGAGGGGTGGACTCTAGCGACCCCCGCTGCCATGTGACAGGCGCCAAAACAGCATTACTGTGTGGGGGAGGACAGAGTCTGGTTACATCTGCGGCAAGGAGAAGACGTGGCGAATTGTCTCCGGGCGTGTGGATGATCCTACGAAAAGGTGCAAAGAGAAAATGATATCAGAGCGTCCTACAAGCCGGTGTAGCCAGGCTGTACGTGTATTGTGTGGAGCGGAACGTTTCCCAAGAATGACATCCCCGGCGCGAAGGATTCTTCTGAATGGGAGGTTAGAGGCAAGTCCCACTCATTGTTTTACTTCTGTCAAGTGAGACATAATAATGCACTAACTTTAGCTGCATTCCTTCGAAATCACGTGTGTATCTTTGTGGCATCCTGATAAGACAAAGAACACGAGTAGCGTCTGGGTACGACGTAACATTTGGCGTCAGAATTTGCGTACTGCTCAATAATTTTTAATGGAATATTTTGTTTTGCGCTAATTTAAAAACAAGATGGAAGAACTAAACGACCTCGAGATTGAATAATGCAAGAAATTGATCAGAAACTTCTTTAGTCAGATCTAACAGAAAATAGATGCGTTCTTCACTCCATTGGGATCTCGATTGAGCCGACTCGAGCATAATCGGAATGTATAATGTGAAATATACGGTTTTGAAACAGTACTGTTACGTTTTTATTTTAAGGGTTTTATTCTTAAGTAATATTTTCTTAAAACGCAAGGAAAATATTACATTTTATTCAATTAAAAATTATCATATTTTTCAAAAAAATCATGAACGCGTCAGTTCTTTGTTATGCTTACCTATCAATTATTCACATTTTATTTCTATACATATCTGAAATATCCTTATTAAAATATTTATTCAAATATAGAAAATTATCTTTTCATATGAAATAAAACTCAACTTTTTTCTCCATTCAAAATATAGAAATAAATTTGAATAAGTTCCCCTGCTAGATATAATGAAATGTAATGTGAAATAAATATCAATATGAATGAATACTGAAATTTATTTGATTTTAAACTACACTCTTATGAATTGTAAAGATAATCTTTCCAAATGGGAAAGTTCTAAATCAGGATCAACATGTAGAATCGTCTGATCAAATATTTATTCTAATTTTTTTGGTTTGTATTCATCACGTGAATATTGCTGCTTCTTTCTTATTGGTTTACTGGTTAAACAGAAGATAGAACTTTGTATTCATCGCTGTTTGAATGAAATTCATATAATGAAGTAGGGTTTGATATCGAAATCCTTAGAAATTCAAACCTAAAATTGATATATCGAAATTAGTATTATAAATATTCTAACCTTCATTTATATAAGAATTAATGTATAATTCAAATTTAATGCGTTTTACATTTTCAAAAATATATGTTGATGCTGGGGAAATTATATTTAATTATTTATAAAGATCTCCGTATGCAAAATTTAGATAAAATTGGACAGATACATCGGAAATTATTCTAGGCAATTCATCCTTCCAATATAATGGATAATACCTTTCTTGAATTGGGTTATGAAATTGTCCTTTATTACACAAACGCCAGTTTAGAAATGTAATTATTGAGTAGAAATGTTTCTATTTTTCGTCAGCGTGCTGCAAGCTGTACCTCAACGAATAAAAAAAAAAGATTATTCAGGCATCCTGAAAAATTATGAAACGGGTTGTTAAGGCCAGAATTGCGTGAGACCGTGACACAATGTGAAAAAACAGTACAAATATGATATTGTACTGGGATAAGGTTAATAAATTGAGAAAAATGTATCCCCTTATCGAAGATGAAATAGTTTTAAGGAATCTGTAATATATTTTCAACTTAAGTTCTCTAATTGTAGCAATTCAAACCTTAATAAAATTCAATATTTCCAGCCTCAACCTAAGTAAAGTGTTGCTATGGTATGGATATCGAAAATTATTTTATCTTTGTTAAAATTTAAAAAACCTGATTTGAAATTCAAAGCCTATATTAATGTTTCATAATTATTTTTATTCATTGTCAGAAATAGTGCATAGGCGGCAATATAAATTAAATGTGAATTTAACACTTTAAAAACAAAATCAAATGAAAGTTCAAAATAGCTTTTACACTTTTTGACTTTATATTCAGCTTTCGTAACTTTATCATTTTCATCAATAACCATGTTAAACAACATCCATTAGGAAAATTCCAATCACAACCATCATTATGTTTTTTAGAAAGTTTTATATATATCAATTGAACCTTTTTAAAATTTTCAATGTTTTTTTTTATGAATGAAATTTATCTGAAAGCACTAAATTCAAAATATAAATTCAAGTTTTAGGATAGATTTAAAGGTTTATTTTAAAAATATATTATTTGTGATGAGTTATTCTTTCTGATAAGTATAATATTATACTTGTACTGATAAGTATATATATTATATATAATATTATTTTATTTAAAATTATATTTCATAGATTCAAATATTCTGTTAAATCGACCGACAGAGGTCGCGACCTACCTTTATATAGACCTATTGTTGTTTCCCGTTGGCCGACTCAAACTTTTTGTAAATTATGTAAATAAGTCTTTCATTTTTTTTTTATTCTTACGACTTAAATAAGGCAATATTTCTTTCTCAATTATGTTTCATCAGCACAATTGAATAAATTTGTGATTCAATGTTAATTTTATTTAATTATCACCACGACCGCAGAACAATATCACATACTCATAGATTCCAAGATCAAACAAATGACCAATAATTCCTCTACAAGCAATTAATATCTCAACAGCAGAAATTATATTTCCTAATAATATATATATAGTAAATAATTATTCATTTAATCAATGTACAAGATGATTATCCCTAGCAAGATCGGCGCTTGTCATTGGCCAATTCATTTATCTTTGTAGTTAGATATTAAGACCCCGTGGCTTATCTCACTATCTTTTGGCGTGAAAGTGAAAATTTCTTATTGGATTTATAAGTAATAAAGTCACTTTTATTTCTATAAATAACATGTAGAATATATCAATATGAAATTGAAAATATTTATCTTTATATATATATTGTATATAAATTATTAATCAATATTAATAAATATTTTCAGATATAAGAAATTTACGATTTATTTTATAAAATATTCGAAAACCTTTCATAATATGTTTCTTTATTACAAAACTACCGCGAGCTTTCGACCTCTCGATCTTCAACAGGCAAAATTACAATCTAAGAGTGGCCACGGGAGATGGTTATTTATACTGAGAGTAATAAAGTTTTGTAATAAAGAAAAATATTGCGAAAGGTTTTCGAATATTTTTATAAGTTTATTTTTTTCTTGCTTATCCCTAGTACACGTGGTACATGTCATGATAATCATGGTGGGTAGAAGTAGGTGACTGCTTTTACTGTAAGTGTACCACATGTCTACACATGTTAAAAGCAGTTCGATTTTTCACTTACATTTTTATAAGTATATATAATAAATATATATATAACAATATATATATGGGTGGTGGTGATGCTTATCTCCATGGTTATACCAATTCCTGAAGTCCACTCCTCTCCAATTTTGAGATGGTAGTTATAGGTCTGGAAAATAGGTCCTCTATTGTCAGTTCTGAGCATGATATGTTCCATATATATGTGTAATATAAATGTATATGAAACCTCTTTTTTTAAATATGCATTAAAAAATTTATTAATAGTTTATCATCGCAGTACCAAATAGTGATGATAAAGAATCAGCCTCAAAATTATCTTATATACTGTGCTGATAAACCTAATGAATTCATTTAATGGATATTTAAAGGGAGAGGTGCCATTTTTGGTATATGAATACCATCATCCTCACCATACTTTATCTATATATGCTCATGTGGTGCAGAAGAAGAAAATCCTGTACATATTCTAACGGACTGTCGACTTGTAGAGGACTTGAGAGTCAAAAATCAAATAAATATAAACTGTCTAAATCGAATAGTTAATAATAGATATATGTATACAAATTTTAATAGATTTTGTAGAATGTTTTTTAGTAATAGATAGCCTGGGCTGTAATAACTGATATATAGATATATGCTGTAAATAGCTCTAAATTTCTGTTCTTATCTGTGATGTTCACTAATATTAATTATAGGGTAATTAAATCGTTAACTAACTGACAAATATGTTAATAATTTCTATTATAATAACTAAAATCATATTAATAATTACTGTAAATAAGCTCCCAAACTTGTGTATGCATGCAAATATCCAAGAAGGATATCGCGTGCTTTGTAAATGATAATACATAAATAAATCTATATATGTCATGAATAATTTGTTTGTTGTTAGATGAAGGGTTGATTAGACAAAGGATCGATAAGATAAAGGGTTGAAGGTGTAGTCGTGATAAAAAAAATATAATTATTTACCATCAAAAGTGTCTTTTATTTTCAAATACCTGAGGAAATATTACACATTAGTTATTTTCACAATATATAGAATTTATAAAGTTAATCCTATATTAGTGATTCAAAAAGATATATATGTTAGCTACGCATATTTACAACAAAACTAAAAGTTATTTTAAAAAACGATGATGACATGAGTAGAAATATCAATGAATAAAAATAATATATATATATTTTAAATATTGAAATATTTGAGTTTTTAGATTTTATAATATGTATATATATATATATTTAGCTAATATGAACAAATTAATATTTTATATTCCAATAATATCAATATTTTCTACTTTAAAACAAATGACCTTACCTCATACATGAATTTTTAGATGGCAGAGCGCCATATCTATGCACTATTATTTTTATAATATTTATATATTATCGTATGTATATTATAAAATACATAGTTAGATAATTTTATTTAAAAACCCTCTCTCTAATATAGCACACATATTTCTATTATATATATAATATTTTTGAAAATAGAGCAATCCATAGATAAATCTTTAATTAAAAAGGCATATATTGGATCATTTTTTGATCCAATATATGCCTTTTTAATTAAATATATAATATTGAGAATAAAAAGAAAAAAAAGTACATAATTTCCTTGAACATGTTATATGACCTTTTTGTTTGAGTTATTAATGTTTAAATCAGTGAAATATTTATTTTTTCAATCAATAAGTTAGTATAAACTCAATAAATATTAATAGGCAACAAACAACAATTTCAATGAAATTTAATTATTTACTTAATAATTTAGAGAGTAGAAACTCAATAAATATTAATAGGCAATAAAAACAATTTCAAAAATGTTTGCGTTAGAAATTTAGCAATAGACGTTATTAGACTCAAAATCGTTCTTATTCTAATATCAAAAACACACTAGGAATTCATAAAACATTTAAAATAATTTTTGAGAAAGGTATAATCGCTTTGCGGCGCGTTTTCTTTGAGCGCATTTTAGAGTTTTGAAAAATTCCATTTGGTGCCAATATTGCAGATTTAATTTGAATTATATAAAAAACTACCAAATTGGATTTGGAATTGGAACGCTTTTATTTATAAATTAACTATTTTTAGTATTGTTTTAATTGAATATTTCTCTAATATCTAGCATATTTTTATTCCCAAATATTCATTAAAACCTTTTTCTGAATCTGTAAATTGCTTTTTTCGAATACCCACAATACTTTACACAATTTGATTTCATTTAACTAAATTTGCATATCAACCCTTTGTAAATATATCACTTGTGTTGATATTTTTAAAAATCTTCTCATCTAATTAACTTGCATACTAATTCTGTACATATTTAAAATTTCCTTTTTTCTTTTCTTTCAAAATTTTGTTTATCTCTAAAGTGCAAGTCTCCCTAGGGGGACATAGCTCTCTAAGTCGAAATAATGAGTGTCAATCCCAATAATTGGAAAACCTCTATTTGTACCTCCCAGTATGGGTAGTACTCCGGTAGAAGGCGGACATTATGGGATGGCTAACACCAAATGGAACTGAAAAATAGTCAGTATAGGTTTTCTACTTTATTCACGTAATGAAGAACACTCGAAGTTCGGTGGAATGATGGTCTAAACCGTTTGTTATTGTTAGGTAAGAGATATATGTACGTAGTTTCATTGTTTTCTCTATATAAATTAAAATTCTGTTTTCTTTTCATTTAACATTAATTTTTATTGAGACTACAGTATCCCCGGTTGATAGAAGATGTTCAATTCTCTTTATTCGTCTTCCGTATTTTCATCAATATAGTTTTCAAATAGTTCCTGTGGTCGGTGGGTGGCCTGACCGTTGGGTTTCGACCGCTACGACCCATGTTCGATTACTCGCATTAGGCACTTTTTTTCTAATGAAAAAAATGCTACAATGGCCCCTCGATTCTAGCATAAGTACCACCCAACCAGCGAGTACAAGTAATCAAACGGGGTTCTGGCACATTTGTAAGTGCAAAAGTTGACCTACTTTTCACATGTGTCGATATATGGTGCACTTACAGTAAAAGCAGTCGCTAACTATCCACCATTATATCATGGCTTGTACCACGTGTACTAGGGTTAATAATAATAAAAAAAAGAACACTCTAGTCATTGGGAGAAGAAAGAGCCTAAAAAGCGGAAGATCCAAATTCATTTGTCTAACGTCAAAGATGGAAGGAGACTCTGGAAAACTGCTGGAGCTAACAGAAAAGTTCGAAGCGTTCAAGAAAGCTACTGGTAAGTTAATATATGAGCTGTGAGTGATGGTCACTAGCTGATCAGATTGAATTGACCATAGTGTCGTTAAAAGTCGAACTCGATGGACACTGTCAAGATGCTATGTATAAACCCTTACAATATAAAATGTTTATTGATAAATTATATTTTGAAATATAAATGAAAGATAGAGTATTTACAATGAGAGATATATATAAGGGTCACGAAATTGGTTTATGTAAATCAAATGTAATCAAATATGAATCAAATGTCTCTATTAGTAAATATGTAAATACTTTTACATTTAATGTTACATAAGGAAAGTATGTAAATTCAATAACTATTCTTCATTTTCTTGTTTCTAGTTTTGTTGTAGGAAAACATCACTCACAAATTAAAAAGAAAATATATATATATATATAAATATATATAAATATTCAATAACATAATCCCTTATATCAATATTAAGTAAAATATATCAGGTCTTTAGGTAAAAGTATATTTTGGTATAATTGTACCATAGTATATTTATATCAAGTAGATATCCTGAGGAAGAGCGTCCGTGCCCGAAAGCTAGAGAATAAAAATGTTTTGAAAATATACTTTTCCATGGAGGCCCGATATATTTTACTCAATATATATTATTCTTAATTATTTTTCTAAAACACAAACTCGTGAAATCGACAGCCAGATGGCGCTGCTTTAAATTATATAAATTCATTGTTGTTGTTTTCTTTCTGGCCGGCACAAACAAACTTTCGTAAATGTGTAAATATTACAAAATGTGTAAATATACATCTTTAATATTTTTATTTTCTTTTATTCTTTCACGCCTCAAATCAGGTATTTATTCTTCAATTATTTTATCAGTTCAATTAAAGCAAATAGTGATTAAGGTTTTCGTATATAAGGTTTTGTAAGGTTATTGTATTTTCTAGGATATTACGACTGCAAAGCATTGGTATAATACTCTTGCAGTCAAATCCAACTAATATATATTTAATTATGATAAAATAATCTTTGAAATATTTTATAAAATATATAGCAGAGAAGAATAGCTACTCTGTGATTTAATAAATATAAATTTATTTTAATTTAAAATCAGTTTCATATTGATATATTATACACTAGAATCTCCCTGTAAAGGACACCTAATTTCAGAGCCAAAGTGTCCTTCAGGGAGAGGTGTCTTCTCACCGGAGAGTTATTAAATTGTAAAAATGGTAATTTTGCAAATTCAAACTGTCCATTGTAGAGAGGTGTCTTCTATCGCGAGTGTCCTCTTATGGAGGTTCTACTCTATATAGCATAATATTTGAATAAAAAATAAGAGACAAAATTTATTTTTATTATTTAAATATTTTTATTTACTACAAAAATAATCTAGTAAAAAATTTTAAAATATCTTTTTTTTCGATAAAATATCTAACGATACACACATATTTTAATTAAATTCTCAAAATATATATTATCACTTCTTTAGAACAATTTAGCCTAGAAGGGAGGAATAGTTAACGGGTCATTTACCTACTTAATTATCAATACTACTTTATTTAACTACCTTATAGCGATTAGTTAGGTTTTCATTTCTTTATGGTTGAATACGGTTTAAACAAGGTGAACTATTTTTTTTTAAATAATCCTATGTAATTGGGTTGAAAATAACAAGATGATTTTTTAACACACATGTTCAATTTCTATCTATTTATCAATTTTAGTATTAAAGAGTTACATAAAGGATTTTTATACGGCAAAGTTTATTTTTAAATATATTTATCGGAAGCTTTCTGATCTTACTTTTCTCAATTATTGTTATGGAGAAAGATTAAGAGCCGAAAGCTTCCAATAAATTATTTAATATATTATTAAACCTTGTAGTAAACCATTCATACAACATTTAAATAACATTCACTCATGGACAAAACTTAGAAACCTTTTAGCATTAATATCAGATTCAGACAATAACTCCGAAAGATACTCTACACAGAGTGATCGTTACTGAAGACACACGAGATAACCAAGTGTTAAGAAAAAGGTTCTGTCTCCTTTAAAAAAGAAAGAATAAAACACATGAAAACAAAATGTTTTAAAATGTTATATTTTAATATATTCAAAACAATAAAATATTAAATAATGTGTATTTTGATAAGTCAATCAGAGAAAATTATAATTTCATCAACAACAAACAAACATTAATTATAAAATCATTAAAAAAGCGGTAGGGTCTATTAAACTTCATATTGATGGCACATTTACAATGAATGATCCTTGGAAAACCCTGGTGAGCCACTGATGAGCAAGGGTATTACAATAATGTTTCATTGTGCTCCACGATCTGAATTTAAGCTCACTTTGTTAATGCTGTAAACAATGTTTAGGCAGCTATTATTTCATTGGCCTCTCTCTGTATGGAGTTAATAAAATTCTCTATACTTTCTAGAGCATTAGGACATGAAACATGCCATTGAAAATTCAAGATCAAGCCTAAAAGTAAAACTAATCTTACGCCGTTAATATATATATCAATACAGAATAAGAATATAAATTGTCATATAGTTCTAGTGTAAAAAGATTTCAAAAATGCAAATTAATATCAATATGTTAATACAACACACTAAAATAAATTTTGATTTAAAAATTACAAATAGAATGGAGTAAAACGATTAGTCATATAAAAAAAGAAGAAATAGGAATTCCTAGATTCGAACCCACACGAAACTATTTCTTATATAATATTTTTTAGCTTAGAGTAACCACAGATCTAAAATATTCTCTACACTCTAATTGGCTTAAGCTCAAGTGATATTTGAAACTGTTGTAAGATTTAGGTACTTACAGCTTGTAGGAAGGCATGAGGACGTTGAGGATTATATGATAATAATCTTTATTATCCATTTAGCAAGAAAAACAAAGTTATGGTAGCGAACAGTTATTGAAGTATAGAGAGGAAGGTAAACAAAACAGTTGTGATGATGATAGGTCCAGTGTGGCGCTAGCTGTCGTAGCATTCAGTTATCCAACAAATCCCCGGCATGAATGTGGAGACATCACGAGGTTGTAGCGTAACTTCTCGAATGTCGGCCTTGGTAGCGGCTTGGTCAGAATGTCCGCCTTCATGTCGCCAGTCGGGCAGTAGATCATTTTTATCACTGTCTTCTTCTGAAGATCCTTCAGGTGATGGATCTTGGTCGCGATGTGCTTGGTTCTAGAAGACACTTTTTCGGATGAACATATCTTGAGACATGATTGATTGTCTTGGTGGAAGTAGATTGGAGCTTTCTGTTCCAGTTCGAGATCCTTTAGCAAGTCGAGAAGCCATAACAGTTCTTGTGAGGCTTCAGCTGCGGAGATAAGTTCCGCTTCGGTGGATGAGAGAGATACGCAACCTTGTTTCCCAGTCATCCATGAGATGGGGTTTGAACCCAGTAGGAACAAGTTTCCGCTTAGTGATTTTCTGTCGGTGTTGTCGCTTGCCCATGTGGCATCACTGTATGCTTCCAGCGTGGGAGGTTTTTGGTTAGATATGCGTAGCTCGAGTTCTTTAGTAGTTTTTAGATATCTTACGATTCTTTTTGCTGCATACCAGTCACAATTTCTAGGATTCTGGTTTCTGCTGCTAAGTATGCAGACTGGAGCTGCGATATCTGGTCTGGATACTACGCTTAGGTACAATAGTGAGCCTATCAGTTGTTGGTATTGGACGTTGTTTGGTAGAAGTTTTACATCAGATATACCGGGGTATCCGCTTTCCATGGGAGTGAAAGTAGGTTTCGCTTCTTGGAGATTGTACCTTTCAACTAATTCTTGGATTTTATTCTTTTGGCTCAGTAGGAGTTCACCTTCTCTGTTCCTTGAGATTTCTATACCAATGAATTGAGTGGGGTCTCCAAGGTTCTTTATTTCAAATTCTTTTTCGAGAGTTTTTACAGTGTTTTGGATGATTATTTCGGAATCGCTTGCGAGGAGCATGTCATCCACATATAGAATCAAGTAGATGGAATGGTTTTCTTCATTCTTGGTGAATAGGCATGGGTCTACAATGCTCTGTTTGAAGTTATTTTTAATTAGAGTGCTTGCAATTTTTGTGTTCCAAGATCTTCCAGCTTGTTTTAGACCGTAAATTTCCTTCTTTAGTTTGCAGACTTTGTTTGTTTGTTTTGTATGGAGTCCTTCTGGGAGTTCCATGTAGAGTTCTTTATCTAGGTCGCCGTGTAGGAACGCTGTCTTCACATCAAGGTGGTTCACTTGCATCCCTTTGTAGACTGATGCAGCTAGGAAGGCTCTAATTGTAGAATGCTTCACAATGGGTGTCTGAATGTCTTGAGCTACAGTTTTGTACAGCATGTAGTCATTTCTTATGGGAGGTATTCCCTTTGTTGGTCTCGTGGATCTTCTTTGTGTGACCACTTGTGTTCCTGTGCTTGTACTGGGTTGAATGTAATCCTCGGTTTCTGAGTCCTCAAGGTTTTCGGATTGTGTTCCTGGTTCCTGACTTTCCTCTGCATTACCAATATGATTGGAGGAAGTTAGATCTGTACTTAGTACTTGTGGTGAAGTTGTTTTTGTGGAAGCGTGGTGAAACCCATTTTCTTTTTCTATAAATTTTACGGATCTGCTGATTGTGATGTTGTCTGTATCGTGCAGGATTCTGTATCCTTTGCTTCGATCATCGTATCCAAGAAAGATCCCTTCGATAACTTTGCTATCCAACTTGTTTCTTTTTATCTTGGGAATATAGGCGAAGGCTTTACATCCGAATCTTTTTAGATGCTTCAGACTGGGCTTCCTGTTGGTCCATAGTTCAAATGGAGTCTTGTCTGTAGCTTTCGAGGGTATTCGGTTGTGTAGGTAATTAGCTGTGGTAACCGCTTCCGCCCATAGAGACTGTGGGAGTCCTGAGTCAAACAGCATGCATCTTGTCATCTCCATTAGTGATCGATTTTTCCTTTCTGCTACTCCGTTCTGGGCTGGTGAGTAGGGGACTGTTAGCTGATGTTTGATTCCGCTTTGGTTCAGGAAATCTTCGACTTGTCGGTTTACGTACTCACGACCGTTGTTGGTCCGCATGGTTTGGATATTTTTTCCAAATTCCGTGTGTGCTGAGATGACGTAGTCTTTTATTTTTTCATAGGCTTCGTCTTTTCCTTTCAGGAGGTAGGTCTTCGTGTATCTGCTGTAGTCATCAGTGAAGGTGATGAAGTATCTCTTACCGCTGAGAGAGTTAGTTGGTAATGGACCGCAGATATCACTGTGGACAAGTTGAAGCGTTTCAGTTGCTCTGTACTCTGTCTTCTTTGGAAATGGGGTTTCGGTGAGTTTTCCTTGAATGCACTGAACGCAGTCTGTGCTGTGCGAACAGTTATTTAGACTTAGTCCTCTTGCTAGGTTCTCATTTCGAATCTTCTTAATTGATTCTATATTTCTGTGTCCTAGTCTGCCGTGCCAGAGCATGAGGCAATTTTTGTTCTTGCAGTGGTTTTGTTTTGCAACATTTGCTTTGAATGTGCGAGTTTGGGGGTTGTCATCCAGGTGGAGTCGGTACATTCCATTGTCAAGTATACCGTTCGCGAGGGCTGTGTTGTCTCTTTCGATGGTACACCAATCTCTGTTGAACGTTATTTTACATCCGTTGGAGGTGGCCGCACTCACTGACAGAAGGTTGTCTGTTAGTTCCGGGATGTAGAGAACTTTTGTGAGAAGTAAGGTGTCAGTCTTTCCTTGGGGTGTGATGACTTTGATTTCTCCTTGTCCTATCCCTTTGACCTGCAGCTTATTGCCATTAGCAACCACAACATTTTGTGTTTGTTCTCTGTTAAGTTCAGTGAAGAAGCTTTCATCGTACGCCATATGAGATGTGGCTCCAGAGTCGATGAACCAGTTGTGTACACTTGCTTCTCGTTGAGTGCAATTGAGAGCTTTTGGGTTAGGTCCTTTTGTTGTTCTCTGGTTTGTTGATTGTTCTTGGGTGACACTCGACTGATTTGTGTACTTTGGTACGTTTCCTCTTCTGAAGTTTTCATATTTGTACTCTTTGTTGCTGTTGTTTCGCTTTTGATAGTGCCAACATTCTTCTTTGGAGTGGTTTGGTTTGTGGCAGAAAGAACAGAATTTCTTCTCTTTTTCTCTTCTTTGGCTTGAAGCTCTGTGGAGGCTTTTTAAGGCTTTTGATCCGGTGCTTTCGTCTTTCGAGCTTTCTACTCTGCGTGTGTGTTCATCAAGGAGTTTGTTCTTGGTGAATTCAAGCGTTAGCTCGTCATCAGGCCTTGATTCCAACATCGTGATGAGATTGGAGTAGCTCTTTGGAAGCGAGCAAAGCAGTATAGCCGTGATGTGAGAGTCCTTTAGTGTTTCGCCAATGGTTCGCAGTTTGTCAACAAGTTCCATCATGGTAGTGATGTGCTGTTGCATGTCTTTGTCTTCTTCGAGTTTTAAGCTATATAGTTTCCTTAGCAAATAAATTTTTCCTGAGAGTGTTTTTCTTTCATAGATATTTTTAAGAGTGTCCCAGGTAGCTTTGGCTGTTAGTAGGTTTTTAACGTGCACTATTTGTGAGTCGGCGATGCTTAAATTAATGATAGCTCTAGCTTTTGAGTCTTTCTTTTTCCATTCGATTTTAGGTTCATCTGGAATATTTTCGGTGACAACTTCCCAAAGATCTTCCTTTTGCAAGAGCATTTCAATTTTGAAAGACCATAGTGAGTAGTTATAGCCGTCGAGCTTATTTAGGGTTACATCGTGGCTCGGGAGTGACGCCATTTTTGCTAAGCCTTTTTTCTTTGTCTTAACTCGTTAGTCGAATTTCATGCAATATTCAGTCTCATAATCTAATTGTTGTAAGATTTAGGTACTTACAGCTTGTAGGAAGGCATGAGGACGTTGAGGATTATATGATAATAATCTTTATTATCCATTTAGCAAGAAAAACAAAGTTATGGTAGCGAACAGTTATTGAAGTATAGAGAGGAAGGTAAACAAAACAGTTGTGATGATGATAGGTCCAGTGTGGCGCTAGCTGTCGTAGCATTCAGTTATCCAACAGAAACCAATCAACGATTGAATAGTAGATCATATTTTACATTAGCCAAAGAAATATCTAAGTATTTCCATTTCAAATTAAATATCAAAATTCAGCGTTCTCTAAATTATATAATATCTTTTGATATATAAAAAATAAATACATTTTCTTATTTATTGTATAAAATTAACCAATTTAAACCATGGTTACTAAATATTTAAAAATATTTTATTATATAAATTCTAAGCAACCTATAAATAAAGGTATAAAAGAAGTATTAATATATAATAAATTGTTACTTTAAAATAAACATACTAATGGATATTCCAATTTTCTATCTTTTGCTTTAATAAAAACTATCTGAAAAGATTGAAAAAAAAAAAACTTCACAAATGGATTTCTAATGTTCACTTACTAATGTCCTCGTATTTTAAAAATATCATTTTTAAACTTTATAAATATTCAACATTTTATTCAAATGATTTGTTAATATAAATACATTATACATTTCAATTCGTGTCCAAATATGTAATTAGAAAATATAATATGAACAAATATATTTAATTTATATATATTTAAAAGTTTGTTATATATTTTTAATACATATAACGAAAAATTGACATATACAAGATAAATAATATAAATATTTTATATAATATATTTAAATTTATATATTTAAAATTACCTGCTTACAAATTTATTTTTATTTGATTCTCCAAATAATAAAATCCTATTATAAAATGAAACTAATATATATTATAGACGCAGAATATTTTGAATTTCTTAAAAAGGAATCACGCATTTTAAAGACGGCATTGAAAAAAATATCTATTTTGATAATAAAAAGGCACACATTTTTTGTATTGAATAAAATATATATTTGCCAATATTTCATTTGGCTGAACACCAACCTTTATCAAGGCATTACATTTTGTACAAACAATGTAGGAGGATTAAAATTATATACTTATATAGAGATAAAAACATTTAGCATTTTAATAACAGTATTTTACTATTTAACGACGACTTTCATATTGTGATAACAATATCCTCCCTAAATAGCACGGAACGTTTCACAATCCACGGCGCCAATTTATAATTGTAACGAATAGTGTTTTAATCGGGTTAAATCCGGGGGTTGCCCGGGTCATTCGTCTAGTTTTAAAATATAATAAACGATTAGTTGATATTTATTCCAACAGATGGCGCAAGCCATCAGCAACTTTCAGCTACACGATCATAAGATGCTTTTTTCTCTCTTAATAATTAGTTTAAAGATTACAGAAAAAACAATATCACTAGAGGACTCCTTTCTACAAAAGGAAACTATGGCTCTACAACTAGCTATCCTTTCCAAAGAGCATTGTTCGATGCAAATATTCATATGTAATTCTACTGTTCTAAAGGCTTATGTCCATAGTTTTTTTGACTATTCATTTCTAACATTTTACCCTTCAGTGTAAACGTATATGAGCAAAATCGTCCAATGCAATATTAGATCTCTAAAGAAGTGGTCTGGTATATTAAAAAAATTGGCCAAACAGCTGGGAGGGTCACCACTGATGAGACAAGCCCTCCCAAAAGGTTTATTTCATTAAGGACAGTAGAAGTTTATTTTTTCTATTAAAGAAACATTCGCGCTTAAATGAATCAATTTCCTATAAATATAGCGCGTTATTTATTTGTATTGGTTCTAATATATGTGCAAATTTGAATGGTGTAGACTAACGAATAGTAGCACTCTGAACCTCGGATTGATTAAAATCGAAATGCTGAATTTGTTTAATTTCAATAAACCTAAGAATTATCTTTCAATAAAAGCATTTAAAGAAATTGATGAAGTTTAAGTTCAGAAAAGGTTTGAAAAGGTAAAAAAAATCAACGCGCATATATAAAAAAAAAAAATGACTTAATAGAACAAAATCTTAATGAATAACCTTTAAACGAGTAAAATCTCACAAATAATATTTATTTTTCTTAATCAAAATGAATGCAAAAAAATATTAAAGAATATTAAGAATATATATAAATAGAAATTATGATGTTCTCTTTCAATATTAAAAACGATCTCTATTATTTTAACATTTCAATCTGAATCGAAAAATTCAATTTGAAATAAAAATGCTATTATTAAAATTGAAAAAGAATCGTTATTTGAGTGCTAGGATATATATTTTAAAATTGAACATCTATATTCAAAAGTATATGGACACACATAAGTAAAATCAATAGAAAATGTAATAAACGAAAAAATTGCGCTACAAATTTTAAAATAAAAATACAACCTTTCGCAATGAGTTTCTTTTATTAATAGAAGATAATAAAAGAAACTCAATGCGAAAGGTTGTATTTTTATTTTAAAAGAAAATGTAATATTTTATAAATTATATAAATTAAATGATTTTCGATATATTATAAATTAACATATATTTATAGATATAATCGTAAAAATTGTGTAGAAACATATTTTGAGCTATGACATATTCCCAAAGGTAATATTGTTCAACACTTGATGAACTTCAACAAACAAATGCAATCAGTTGAAAGCCTCTAAATACTAAGCAGAAGAACAAGGAAATGATCCCATTCTCTCTCAGACGAAGTTTTATGAGACGCCATTTTTTATCTCAGCACATAATTAATCAAACGAAATGACCCTGATTAAACACCCAGAATATAGCTTCTTTTGTCTTCACTCAAACGACTCATTAATAAAGCTAACATTGAAAAACCTTTCTCTTTATTTCACCTGAAATATTTTATTAACTATATTTTGATTAAATATATTTCTTTCTCTTTCTCTCCTCTTATAGTTAAATATGAAATATTTTCTTAGTCAATTTTGCGTTTTATTTTAATTAATATTTTATGAAAAATTTAAGCATTATATATTTTCATATTTTTGTTTTTAATTTTGTATATATTTTTATATATATAATTATTTTATAAATCAAATTAACTCTTTTCATTTTTAAGGTTACTATTTTGATTTTTTTAAAGAGTGTAAAACCTAACTTTTGTACCATTTTTCGTAAAATAAATATCAATTAAATGGAATTTTTCGTTATCGAGGGTCAACAGCCTTAAACACGTTACTTTTTGACTTTTATTTACTCAGAAATTAAGTATATTTGGCAAAAAAATATACTGGTCTGAATTTTAAAAAAAATCAACGTTTAGTTGATATTTATTCTGTTAGATGGCGTAATCAATCAGCAATATTCAGGTTTGCGATGAAGCTCAATTAAAATATTAATTTGGAAGATTAGGAAGAGAAAGGATAGAAGAAGCATGAAGGGATTGGAACAATCTATAACGAAAACATACATCCCACGGGGCGACCTTAGCTAAAACGGTATTCAAAGAAAAACCAAGAGACAAAACGCAAGAACTCTATAAATTCCACAATCTTTAATCACGTCTATTTATAGAATCCCATACAAGAGTTACTTTCTCCCCAAATCTTCTCCGAAATAATTAAAGAGAGAAAAGACTTAATTAAGGAAGCTTCAATTAGACTCTATACCCCAATTAAAAATCATTATTTCTTCTTTTATTTTTGTTGTTTTTCTTGAAATAGTTAGAAAGTTAGTTAGATAACGTTAAAGAAAGTTCTTTAGAAGCACTAAAAAGCCCTAAATATATTTTTATAAAGAGTTAATTAAATCATTAAAATATCGTTTCACTAATTGGTTATAAAGACGTTGAGAAGTACGTATAAGAAATGATCCTAGTATAGTAAAGGAAAATAATGTATTGGTGTTCTGTTAGTATCAATTATACAAGAAATAAAACTGTCTTTAGTATCTTTTATTCTTACAAACAAAACGCCTACTACTGTCTTTATTGTCGTAATATATTGAGAAGAATTGGCTCATTAGAGGTGAACCCTGCCAGCAGTTTCGCCAGTTTAATCCACTATACAATATACCCATCTAATTGGTTTATTCTGCTGATATATACCTGGGACTTGAGAAGTATTCTTAGTAAGAAAATATTGATGAATTCATCAAAATAAGCTTAGAAAACTGAATATATATTTACACTCAAGGACAAATTGTAAAGAAGTTTCATATTTTAATGTCACACTTGGTTATCTCATGTGTCTTCAATAAACGTCACTGTAATATATTTCATAGTTATTGTCTAAATCTCGATATACATGCTAAAATATACAACTTCCTCAAATGTGTTCATCAATGTGTAGAATGGTTGTGTGATGTGCTGGTGTGGCTTGTGGAAAGGCTGCTGATAAAATTATAATTAAAATTAATTTATTTGAAGCAAGAAATTATAAAGAGAAAAGAAGCAACGGTTGAAGTAACGGCCGTCGGCTTTAGCTTTGTTGTTTACCGCGTGAGTGCCAGATCAAGTGTCGGAAGAAGCCAGCCGCTAGAAAGTTCCGGATGACGCCCGCGCATGCGTAGTGAAGTGTTCTCAAAACACGTGCTTGCCGAGGCAAAGTGGGGCCGCCATTTTTCTGCCCGTATGTGTTTTGAAGCTTTGTCCCAGTTCGCTGAAGCAAAGTGCGGACGCCACAAATGTATATAGAAAAGGGACCTTTCGAAAACTTTCACCAAAAATCTCAGTTAGACATAATTTAATTTTTGAATAAATTTTATATTAATTTATGAATAAAGGGGTGCTTTTCCAAATATTAAGTTTTTGACGTGCCTATCAATATATTTGAATATAATCTAATATGGCTGGTTAGGCTGGTGAAAAAGGCTTTTGCTCCAAAGCTCTTTTTATATTATAGCCTTATGAAAGAACGAAGTATTCAATTTCAAGTCAATTTTAGCGGTTCTAAGTTTATTAACTTCATTGTTAACAGTCGTGAGAGATATGCAAAATAGGTATTTTTGACCACTTATCATTAGTATAATTCATATAAATAGGGAAGTAATACACAAAAAGAATAAAAACCGCACTGAATTAGTCGAATTTTAGCATAGCATTTTTTTCCGTGCCCTTAGTTACTTCGTTTTCCAGACCCTCATTCCATTATAGTTAAATTACTTGAAAATATCCTTATTGATCACAAATAAAATATTGGATAATATCAAATAGCATGTTGATGAATCACTTCTAAGATCAATTATAAGCCAATATAAAACGCCATATATTTACAGTGAATAAAAGTATCAAGAACGAATGTTTCATTAACACAAAAATTAAATCTTTGAATTGTCCATATTGCGGTTAGAAATAGTGGGATACCTTTCTAGGATCATCAATTGTGAACTGTAGAATTGTCCGAAATACAAGCACTTGTAGTAATAGAGATATAAAAAGCTGTCCAGGGGATTTAATTGGCGAAACCGCTGGGAGGGATCATCTTCGATGAGTAAGGTTCTCCCTAAATTTTTCATCGTAGTAAAAACAGTAGAAGTGGATTTTATGTGTTAAAAAACGTTCGTGCTTTATATACAAGGTATGTCCCATAAGTTCCCGGACTGTGTCCCTAAAAAAAAGGTAAAAATTTTATTTTAAAAAATTATTAAAACCTTTCAGAGTAATCCCCCCTTGCTTCAACGCACCAGCGCCATCGTTTCTCCCAATTGTCGAAAAAGTTTTTATATGCCTCTATTGGAATGCTCTTAAATGCCAACAGCGATTTTTCTATTATGTCATCCCTGGTGTCGAAATGTCTTCCTTTTAGAACTGCTTCAAGTTTGGGGAACAGGAAAAAATCATTTGGTGCGATGTCTGGGTAATAGGGTGGTACTCGTGATGAACAATGCCCTTGTTATCCAAAAAGGTGACCAGCAACACCTTGTTTCTGGATTTCAATATCCTGGATTTTTTTGGGTCTAGGCTCCCCCTGGCCTCTCCACTCGGCAGATTGACGCTTGGTTTCAGGGTCATACCATAGACCCATGTCTCGTCGCCTGTGATTATCTTGTCTTTATAGATTCCGGATCTGTTCTTGTCATTTTCAACATGTCCTCACAGGTTGCAAGCCGACACAGTTTTTGCTCATTAGTGAGGAATCTTTAGATGAATTTTGCAGGAGTCTTTTTGAGCTTCAAATCTTCGGGTACAATTCTTGTTTTAGAGATGCCTGAGTCTTGCTCTAGCTCCAGCAAAGTGGTTCGAGGATTTTCTTTTATCAAATCGGTGATTTTTTGCACATTTTCATCAGTCCTTTGAAATTTTGGGCGTCCTTGACGAAGTTCATCTTCAATGGAAATTCTGCCTGCTTTAAATCTAGAATGTCATTCAAAAACAGTTTTTCTCTTTGGGGCGTCATTGGGAATGCTTTATTAAGCATTTCAAAAGTGTCGGTTGCTGATATCTGAAGTTTCACACAAAATTATATGCAAATCCTCTGCTTCAATTTTTATTCCATCGTAAAATCGCCGCAGCGCTAGGTTTAACCTTTAAATAAATTAGAATGACCTTGGCGCATGCGCACGTACCGCCTCGATATTGATACCACCGTGTTGCCAGATATTTTTTTTCTATAATAAAAAATCAAATTTATTTACATTTTTCATTTATTTATTTTTTTTATGGGCCCAGTCCGGGAACTTATGGGGCATACCTTGTATTTACTTCTGAGATTAAGGTGAATCTTCAACAGGCTCTTCCAAGGAGGTCGATCCATAGCTATTGTCTGGTGGTAAGTCTTGGTCTATTGGTTCATTCATTCAGGATTTTAGGTGGGAAATTAATTCGGTCATTTTTCCTTGCCTTCCACTCCTACAGACCATGTATAGCTAAACAAATATAACCAAAAATCACAAATGTTGAATAATGCCAGAAAGAATCAATACCATATAAGGTAAGAAGTCTAATTGATCACCGACCAGAATAATTGGCCGTTAACGGGGTGGGTTCATAAATAGGGTAATAATTGATCATGTCCTCATTATATTCCAGAAGAAGCGTGCACACGCTCAGTTAAAAAATATAAAACAAAGTTAGGGGTTTCAGGAAATAGGAAAGTTGTTGTATGTTGATTACTATTCAGACCTATTTATTAAAATATATATAATGTAATAACTTTATTGACGCTATTTTGTTTTAGGTCTGAATTGTTATTCTGGAGATTATGATGCACTAGCGCGCTAGTGCATCGTATTATATATGTCTAATAAAAGACACAAATTGATATTTGCGGAAGAGTGATTGCTCGAAGCATATTATATATTTATAATTGTATGTAATTGTGCTTTCCTCAAAGCTTATGTCCATAGTTAATCTGAAATACCCGTTCCAAGAGTCTAGCGACAGAATCACTATAAAAGGAAGATCTAAAAATGCAATATAACAGCGGTATGGTATTTTAAACTGACGTAACCGCTAAGAAAGTTCACCACTGATGAGTCAGGCCCTTCGATTATTTTATTTCCATTGCAGTAAGGGCAGTAGAAATTGTTTATTTTCAAAAAGTATCATACCCGTCTAAAATAGTTTCGAATTTTCATTCTGGAGATTGTTTAATGGTTGAGTGTGTTGGTAAATTTGGAATGTGAGTGGTACATTGAAGTTGTTATTAAATATGATTGATCATTGAAATTGAGCGGCAATTAAATAGAAGTGTGGTCGTTAAAGAGGCGTGGTTGTTAAAAAAGAGTAGTCATTGAAGAGTTGTGGGTATCGAATAAGAGTGGTCATTGAAAATGGGTGGTCTTCTATGAGGTGTGGTCGTTAAAATGGTGTGATCAATAAATGGAAATTCATTAAAGAATCTTGGTTGTGTTAAACATAAGCGGTCTCTAAAGAGAGGTAGTTATTAAATAAGTGTAGTCGTTAAAAGTTATAGTCATTAAATAGGAATTTTCGTTTAAGAAGTTTTGTCACTAAATAGTTGTGGTCTTTAAGGAGGCGTGGTCGTTTAAAATGAAATACCATTAAAAAGGTGTGAATACTAAATATGAATGGTCATTAAAATTATGTGATTGTTATAGAGATGTGGTTGTTAAAGAGGAGAGGTCGTTAAAGAAGAGTGGTCGTTAAAATGGAATGGTCGATTAAGAAAAATAGCCGCAAAGAGAAGTTTTACTGTATTAATTGTAATCAATAGTAATTTCAATACCCATCATGTGAATTTAGTAAAATAAATCATATTTTAAAAAATCCATTTTTATATAAAACCTTTTAAACTATACTCTTTCTACATAAATTAATCTTTTCATCTTGAAAGGGATTAAAAGAAAAAAGAGAGATTGCTGTCAAAGGTTTTTAATCGATGTTGTTGAGTGAACCTAATTGTCCTAGGCTTTAATGGGGAAATATTCTAAAAGGTTTTTATAATGGCTTTCAGGGAATAAAATGGTGTGTGTAAAACTTTCTCCGTGTTTATATATCTATTTTAATGAAGGGTTCTGTCCTAGCCAATATATTTAATCTATGTTTAATATAATATTGCGATTGGGAAAATGTCCATTGTCTTGTGGTGGAACATTTCTAGAAGAATTAATTAACTTCAAAATATTTCGATATAATAAACTGAATTCTTCTAACACCGCTAAAATTTTCCATCGCAGAATGAGGAGCTCAAGCATCAGAACCTTATATTACAATGAAAAGAACATTGATAGTAAAATAATAAATAATTACAACTTTTCGAAATGTATTTGTGTTTTATAAATTACAGATAGATTCATAAAAAAGTAAAATATATTTTAATGGATATAATAACTGTATTTTAAATGAAATCAAACTTGAGAGGAAACATTTCTTGTATACTTTTCTGAGTCTTGAATCAAGAAACGACGATATTTTGATAAATGCACAAAATATTTTGCATAGTCATTATATTTCAAGAAAATATAAAAATACCACTTTAGTCTTGGTATAATCTACGTGTCTTAAATATTCAAATTCGTTGATTAATATTCAATGGATGTTCTCCGCTCGAAAACTGCAATGTTCACAATTGCCCACGTGAGCGACCATTGCTAGAGCAACGCTGAGTTAGAAGCATTATTTTAGAATCTAATTGCTCTCTTTTTGAGAGCATACCTAGTAAATAATATCACATATTTAGATGTAATATATATATTTTAAATCATATATTATGGTCATATTGAAGAATAAGAAATAATAACGGTAAATTTGATTATAATCATTCTAATATTACAACCTCAACACATATTTTACTTGATTGCCCTGTTTTTCAAGACTATAGAATCGACAATAATTTAATAGTAACAGATCCAAGTATTTTTATTTCCAGTAAAGAAATGTATATTAAATTCAATACCTTTTGTAGATATATTTTAAATTATATGGCAACAATTATTTAAATATACCGTTGTCAATTGCGTAATTTCTATAACTTCATGTATCGAAATCGTAGATTCTATATTTGTTCTCAACTAATCTATTCAAGAATTCTCTCAATCAAGAAAATAATCAGGTAGTTGGAATATGATTAATATCAGATAGTAAATAATTTGAATTACCTTTTTAAAAGGTCGTGAGAATACTTATCATATTTTATGATTTAACCATTATAAATTTTATTCTAGGTGATGTAGCAAAATCCTTGAGAATTCATTTCAAAAGTGAATTTTGAACAACTTCAAGAAAAATTCATTTAAGAGATTTTTTCTAGTCTGAATTTATCTATTACGATGCACTAGTTCTGTTATCAAATTACAAAACTATTTTAGAGGCGTAATATTCTTTTTAAAATAAAACAATTTCTACTGTCCTTACTGCAATGGAAAAAATTAAAGGGAGGGCCTGGCTCATCAGTGATGAACCCTCCCAGCGGTTTCGCCAGTTTAATCTACCATACCGCTGTTATATTGCATTTTTGGAACTTCCTTTTATAGTGATACTGATTCTTGACTCTTCGAATGGGTATTTTAGATGAACTATGGACATAAGCTTTTAGGACAGCAGAATTACATATAATTATAAATATATAATATGCTTCGAGCAATCGCTCTTCCGCAAATATCAAATTGTGTCTTTTATTTGAACAATTATTACGATGCACTAGCGCGCCATCTGTTATCAAATTACAAAACTATTTTAGAGGCGTAATATTCTTTTTAAAATAAAACAATTTCTACTGTCCTTACTGCAATGGAAAAAATTAAAGGGAGGGCCTGGCTCATCAGTGGTGAACCCTCCCAGCGGTTTCGCCAGTTTAATCTACCATACCGCTGTTATATTGCATTTTTGGAACTTCCTTTTATAGTGATACTGATTCTTGACTCTTCGAATGGGTATTTTAGATTTTCCATTGCAGTAAGGACAGTAGAAATTGTTTTATTTTAAAAAGAATATTACGCCTCTAAAATAGTTTTGTAATTTGAATTTATCTATGTTAAATTTGTTTCATTTTGTTTATATGGACCGAAAACCTTCATCGCGGTTAACGATGTTCATACGAGTGATCATGTTAATATTTATATATATATATATATATATAATTATTCAAAACAATATTAGTTGATCAAACATTTCTTGACTCACCCCAGGGCGATGCCGGGTCATTCATCTATTTAAGACGATATATGGTGAATAAAGGGAAAAAGGAATGATGATGACATAATAATGAAGAATAAGAAATGATAACGATGAATTTGATTATACTCACTCTAATGTTACAACCTCAATACATCTTTTACTTGATTGCCCTGTTTTTCAATACTATAGAATCGACAATAATTTGATAGTAACAGATCCAAGTATTTTTATTTCCAGTAAAGAAATGTATATTAAATTCAATACCTTTTGTAGATATATTTTAAATTATATGGCAACAAATATCTTTTAAGAAACTGATAATTTATATTATGCTTATTGTACACTAGCAGAGTGACCCGGGGTACGCCCGGGATTTACCCGAGTGCTTATCTGCCCTAGTGAATATATATTTGGTTAGAGCATTCCTAGCTAAGTAGAATAATTTGAATATATAGTTTTAATATTTAATTTATATATAATTTAAAATAGCCTATCGTTTTCCTCTTTTTTTTTTACCTATGTATGGAAATTTTGGTACTGTAAAAAAAACTTTGCTTCAATAATATAAAAAAACAAACACCCAGGCTAAGTTTCGAACCAAGGTTGTGGAAATACGAAGCCGTACAGATAACCATTAAGCTACGCTTGGCATCATAAATATTCGCATGTAAAGCTATTTCAGGCCTTACATATTTCTAACGACCTTTTTGAAATAGGTTTTTGAAACATGGAAATTATAATACTTTAAATAAATAGAAATAGAGAGAACATAAATAAAACATACCAAATATTTCGAATTAGAGCAGTTATTTTAAACGGCGAATTAGTTCAGTTATATCTAAAAATGTGTTATTAAGCGAACTATTATTAATAAAATATTGAGAAGATTTAGATTTTAAACGTATTTATAACCTTTTAGTACTTGATAGAGGGCGCTGTTCGTGAGCTAAGTAGAATAATTTGAATATATAGTTTTAATAATTAATTTATATATTTTTTAAAATAGCCTATCGTCTTCCCCGTATTTTCTTTACCAATGTATGGAAATTTTGGTTTGAATTAGTGAAATACTGCGAATTTGTATACCGGACATACAAACAAACAAACATACAAACATTGATTTATATATATATATATATTGCAAGACACTTATTTATTTTGCATACAGTTCATTTTTCTCGTTTTTCTCTGTTTTTCTCATTGTTAATAACATATGACTATTCTATGCACACCTGAAAATATTGTATATAAATATATATATTAAAAATAAAAAAGGCATCTCCTGACCACGAGCACATGTGCTTTTTAGATGGCAGAGCGCCATCCATTGGAGCAAAAATAAACTAAACGTTTATTTAGCTTGCTCCGTGATATTTGGCCAACCCAATTTCTTGATTTATCAAGAAAAGCCATCCACGAACGCGTTTCGCGCTGTTGGCGCTCGTCAGCGTGGAGAAGGCTGTAACCACTGCGACCAAAAAAGATTTTTGGTCCCAATGGCTTCCCGAGAAATCAGAAAATGGGTGTTTAAGGCCAAATTTGCGTAAAGACGCTTAACACATGAAAAAACAATAGAAAAAAAAAAGATAAGTGGGTCAGGTGTTGATATTAAAAATAAAAAAGGCATCTCCTGACCACGAGCACATGTGCTTTTTAGATGGCAGAGCGCAGTGGTTACAGCCTTCTCCACGCTGACGTGCGCCAACAGCGCGAAACGCGTTCGTGGATGGCTTTTCTTGATAAATCAAAAAATTGGGTTGGCCAAATATCACGGAGCAAGCTAAATAAACGTTTAGTTTATTTTTGCTCCACTAGATGGCGCTCTGCCATCTAAAAAGCACATGTGCTCGTGGTCAGGAGATGCCTTCTTTATTTTTAATATCAACACCTGACCCACTTATCTTTTATTTTTTTTTATTGTTTTTTCAAATATATATATATATATCGAAATATCGGTAAATAAATAATCGTATTTAAATCCAAAATAGGCCTTATTTTTAAAATATAAATGTATTATGGATTGCTTTATATTCAGAATATATATATATATATAGACAAACATGTATGACAGCGCAAGTGTCCCTAAGGGGACATAGCGCTTTAAATTGAAATTTAAAAAAATGTTACAACCAATTATATATTTAGAAATGCATTTTAAGATCTAGAAATAATTCTTGTTTTCTAAAATCTTGTTGTTGAACTTGCATTCGTCTGTATTACAAATAACAAACTGCTTTTCATAATGTAGCAGAAGATTCAATTATGGAAAAGAACTAAAAATATCTCACTCTTAAATTTCGTGGTCGAAAAGCCGATTTTAATTAAGTTCAGGCGTAAATGAATTTCATGAAATTTTAAAACTTCAAATTGAAGTTTGGTTTCAAAATATCTACTTGAGATATATTCAGAGTGCAATTTATTTCAAAAAAAGAATTGTAAAATTGAGCTCTAGTGATCAATTCCTTTAGTTGTATCTCTCAACACCCGAGTTCACTCCAGAGCATGGAAATTACTTTATAATAGAATTAAATTTTAACCCTTTCCACACAAATCATTTCTTTCCGAGGTAATTAAAATAACAGCAGTTGTGAAAGCTCCCATCTACAAGATCCATATTGGTCTTGAGGTGGGCAATGCCATGCACGACCTTATACTGCCCCCTGGAAAAGAATTCTGACTATCCATTAGTAACGGTAACCTTTCTGCAGAGAACGCTACCAATGAAGACTTGGTATGTGTATCTTATATGCGCTCATAGAAAAAACTAAAGAAATTGTAATGTATTTGATGTCGCTAGTCGTCTGTTTCTTTTTGAAAGAGAAGGATGCAATTTTGTTCACCCTTGGTTATCTCGTGTCTTCAATAAAGATCATAGTGTATCAAATATATTTTAGAGTTATGGTCTGAATCTCAATATACATGCTAAAACGTGCAACCTTGTAAATGTTGGCCATGAGTGGATATATATATATTAAAAATAAAGAAGGCATCTCCTGACCACGAGCACATGTGCTTTTTAGATGGCAGAGCGCCATCTAGTGGAGTAAAAATAAACTAAACGTTTATTTAGCTTACTCCGAGATATTTGTCCAAACCAATTTCTTGATAAATCAAGAAAAGCCATCCAAGAACGCGTTTCGCGCTGTTGGCGCTCGTCAGCGTGGAGAAGGCTGTAACCATTGCGACCAAAATATTTTTTGGACCCAATGGCTTCCCGAGAAATCAAGAAATGGGTATTTAAGGCCAAATTTGCGTAAAGACGCTTAACACATGAAAAAACAATAGAAAAAAAATAAATGATAAGTGGGTCAGGTGTTGATATTAAAAATAAAGAAGGCATCTCCTGACCTCAAGCACATGTGCTTTTTTCATGTGTTAAGCGTCTTTACGCAAATTTGGCCTTAAATACCCATTTCTTGATTTCTCGGGAAGCCATTGGGTCCAAAAAATATTTTGGTCGCAATGGTTACAGCCTTCTCCACGCTGACGAGCGCCAACAGCGCGAAACGCGTTCGTGGATGGCTTTTCTTGATTTATCAAGAAATTGGTTTGGACAAATATCTCGGAGTAAGCTAAATAAACGTTTAGTTTATTTTTACTCCACTAGATGGCGCTCTGCCATCTAAAAAGCACATGTGCTCGTGGTCAGGAGATGCCTTCTTTATTTTTAATATCAACACCTGACCCACTTATCATTTTTTTTTCTATTGTTTTTTCATATATATATATATATATATATAACAATAAATAGTTGTTTAGTTTTATGGTTTAGTTTTGTATTAAAATTATCTTCATTATTTTGATTATTTAAATTCAAATTATAAAATTTAAATAATCAAAATAATGAAGATAATTTTAATACAAAACTAAACCATAAAACTAAACAACTATTTATTGTTATAATTAATTTAGATTTAGCTTGCTAATCTAACCAAATCTACTTGATATGAGTTATCATTCTTATCAGTTTGCTCCTTGAGTTTTAAATGTGGAATCACTGTTATATTTTTGTCATATAGTTTTTACACTATATATATATATATATATATATATATATATATATAGGTTTGCATTTATATATATATATATATATATATATATAAATGCAAACCTATAATCATATACCTAAAGTCGAATCTTTCCCTTTTGGTACATGAATATATTATTTAATAACATATCTATATATTTATATATATATATACCTTATGAAAAACAATAGAAAAATAATAATATTTATATTAGTGTTTCATGTGTTAAGAGTATTTAAGCAGGTTTGGCCTTAGATACCCATTTCTTGATTTCTCAAGAAGCCTCTGGAACCAAAAATATTTTTGTTCGCAGTGGGACAGCCTGCAACACGCTAACGAGCGTGTTATATAACAGCGCGAAACGCGTTCGTGGATGTCTTTTCTTGATTTATAAAGAAAATGGGTTGGCCAAATAACAGGGAGCAGGTTAAATCAATGTTTAGTTGATTTCTGCTCCACGAGATGGCGCTCTGCGATCTTAAATGTGCTCCTGGTCGGGATGTGCCTTCATTATTTATAATATATACCTTAGGTGTGCCAGAATACACAGATTGGCATTTTGTCTGAACTTGACAAAACTGGTGTTGTGGCTTGTTCCCTATCACCACTAGTTAAGGTTTCTACTAGAATGGTGAACATGATGCTCCGTTCTGATGAATTTTTAAAGAGAGAAGTGTCTCTTTAAATACATGAAAATCATCCTCTCTCGAAACTTTATGTATTAATGTATATATTGTATTTTGTCATTTATGTTTATATATATATATTATATAATCTAAAATACAAATATATATATATATTTTTAAACATATATTTTATTTTCATTCATTGACTGTTTTACATATTTGTCCCTACCTATCTTTTTAAAATCACGATTATAGAATTCATTCTATAAATTCTATATTGCAGTGATAAACAATTTTATGTGTAATTTTACTTCAAGTAATTCAAAATAAAAAAAAACTACCAGAAAAGTAAATAATTATCGTTACTTTTCAACGACTGCACCTCCTTTTCAACAACAACACAAAAAAAAATCTAATCTTAATATATATATATATATATATAAACGATTAAATATAATAGTTCCAATCTCAATCTCTCTCTATTAACTACGAAATGAATCATTTCTGAAATTGCATATAACTCAGTTGATATTTCTGGAAGATATTAGGCCTACCTTTTATTTTATATTATTTGTCAAATTTGTTTTACAAAACCTCAATTATTATTTATAGATTTATATATAGAGAGAGAGAATAAATTAGGTTTCTAATCAATATATATATAACCATATTTTTATCATAAAAGTTATAGAAAAAGCAAAAGTGAGAGTAATTAAAAGATAGATATAAAATATAGAGCTGGTTTCTCTTAATGATGTCTTAAAATGTGAATATCCTAGCCCTACGTATATATCTATTTAACAAGGCCATTTGCTGATTATATATGTTACTGAATATATGCGACTTCTATTGGAATAATTAGATTGGAATAATTGGAATGATTTTCAATTGAAAAGCATATATTAGATCAAAATATATAAATATTTACCAATATTTCAGTTAGCTGAACGCCAATCTTTTTCAAGGTATTAAAGCCTATTAATGTGTGTAAAACACACACACACAAATTTTGAATTATAATACCTTGAAAAATATTGGCGTTCAGCCAACTGATATATTGGTAAATAAATTATATTTTGATCCAATATATGCCTTTTTAATTAAAGATCTATTTATGGATTGCTCTATTTTTAAATACGTTGTTTTTTTTTTCATTTAGAATATTGGCCACAATATTAACATTTCAAGAAAGGCTAACTACATACGTCTTTCGCGTTCTTGGCCCTCGTCATCTTAGTATAAAATTTACCTTAATTAACATCTAATCAATAGATTTTCCGATAGAAGGCACAAGTCATCAATAACATTTATTTATTATTCAAATTATAATTTCCCATAATTTTGTCACCCTGAAACGGTACATTTCAAACTTTGCCTATTCTTCATATCTATCAATGTTTTTATAAAGGACTTATAAATGGATATATAGAAATCTATGTACTCACTGACTCTCTATATGACCTATCACAATTGATACAATTCTAATAAGAATCGGAGAACGAAATTAAAATTTGATTTTGTAATTTATTTTAAATTGAAAACTAATTGCGTTATTGTGTACTTTCCTTATTGGAAGATAATTGTGTTCTGAGTTTATTAATGTGTTTAGTGAAGCTAACTATTATTATGAATAATTAATACATTAACAAAATTTGTGTAACTTCTGTTGACATTTAGTAGAAAGATGTTCGAAATTATGAAACCTCTATAGGCTGTGTGAATTTGATTTCTCTTTTATATAAGAATGACTTCATATATAAAAAGGGCGAAATGTTCATTTTAATCACCAATCTCTTATATTCGAAAAGGATTTTTTTAGAGTAGGTATATAAGATTTGATATATAAATATATGTATACGACAGTAATTTGGTTTCTTACTTAAATTTTAGATGTGAAACGTTATATGCCATAATACCTTGAAAAAGAATGGCGTGCATCCAACTGAAATATTGGTAAATATGTTAGTTTTTGATCCATTATGACTTTTTAATTAAATATCTATTTATGGATTGCTATATTCAAAATATGTATATATTATGTTTAAAATTGAATGAATAAAAAGATATAAAGTTGAACTTTGAATATAAAATGTTTTTTAGGATAATTTTTATTAACAGAATAGTTCATATCTAGGTTTATACCTGTTATTTTGACAATTATTCAATTGTTATTTTAGTATTAAGTTCAATTAATCGAATGCTTATTTTTACGAATGCCAAACTCCTTAGATATGAAACAAAAGATCCAAGAAATACGGATAAATTATTCTTTTTATTAAAACGATAAATAACAAACTTTCAAACCTCACAGTTATTCTACGGGTGGAACTCAAAAATAACGTTAAGAAAAAGACGATTTTTTTTTTATATACAGGATATACCATATTTTTGCATATAGATATAAATACAATAAAACAAGATTCTAAAACTTAATGATGTATACAAAATAGACTAATTTCAAATGAGCTAAAATAATGCAGCGATATTGAAAAAATAATGAAATACATTATAAATATTTCAAAACGAATTATAAGGAGTATAATTGTGGCTCAAGACATGTTTATGTATTGGCCAGTGAAATCTATATTTCTGTTTATTGAGGTTTTGTGTGATAAAAGGTTCCATATTAATTTTGGGTGCTTGTTTAGAACATTTATGTAATGGGAGCTATTGCTTGATTTAAGTTAAAGGAGTGATTATTCATACGTTTATGTTGGTATATCAGTGAACGGCTGTTTTAGTTTCTCTGATGTTCTGTCGTACCTACCATATTCTACTTGTCTCCCCAGCATGGTTGTGTTACTTTCTCAACATGGGACTGAGTAGATAGCATTAGACTTGTTGAACCCAATACGTAATTCTATACTCAACCATTTCCTATTTCATAGTATACCGACTACCCACACATATTCTGCATTAATATATATTGTAGCGTAGAAATCAAGTCTTGGGATATTTTGGGATATGGCGTCAGTACGAACAGTCGACAAATATTAACAAATCAACCCCACTCTCTACAGCTAGGGAATATCGAGCAAGCAAGCTAGGCAACTAAATGATAATTTTACAAATATAAAATAAAAAATATGTTTCAACTATTTTCATTGAATAATTAAATTAAATAATATCATATAAATTATTTCTTCGCCACAATATTTTAGTTCTAGATATATATATATATGGAAAATATGCCGGGAGGAAATTAATTCATGGAAGCAATGGTCGCCTCTCCCGTCAAAATTAACGTCAGAATCCGACGCCATCTATTGACCGTCGCCGCAACTAGCGGCATCGGGTCGGTGACAAAGCCACAACACCAACTTTGGCAAACTGATAAGCGTCCACCCGAAACCATGGTCTCTAGGTGGACGCTTATCAGTTTGCCAAAGTTGGTGTTGTGGCTTTGTCACCGACCCGATGCCGCTAGTTGCGGCGACGGTCAATAGATGGCGTCGGATTCTGACGTTAATTTTGACGGGAGAGGCGACCATTGCTTCCATATATATATAGATCTAGGTATTAAACTCAGACACCCAATCACTAGAAACGCACCGCCAAGACCCCTTGAACAGGTCCAATGTCATTTAATATGACACATGTTCAGTATATAACACAACCTATGTTGGGGAGACGTGGAGATTGATGGGTACGACTGGACATCAGAGATGTGTCAGAAATCATGACAGCCGTTCATTAATATAACAACATACACATATGACAACCCGGTCATTTCTTCAACTGGAATTAAGCAATAACACATTACAGAAATGTTGAAAACAAACACCAAAGATTAATCCTGGAAGCCTTTTATCACAACAAATCAATAGTATAAACAGAAGAGTAGATTTCCCTGACCTGTACAAATACATATGTCTTGAACCATAATTATCCCCACAATAAAAATCGTTTCAAAAATATATTTTTTTGATTCATTATTTTCTATCTCACTATATTTTTTTCTATATTTTAGCTCATTTGAAAACAGCCTATTTTGAATATATCCTGAAGTTTAAGAATATTGTGTTATTTCAATTAGATGTATGCAAATAATAAATCTTATATATAAAATTGCATTTTTCTTAATTTAATTAAAGTTCCACCTGAACAAGAACCTTGATATTTTAGAATCTCGTGTTCTATCGATATAATAAAGAAACATTATTTGTAAATCATGGACCTTTTGCTAATAAGGCATTTATTTATAGGATCGTCTGAATAAAGTCAATAGTCAAAATTTAAATGATAATTTATTGAATATTCCGAAAATGCGTGTGCCTGTCGTTTTCATAAATATTTATTCCTGAAAGTTGTGGATTATGTAATTTAATATTGAGAAAATTATTATTATAATTAATTTATATCTTCAAATACACACTATTCCGCTCATTCGCTCTTCAAAACTTTTATATATTGAAATATTTAAAATATAAATAATATGATGAAATATATTTATAGTAAATTAATAATATAAATATACAAATTGAATTGTATTTCACTTCAATATAAAATTTGAAAAATATATCATCCAGAAAAGTTTGATAAAATATACACACACTGTAGAAATTTCCATAGTGTCCAATAAGGTTTCAATGAAGGCGATCAATCAATTGAAAGTCAATCGTCTGACACGGATCGAAGACCGTCACAAATTGGGGCAGACGAGATCTATCTATTTGTTACCGCAGAAGACATTTCACTGAGGCCGTTACTCTCCGCTGATACAGTATATATCTCCTGAAATATTTTTAAATAAAACAAACAGATTAATGGCAGAACTATACAGGATAGAAATCTCCCACTTCAGACATATCAAGGTATAATATGATAACATTTGAGAAATGAAGGTGTTTGAAGTTTATATGTTAATTTTGTGATTATTATTCTTTTTTAATTCATAGAAACATTTTTCTAGCATACATATTCAATTTTTTATCACCATCATTTTGAACATTTTCTAATTATTTTTTCTTAATCATTTGTAATTATAGTTTCTTTTTTGTTTTGTTGTGTTCCTTTTTAAGCAATAAAATATATAGAACTAAGGTGTAATATTCAATTCAAGTAATATGGAACCAAAATCGATTCATTTTTAAAACAAAGCAAAATCATAAGCTTATATAACTTTCACTTTTTCATACAGAAAGAATTCCTATTTATAAAATTGATTTTTATTGATATTATTGGAATTATATTTTCAGTGTTTATACGCTGATTTGTGAAAAATTACCGCAAAATGGCCTACTATTTTTTATATTAGCGGTATTAAGCAAAATAGGAAAATTATCGTGAATTCATTTAAGTTTTTAATATTTCTCTTTTGTTATGAATATTGTCTGTGCAACAATAAATGGTTTTTCTAAATACTATAGGCTGTATAATAGTTGATATTTACAAACCCACACATAAAATCGTTGTTAATTATAAATATTGATGTTTATATTGATTGATATATATAGATGTAGATCAAAATGTATATTTTGGTGAAAATCTATAAGAATAAAGAAGGCATATCCTGACCAGGAGCACATATGCTTTTCAGATAGCAAAGCGCCATCTGGTGGAACAGAAATCAACTAAACATTTATTTAGACTGTTTCTTGATATTTGGTCAACCCAATTGATAAATCAAGAAAAACCACCCACGAACGCGTTTCGCGCTGTTGGCGCTCGTCAGCGTGGAGTAGGCTGTACAACCGCGACTAAAAAGGATTTTGGGTCCAGAAGTTTCTTGAAACCAAGAAATGGGTATTTAGGACCAAACTCTCGTAAATACCTTTAACATGTGAAATATTTAAAGAAAAATTAAAAATAAAAAGGTCAGGTGAAAAGGCTTAATCAATGTTTAGTTGATTTCTGTCCCACCAGATGGCGCTCTGTTATCAGAAAAGCATATGTGCTCCTGATCAGGATATGCCTTTTATATTTTTAATATCAACACCTGACCTTCTTATTTTTTATTTTTCCATTATTTTTTCACATATATAAGAATGAATATAATTTTTTCACATTTATAAGAATGATTATAAAATTATATTGACGAGAAAGAAAGAGAGAGATTGCAAGTCAATAAATTTTATTATTCTAGAGCCTGTTGTAGTACTCACGTGACATTAATACAATTATTTTTATATCTTTCGTGTCTGAATATCAAACCACAGAAGATAGCTGTGAACTATAATAACGTCGGTCGAATTAAGACAGACTAAATATTTACCTTATAATTTCAAATGGATATTCTAGGTATATAGATTGTAGCAGAATGCCTTAGATGTTGTGCCTGGTAAAATAATCACATACAAATGGTCATTTTAAATATTGCTTGCAGAAGGATGCCTTAGCAGAGGTTGTGCCTGCTAGTAGAATCAAATGGACAGTCTAGGTATTGCTTGCATAAGAATGCTTTAGAAGAGGTTGTAACTGATATACGGAAAATATAGCCAGTGCTATATTTGTGCCAGAAGAAAGTTTTAGAAGATGTGCGTGGTAGAGAAAGAGATAGAAGTTCAGAAGATGTACGTGGTAGAGAAAGAGATAGAAGTTCAGAAGATGTGCGTGGTAGAGAAAAAGATAGAAGTTCAGAAGATGTGCGTGGTAGAGAAAGAGATAGAAGTTCAGAAGATGTGCGTGGTAGAGAAAGAGATAGAAGTTTAGAAGATATGCGTGGTAGAGAAAGAGATAGAAGTTTAGAAGATGTGCGTGGTAGAGAAAGAGATAGAAGTTCAGAAGATGTGCGTAGTAGAGAAAGAGATAGAAGTTCAGAAGATGTGCGTGGTAGAGAAAGAGATAGAAGTTCAGAAGATGTGCGTGGTAGAGAAAGAGATAGAAGTTCAGAAGATGTGCGTGGTAGAGAAAGAGATAGAAGTTTAGAAGATGTGCGTGGTAGAGAAAGAGATAGAAGTTTAGAAGATGTGCGTGGTAGAGAAAGAGATAGAAGTTTAGAAGATGTGCGTGGTAGAGAAAGAGATAGAAGTTTAGAAGATGTGCGTGGTAGAGAAAGAAGAGCTCGCAGCATGACGTTTTATAAAGTGCTTCGTTTTGACGAAGAAAAAAAAGAAAGGAAGAGATTTCAAATATTTAAGATGATAAAGAAGGAACTGCCATATTACCTAGTGAAACAAATGACCAATAACCGAATTGAATGAATAAACATGATAGCCATATATGAACATGAGTTAAACTCGTTAAATAGAGGGTTAATTTCGTTATTAATATAATTCAAACGAACAGAACCAAAATATATATTCCTATCTCAATTTAAAGGTATAAGCTGTTTTTTCCAGAAAATCAATATTTTGATTTATTAATTTTAACAAAAGGTATTCGTAATAAATTCAATCGTGAAAAGACAAAGGAGGGAAAAAAAGCAGAAGATAAAGTACACACCTAATTAGTGTAAAATAAACATAGTAAACAAATGTATGTTTTAAAATAATTAATATTAATTAGCAATGTAATTAACCCTAATGAGAATTTACTTGGTGTTCAGCCACATTCATCAAAGCAGAAAGATGACTAGAGTAGAACTGGGAGAAAATATGGGGTAAAATAGGTTAAATATTAATATGTGTGAAATGTTAGACAAGATGGCGGACAATTAGTAGAATTTCCAATTAAAGGATTGACCCACTATTGTAATTATCTAACCCATGAATTTCCGTACCCAATTTATAGGGGTGAATGTAAAAAAATAGGAGAGCCACTGTTCCCAGACTTAATCGCTTTTTTGGCGTCTTTATTTCTCCGTAATTATCAGTGAGTACTTCTTTAGTTGGCTTTGTTAGGACGGCCGTATCTTGGGATTGTTATATGTGGCGTTATAGGGCTATTGTTGTGGAAGATGTTTTTCTATCGTTAAATTGTTTTAATAATAACCGGGTTTCTATGTGAAATATATTGTTTATAATGCGCGATCCGTTTATTCTTTTTTTTATTATCCCTAGTACAAATGGTACAGGCCATGATAATCATGGTAGGCAATTGTTGTGGAAAACGTTTTCATATCGTCAAATTGTTTTTAATGAGAACCAGGTTTGTATGTGAAATATATTGTTTATAATGCGCAATCCGTTTATTATTATTTTTTATTATGCCAAGTATACATGGTATAGGCCATGATAATCCTGATAGGTAGAAGTTGGCGACTGCTTTTACTATAAGTGTACCACATGTCTACACATGTGAAAATCAGTTTGAATTTGCACTTTGTTTATTCATGTATAAATACTACGAGTGCAAGGCGTATTTATATCAAAATAAAATAAAAAATAAACAAAACTTATGAAATTTAAAACAAATTTGAAGCCTTGAACTCATAGTATTTATACATGAATTAACAAAGTGCAAAGTCGAACTACTTTTCACTTGTTTAGACATGTTGTACACTTACAGTAAGTGCAGTCGCCTACTTCTACCCATCATGACTATCACAGCCTGTACCACGTGTACTGAGATGGATTCAAGCAATCTTTTGATGTTACAAAAGTGGTCGTTCTGGGAGGTCGATGGTCTCTTCTTGTATAGGTTGTACTGTATCACACACACACAAAAGCCTTTATTAGGGACTTGCCCCATACAGATTATCCCGATTAGGTAAGGTAATAATCATCTTGTGTTATTTACATAGAAATTGAACTGGCTTTACTCTTCGTCTTAAAGTCATTCAATTGTTGACTGGTCTTTACATAATGATGATCTAAAATATTTATAGTAAGCTACACGTGTACTGAGATACATACATTTGAATATATGGCGTATTTTGCGTGGAAATTTTTGTGTAAATGCAAAACTTTGTAAATTTGGTTTATATATGAGGATATTCATTCATATGTGAAATATATAATTGTACGTGGGAGAGTTGTTTTGGGTAGAATTGTTGTACACCAGAGATATTTTTTATCAAATTCTAGTGTAAAGAAGAATATTGTAGTTGGTATAACTTTCGATATTATCCCCGAGAGAATGATTTCATTTTTTTTTTATCTGCCTGTGACCCAAAAAAAAAAAATAAGGAACACATATTCACAATTTGTATGATTGAAGCCTCTAAAATCAAAATAATTATTTTATATAAATACCTTTACGTTCTTATATATTAAATGTTGTTTGCTATATCGAAACAGTATTAAATCAGGCCAGAAGTAAGTGTTTTATTTGAAAAAGAAACTAAAATATTCTGCTAAAAATAATTTATTTAATTTTGTATATAGATTGAACGATAATGCCATAAAATTAGAAATTATTTTTTTCACATATATATTTTTAATATCCTATCTCACCTTCATCAAAATACAGTTTTGATTAAAATAGTATTATAACCCTATTTATATTTTTGTCACAGATTAAAGTAAAACTTCTGATAGAATCAATTTTAATAAAAAAAATACCAAAAGATAATATAGAATGTGATATACGTCTATTTTCATCAACACTTCAACTTCCGAAAATAAACACTTCAATGGTACTAGAAAAATATTTCACATGAAAAAAATCAGCATCAAGTTATTACAAACATAAAATAAACATTCTACCATCGAGTAACAAAATAACTTCTAGCCTATAATTAATTTGGCGACAGAATATAAAAATGGTTGTAAGTTTTCCTTTCTTTAATGACATCCTTCATAAAATATGAAATGGTTTCTAGAAATTATTATATTCATGGTTGCTGAGCTTTGAAAACAAAATTGTTAACATAAATCAAAGATCTTCTAAAAAACGATGTCGATTAGAAATTTTGATGAGAAACTTTGTTATAATGACAGTTATTCATAGAGATTGAGAACTTTTCTGATAAATTTCCCAAATAGAGATTATAAAGATAGAAGTTTATATTTCTTTCTACTTTAGTAACTGTATTAAAATATAGAACGCGTCTGTTTATTTATCAATTACATTTTTATATTTATGATAATAATAATGTGGGGGAAAATAGTACAAAAATGCGATATTGTACTGGGATAAGGTGCATAATTTAGTTAAGAAAAAGCGGCATCTCCTTATCGGGCAAGAGAAAGTTGCTGATAGCTTGCGCCATCTATCGGAATAAATACCAACTATTTGTTTATTTTATTATTAAATATTCCAGAATTTGCCAAATACACATATATTCTTGAGTAGTAAAAATAGCTAATTCTGTAATAATTAAAAATCAAGGAATAGTTTATATTAATTCCGATAGATGGCGCAAGCAACTTTCACTTTCCCGATAAGGAGATCCTCTTTTTTTCTTTTATAATAATGTAGCGTGGTTTATTTGTTATTTACATAATTTCATTTAAAAAAGTCGGTGGACGAGTGGGTAACACCCTCGATTCCCGACAGCCATGAACCGGGATCCCGCGTTAACATTTTGTTTAATATGTGAATATCCTTCACATAATATTCACTGTTTCAATTATCATAAACTAGGTTGTTCTTGTTGAGCGGTACCTAATAAAGTGATTTTGAACCGGTTGAAACATAATTTCAAGTTTTATATTTTATTATATTTACATAGTTTAGCTAGAATTTTGTCATTGCTGTATAAATGTGCGTAGCTACAATTTTAGACCGTTGTTACCTTTCCTCATGGCTATTTTTCAACGCAACAATAACTACTACAATATATATATGAGTAAGATTATTATAAAACGATATATATATTTTATAAAAAACTGCGGCGTATGATTATAAAACAACACTTAAAGTTTCACCGCATAAGTTTCTTTTCTGTGAAAAATCAATATTTATTTCAAAGAGAAATATTTACTATTTCTAACTTTTTTGGATGAAGTATGAAAGGGTGAAAATATGAAGAGTAATGGCGAACGGAAAAATAAAAGTGTCCAGGGGCGGGACATGGCATCTGCCCGGTAAGCGGAAGGTTGTGGGTTCGATTCCCGCCCCTGGACACTTTTATTTTTCCGTTCGCCATTACTCTTCATATTTTCACCCTTTCATACTTCATCCAAAAAAGTTAGAAATAGTAAATATTTCTCTTTGAAATAAATATTTGATTTTTCACAGAAAAGAAACTTATGCGGTGAAACTTTAAGTGTTGTTTGATATATATATTATTTAGGTAATTAAAATTTAAAATTTTGTATATTAAATAAATAAATATTCTAATATAAATTATATATTTTTTTTTATGCTAGAGGCTACAATATGTTCTCATAACAAAAAAAAAATAAAAATAATAATCCAGAATATAATGACATTTTCTTTATAAAATACTTTCAACAGAACAATTTCTCTCTCTTTTAGATAATATCATATAAACCTTTATATATACATAGAACTAGACAATATATTCCAAGATACAATATTGTTCCACTCAGAACATTTTTTAATTGATCAAAATATTATTTACATATTTTGATACTCAGCATATTTCTCTCATTGTCTCTGTTTTTCAAGTGTAAATAAGTTGGTAATATTTTCAAATATATAAATTGCTTTGTCATTCCAATGTTTTTTTCCTCATTTTCCACTTGACAATATTCATTAAAATATATTTATCTAAAAGATAAGAATAAAACAGCTCTGAAGATATATTTCTTTATTTATACAAAAAGCAAATCCCCCCCCCCCCCCCCCCCCCCCAAAAAAAAAACAGAGATTTTGAGATGTATTGCTCTCAGCTATTCGATGTGGCACCTTGCCCAATCAGAGAACAGCGATGCCATACCTTAGAAAATACCCTTTTTTCTTATCAAACTGTAAAATCTAATATAAAGATAAGAAATAAAATTACAATGGACAAACCAGAGAAAAATATCAGAAGAATATACATATTATATTAAAATAATATTTTATTTTAAATTATATTTCATAGATTCAAATATTCTGTTATATCGACCGCCAGAGGTTACGCTTCGCCTATAAAAACTCATTGTTGTTGTTTCCCGATGGCCGGCTCGAATCTTTTGTAAATTATGTAAATAAGTTTATTTTTTTATTCTTATATATTCCTTAAGCCAGGCAGTACCTTTATCAAATTATGTTTTTCTATATTCCATAAGCTCAATTAAAGCTATTTCTGATCTTTACTATTTTTATTATACTTTCAAGATTTTAACCACGACTGCATTACCATAGCATAATTCTCAAGATAATCAAAAATCAATAGAAATCTCATTATTATTTATAATATATATAAGATTGATGATAAAAATAAAGATACAATTTTTTCTTGTTTGATTTATGACCAATAAGTATATACTCCAAATGAAGGCCTTATTACCTCACTGTACGTATCTCTCGTATTACTGTACGTATATCTCATCAAACCGTATAATAAAACGTTTATCTTTATTAAATATTTTGATTCAAAAGGCGATCCATCTATTAAGTTTATATAAAATGTGGTGCCTGGATCTGTAAAGAAAAAAAAATTTCTTAAAATATATTTAGAGATATTGTTTCCTCTTTATCAATTTACTTTTACTGTGCATTAAATTGATAAAATAGGAGCAATCTCTCGAAATATTTTGAGATAAAATTGTTTTTTTTTCTTTACAGATCCAGGTACGTTCTTTTATATAAACTGTATTAAATATGAAAAATAGTACAAATGTGATATTGTACTGGGATAAGGTGCATAAATTATTAAAAAGGCATCTCCTTATCGTGCAACTGAAAGTTGCTGATGGCTTGCCCCATCTATCGGAATAAATATAAACTAATCGTTGATTGTTAATTATTCCAGAAATGACGTTCTCACGCCCTTCCGGCATAAATACCTGTTTCATGGTTTTTAAAGATGCCCCAGAGACCAGCCTTTTTGGTCGTTGAGATACAGCTTGCACCACGCTGACGAGGGCCAACAGCCCGAATCGCGTACGTGGTTAGCTTTTCTTGATTGATCAAGGAACGATATCTGGCCAATTCTGGAATAATTAAAAATCAACGATTAGTAGATATTTAATCCGATAGATGGCGCAAGCCATCAGCAACTTTCAGTTGCACGATAAGTAGATGCCTTTTTCTTAATGTATTAAATATGTTGAATATTAACATATTAATCTTCAACCATAATAATCTGTGACTTGATAATCTGTGGTGTAGAGTATGTATATATATTCAATCTAATATAGATTTCTAGGAGGTGTGAGAGGTAATTTATATAAATATTGTTAGAGAGAGAAATGGGTAATTTTTCACAATAAGGCTAACTCAAATATATATAGAAATTTATATAATTAAAAGAGCAAATATTGGATCAAAATATAATTTATTTTATCAATATTTCAGTTGGCTGAACGCCAACCTTTTTCAAGGTATTATAACATTAAAAAAAAAAAGTGTAATTTTATAATACCTTGAAAAATGTTGGCGTTCAGCCAACTGAAAAATTGGTAAAATAAATAATATTTTGATTCAATATATGCCTTTTAAATTAAATATTTATTTATGGCTTGCTCTATTTTCAAAAAAATAGAAATTTATGTTTATTTAAATACTTTATTTTGTACCTATCTCTCTTAATAAAGCATATGTTTATTTTAAAGTAGTAATAATTGAGATCCGCCCAACAAAATACGCCTATATTCCTATATGTGTATTTATTTAAGTAAGAATAATTGTTTGGTAAAAAAGCGCCATTTATGCATATATAATAAATAAAAATATTAAGCACAAATTTTTATTATTCAAACGAGGAAAACAAACTTTATACTTAAGAAAAATACATCTCCTTATCGTGCAACTGAAAATTGCTGTTGGCTTGCGCCATCTATCGGAATAAATATCAACTATTCATTGATGTTTAATTATTCCAGAATTGGCCAAATACACATTCTTGATTAATAAAGAAAAGCTAACCGCGTACGCGTTTCGGGCTGTTGGCCTTCTTCAACGTGGTGCAAGCTGTGCCACAACGACCAAAAAAACTGGTCATTCAAGGCATCCTGAAAAATCATGAAACGGGTAGTTAAGGCCAGAATTGCGTGAGACCACAAAACAATGTCAAAAAAAAGATACAAATGTGATATTGTACTGGGATAAGGTTCATAAATTAAGATAAGGAGATGCCTTTTTCTTAATTTATGAAACTTATCCCAGTACAATGTTACATTTGTACTATTTTTTCAAATTCATACTGTTATACTGCGATGGAAATAATATAGGAAAAGGATGGTTCATCAGTAATGAAACCCTCAACAGTTCTACAATTTAATCTAATAAACCGATTTTACCTCTAAGTTTTTTTTTTATATAAATTTTTAATCACTATTTTTTTTTGTTATTAAAATAAGTGTGTTTGTATTTTTAATTTGTATTAATTTCTAATGGTAGATATTTAGTGTTTCTAATCTAATTGTTAATTACTTTTATTAATATATAATCATAATTACTTCTCTTTGGAAATTTTCTTTGATGATCTACACTGGAGGGTCAGGATTTAGCCATGTTCGTATCTGCCCTCCGAATGTATAGACTTTACTTAGAAAGTATTTTTATTTATCCTTACTTGAAATACTGTTTCTAAGAAACCAGAATATTCCTATTACAATTTTAAGCCACCATCTATACTCTTAATATGTCTTCCCAGGCCCTCCGAGTAAACCTGTGGCGTTGACCGGTCACTTGACTAGTCTTAAACAAAAATATTTTAAAAAGTAATTATTCAATTGATTCTGTGGCCATTGGACATGCGTCACCTTCTGAGCTAACTGGAGTATAGGAGCTCTATCTATGCTTCCTTCCTGGGGTGAATCTGTATAAGACTGGTGTTCTTAATAAAGCTGTATGTGTGTGTAATTATAAAAATAAAATACATTATAATATGCATATTATTTAATTTCTTTCTATATATATATATATATTTTAAAAAATTCAATAATTTTTAAATCATTTAAATTATATTTTTTAAAAAGATATATGTTTAAACACAATTTTGTTCAAAATTTCGATTCTTTCAATTTAAAAAATATTTATATTTTGCAATTAAATTTTTAAATTATACAGGACGTAAGTTTTAAATAAAATTAAAATATTTTACCAGAAGATAAGAAGAGAGAGCGGGAAAAATTTAAATTTTAAATTTAGAAGCAGAAGATTTGCTCAGGAAAGTATTTCTTATGAGTAAATTCCTTAAAATGATGACAGAATCTTTTAAAACTGAAATATTATTTTACCAGAAATATTCTAACTGGAAAAAAATACATTACGTATTCATTTAAATAGCCTTTAGGCAAAAGTGATTTCCTATATTTTAAATAATACATTATTTAGTGACAATCATTTGGAATTCTTTTAAAAATAAGAACCCCTTACTCTCACATATGTCTGTTAGAAAAGATATTTATAACCAATAGATAAATTTAAAAAACTATTTTAAGCATTTCATTTTTACTTAAGTCTAAATGTCAAACAACTAAAAAGCTGTTTTAATTATTTTATTTCCCTTAGAGCTTAATGCAACATTTTTAATACATTATATTATTGTTCTTAAATCAAAATAGTACACATAAATTAATATATAATTTAAAGGTAGGCGGATAATCCAAAATTATTTTTACAGTTTTCACGTTTTTATGTGAATTAATTAAAATGTTATATTTTCTAATTTTAAATTTTAATCCATATATACATAAATAGAAAATAAAACCAGGAGTTTTACCAGGAGTAAATGCTTTTTAGATCTAAAAATAAACACCTGGCCTTTTTATTATTATTTTTTTCATATACCCAAATTTAATATGAATATATAAATGTTTATATAGTATTATTTTATAAATACCACAAATTATAAAAAATGAATAATATTCAATTTTTATACCTCTCCAAGAATTCTTCATTGTTGGGAGAGCTTTCTCGATGTGTAAAATAATTTTATATATTTTATTTTAATTAAAAAGACATATATTGGATCAATGCCTTTTCAATAAAAATTTATTTATGAATTGATGTATTTAAAAAAATTATGTTACAATTTTTATTATATATATATATCAATGTTTAGTTGATTTCTGTTCCACCAGATGGCGCTCTGCCTTCTGTAAAGCACATGTGCTCCTGGTCAGGATATGCCATTTTTAATATATATATTTTTTTCAAATTTTACTTTTTTATCAAAGTTCAAAGCCTGTACTGTAACAAAATTGTATTTATTTTTTCCTACCATTGTATGACTTGTGGTCAATAGATTTTTCGAATCTCTCTCTGGCGGTAGATAGGAGGCGGAGTATATCCCGCGGTGGGCGCCACTAATGAAAACTGTATATATTGTATATATATATATGTATATTTATCAATTATTCTATATATTTATATATTTATATGCATCCATTTATTCATATATTCATCATTATTTAATATTATTTATTTAATTTTTTATTATTTAACCTTATATAACAATCTCAATCTCAAGTTTCAATCTCAATATCTCTCTCTCCATTAATATACGTGTATGTCATAATTTGTATAGTTAATGACAAGAGATATAATTTATTTTCGTCAAAATAAGTATGTAAATATGTTACGCTTGTGTTAAAATGTAAATATGTAAATTCATCCATGTATAAAAGCTGGACAAAAAATAAAGGTGGCAGACATCGCGGGTGCGCTGTTCGCTAGGCATAACGACCTCGCCTCTTCATTTAGCTACGACATGTATATATTGCCATTTGGAAAATAAGGAAAGACAAACTTCTTGATGACACAGCAATTTATTTAAGGCAAGTGCAAACTATGAATGATAAACAAAAGATAAGCAATGAGGGAATTTTACAGAGAGAGTAGTAAAATATAAACATCAAAAATTATATTCTGTACAAAAAAAAATAATAAATACTTTGCTACAATATATATATATCTTATATTATATAAATATTTAAAAAAAGATATTTTCTGCTTGAATATAGATCATAATTTAATTGAACTAAAGGATTATATGGGAAAAAAACAATTTGATAAAAGTAATGCCTGGCTTAAGGCGAGTAGAATAAGGAAAACAAAATATTATTTACATAATGTACAAAGGATTTGAGCCGGCCAACGGGATAGAACAACAATGAGTTTTTATAGGGGAATCGTGACCTCTGGAGGTCGATTTAGTAGAGTATTTTATCTATGAAATATATTTGAAAAACATATTTTTATATAACATATATGTAATATTGTGTTGAGATCCTGTCGACTATCTGTAATATTGTGTTGAGATCCTGTCGACTCTCTGTTATAATGCGTTGGAGTTCTGGTTGACTCTTGTAGAACCTCGTCGACTCTCGTTATAAGTTGTGGCAACCGAGGGTCAAACCTGTAGTAACCGCGAGGGACAGTCAGGGGTGGAGAGTTTTCCAGTACCTCGCTGCACCTTGTAGGACCTTTAACAGTTCTCACAAAGTACAGGCAGTCGTGGTCGAGGCAGAGTGGAAAAGCTGGGGATGTCCACACACACAAAACGAAGCGACATAGTTGAAAGAAAGTTCCTTGAATAGATAAAAAGTCGAGCCAAAAGCAAAGATGGAGATCGAGAAGGTTTCTTACTGTTTTACATGGTCGATGAGTTGGTGACAACCGGCGACACGCTGATGGGGAACTCACTGGAACTGACTGCTGTTGCTAAGGCCGGTCTTATTTATACGACAGCTCTGACAAAGAGAATTGGGTCATGCACGTGTCGAGGGACACCGGACACTGGCGACAGTCTGTCGCTTCCAATCTATCTTTAGAAGTTACTTTGTAAATCTCTCAATCTTGCTTTTAACTTAGTTTTTAATCTATTATATAATTTTATTTATTCATCCTCAGTACATTACATTTGGTGATGCAAGGAGACATGTCAATTATGCATATAATTAGTTATAGTTTATAATTAGTTCTATATACAACATGACAATCTTGTTATAAATATTATAATATATAGGGTTGTTGATTTAAATTATCATAGATGGGCCCCGGGAGTGAAAGGGTTTATCCGGGTTTAAGCGGGTAAAGCCTCTCTAACACAGGTAAGTAATTAAAATTTCTTTTAATTAATTAAAACTGTGAGGGTAAAGGGCTATAACAAGATGTTTATTTGGATATATCTGAAAATTATTAAAATAAAACTTATGTTTAATTTAAAAGTTATGATATTCATTATAAAAGAGAACTGTAGATAAAACCTTTGTTTGCTAAAAAATAATGATGATGTTCTAAGAGATTGTTGGCGGGCGTTGGAAAGGGTTAGGGGTTGAAGAATATGCAATTGTAAGTGTTGCACAGACAATCAAATACTGAGATCTAGGTGCAAAGCGAGGATATAGACTTGTGCGTCTTCCTAGGCAATGTTTCACCTGTGATCCTGTATAAGGTTACAGTGCTTTGTCACAATTGTAGGGTTATTGGTTGAAAAGATGTTGAAGAAAAAGACTTAATATGATTGAAAGGGATGGTAGAGCCATGCGATACGTAGAATTGTTGTAGCGACAGTAGGTGGTCTGACTTGACTTGAAATCAAAGGTTGATTGTGGTCCGCTAGTGCTGAAAAAAATTGAAAATTGAAAAAAAGTGAACGCTTTGTGCATGCGTTGGTGATGTGCTCTGCGGATGACTGAAATAAACTTTTGAAACGTGTTCAGACCAAAAGTCGAGACTTGTTCTTCTGGGGAACGGTGTTTTCAAAGAGTTTGTTGAATTACGAAACAAAAGAAAAATTGTCAAGCAGTACTGTCGTTTCTCTACGTTGATGTGAAGCAATGGCGGAGAGAAAGATAGTAGTGTAAAGTACACTGAAGTGGTTAGAGAAATAGATTGTTGTAAACGATTGTTGTATATGCCCGATAGTTGATGATAAACATTGTCATATAATAAAGTTATTTAAACAAAAATATAGTGAATAAAAAGATAAAAATATGATTGCGGATAAAAAAAAAGTATAAGTGGATAAGATCAAACATGTAATATATAAAAGACATAATAACGAATTAGCAAAATATAAAAGATATAATAATTAGAATTAGTAATATATAAAATATATAACAATGAATTAGCAAAATATAAAAGATATAATAATTAGATAAATGTTAAGTAGGAACAAAAATTGTCTCTTTTGAAGAAAAGTTACAACTGTGGTGTGTAACTAGGTCATTTCCCTTTTGGTAAACATTGGTGTTTCTATGTCTCTGAAACTGGGAATATGTGATCTGACATGTTCATGGTAATATGTTAAATTGGGTAATGATTGGTAAGTCAATTAATTATAGGTGCTGCAATCTATCCATTCTGCGAGCTGGACCACGAGTTTCAAGTACAGGCGAACTGCAACTGGAGGTGTCATTTTAACATGGCGGCTGTAACGGGTGTCCATATCAACATGTGTCATGTCCTTTGATGCCGACCGACATAGCTGGGTTGTTTATTTACGTAGGCGGTCCTTTGTTGCCGACCCTTTGTTACCGACTGTCACATGATCCCATGTCTGGCCTACGTCCCGAGTTGAGTTATCTTCTCTTGCCTGTTTGAAAATAAATTTTTTCTTCTGTTTGAAAATATAGTTTTCTTGGTGTTCGTAAGTGTTGTGTTTCGACGATGTTGCGGACTTTTTAAAAAAAATGTTATTCAATGATGTCAGGTTTAGATGTGAATAAAAGTGCGACTTCAACGTAGACACGCTTTGGTGAGGTGTCACAGGCATGAAGGCGTCTTGGGCCTGTTAAGTGAGAAAATTGTTGTGGTGCGCTGTGTGACACTTAGTAAGTGGATTGAATAGAAAGGTGTCACGTGAAGTCTGTTCTTGGTACAGCATCTAACTTGTTTCCGAAAAATAACAAATTTATTAGTCATGGGTGGTTGTTGTACGAAACACATCGAGAATTTTCAGATTGTTATAGAGGTGGCATGTTTATCGTGAAATCTTTGTGTTTGCGACGATATGGAGCTCGTGTGGCTCGAAATTGGACGTGTTAAATCGCGCGTTAATAGATGTGGCCAATTGGAGAAAGTAAGGTGGGAATGTGTTGAAGTTCGTTCCGAGGGATGTGTGAATTATTAATAATTATGCATGTAAAAAGAAAAGGACGAGGGAGTGTAGCTATGCTGGAATTTTTAACTTGTTTTGTGGAAGGACAGTTACATTTCTAGTTGTGCTTTTGAAGATATTGTATCTTTCGATTTTTGTATTTTTAAAAAATGCGTTTCACCTATGTTTATTAAAATTTGAATATATTTTTTAAATCGTTGTTTATGTTAGTGCGAAAATTATACTTGTAAAAGGGCAATGGCAAGATAGTGACTTATAATTTGAATGGGGTGCGTACATAAAATAGTGAACATAACAATGATTTTTGCAAAGTTTTGTGTATTTAAGTAAGACATTGGTGTTTTTTGGTATAAAAAATAAGGTATTAAGAGAAACACACAAATAAGTTTAGAATTATGATTCGAGTAATTTAAATATAATATGAGTTTTTATGTAAAATTGAAAGTAATGAATTAAAATTTAAAAGTTGCTTAAAATAAAGTAAAAATTGATAAATGAGGGTGTACAATATTTAAAATTTGGATTGAAATGCTATAAAAATGGTAAAATTTGATTTAACAATAATTACAGTAAAAATAAACATTATATTTATGGAAAATCAAGTTGTTAGCATGAAGAGAGAGTTAAGTTGATTTTTTTTTTTTTTTTTAAACTCACAGTTTTTATGATTGTTCAGTCAGGAGACTTGGTCTTTGGTTGTTGTCCTGATGACGTGGAAGGCGTCCCATGTAGAGCTTGTAGAAGCTTGTGACTTCTGTTTGGCGATGGTGGCATGTCGTCTGGATGGTTGCGCTGTAAGGTCTAAGGTGGGTAACTTCTCACCGGTTTATTTTGCGGGATGTTCGGCTGTGTCGTTGGGGGGAAGATTGCCTGGTCGTTTCGTTGGATTGGCGTGCTTGTTCCTCCATCTTGCTTCTTGGCTCTTTTCTATCTATCTGGACAGTCTTTTTACCTTCTTCGTTGTGGTCTCCTTCGTTGTGGTAATCCTGTCGACTATCTGTAATAATGCGTTGGGGTTTGGTAAGCCTGTTGTAGAACCTCGTCGACTCTCGTTATAAGTTGTGGCAACCGAGGGTCAAACCTGTAGTAACCGCGAGGGACAGTCAGGGGTGGAGAGTTTTCCAGTACCTCGCTGCACCTTGTAGGACCTTTAACAGTTCTCACAAAGTACAGGCAGTCGTGGTCGAGGCAGAGTGGAAAAGCTGGGGATGTCCACACACACAAAACGAAGCGACACAGTTGAAAGAAAGTTCCTTGAATAGATAAAAAGTCGAGCCAAAAGCAAAGATGGAGATCGAGAAGGTTTCTTACTGTTTTACATGGTCGATGAGTTGGTGACAACCGGCGACACGCTGATGGGGAACTCACTGGAACTGACTGCTGTTGCTAAGGCCGGTCTTATTTATACGACAGCTCTGACAAAGAGAATTGGGTCATGCACGTGTCGAGGGACACCGGACACTGGCGACAGTCTGTCGCTTCCAATCTATCTTTAGAAGTTACTTTGTAAATCTCTCAATCTTGCTTTTAACTTAGTTTTTAATCTATTATATAATTTTATTTATTCATCCTCAGTACATTACATTTGGTGATGCAAGGAGACATGTCAATTATGCATATAATTAGTTATAGTTTATAATTAGTTCTATATACAACATGACAATCTTGTTATAAATATTATAATATATAGGGTTGTTGATTTAAATTATCATATATATATATCTCGGTAAGGACATTCTGTCGTAAAAATATACTTATCAATATAGAGAAATTTTCCTTCCATCGTAAAAATAGACACAAAGCTAAGCGTCTTCTTGTTTATTTACTTTTTGACAATTCTGTTACCTACTCTACTACAATATGAATTATTGTAAATAGTTTCATGCGCAATTATCTATATCGGATATATAGCGTGTCTTGTTTGTAACTGGTAAATAAATAAATAAGCTAAGCATGCTAACTACTACCCACCGTTATTAACATAACCTATACCATGTTAAACTAAGAATAATGTTATATATTGTACTGGGATAAGGTGCATAAATTAAGAAAAAGGCTTCTTCTTATCGAGCAACTGAAAGTTGCTGATGGCTTGCGCCATCTATCGGAATAAATATCAACTATTCTCGTTGATTTTTAATAATAGTTGATATTTATTCCGATAGATGGCGCAAGCCATCAACAACTTTCAGTTGCTCGATAAGAAGAAGCCTTTTTCTTAAGAATAAAATTAACAAAAATGTATATATTTTGTACATTTATCTCATCACTATTAAAAATGGATTAATTATTTTGGAAGAATGTGTTACAACACCAGCTTTGTTATCAAGTTCCGGGTTATGATTCTCATCAATACAGGTGTGGCTTCGATTTCATAATATTCAACGAGAGGGGCTCTGAAATTGTTCGAATTTCACCAAGAAGGTGTTTAGGTTCTCTCTCTGGTAAGGTACCAGGAAAGAAATTTAAAAAGAACACAACGTAACATCTCAGGAAAATGGTATTCATGTCATACTAGCCGAATAACCCGGGCAACGCTCGTGTTTTACCCGATTGAATGTTTTGATTCAAATATTATTTGTTACAATTATAAATTGTGGTCATGTGGCCTAGTGGTCATGGCATCTGCCCGGTAAGCGGAAGGTCGTGGGTTCGATTCCCATCCCTTGACACTTTTTTTATTTTATCCATTCTGACCAAAGTCTATCCGTGAACTTCACACAGTGAACTTCACACAGACAGAATAAGGCAATTATATAAGTAGATAGATAATATAAATGAGTTTTAAAAATTGTAAAAAATATGCATCGGCCGGGAATCGAAACCGGGCCGCCCGCGTGGCAGGCGAGCATTCTACCACTGAACCACCGATGCTTTAAAAAAATGGCCATATTTAGGTATTCATTCAATTCCGGATTAGTCCGCGTAAAAAAGGTTCTTCAAATGAAAAAAAAAAGAAATAGCCAAAAATATTAATCAAAATGCAGCCGAAAATTTTCCTCAGGTTTATAAAAAGCGACATGCAAAATTTAGTACCAATTGGTTCAGTAGTTTTTGAGTTTATCGCGAAACAGACAGACAGAAATTGACTTATATATATATAGAGAAAAGTGGGCACCTCTTTTTTAAAAAGTAATTAAATCAACACATTTATTTACCACTCCAGTGAAAACCTCAGAGGAGGTGATTAAAAAACAGAGCCAGTTTAGGCAATTTCAGACAAAATCCATCGGTTTATTGCACTTTTAAATAAATCCATCCTCCTGCACACTATGAAAATCAATAAATACGAATAATTCAGTAGAGGTTAATTAAAACACCTGTCTGTGTTCTATGAATACTTCCTGTAAATTAAGTATATGTACATATTAATTAACAGAGCCAATTAACAAGACCCTATATTTAGCAAATATTTGAAATATCGATAAATTACCTTAAAGGATTCTATGATGGAGAAAATATATACTGTATGGGGGATATTATGTCATATTCATATTATCTATATTAATACCAAGCAATAACGCACCATCTATATATAACGGTAGAAGACATTAAGACGCGATTGTTTCTTTCCACAAGTAAATCAAACTTCTACTGTCCTCTGCGATTAAAAAATATTGGGAGAGCTTGGCTCATCAGCGGTGAACCCTCCCAGCGGTTTCGCCAATTTAATCTACCAGACCGCTTTATTAAAAGTAGAATAATACAATACAGTATTAGAGCTCTAATGAAGCGGTCTGGTATATTAAATTGGCGAAACCGCTGAGAGGGTTCACCACTGATGAGTCAAGCTCTCCTAATATTTTTTCCTCGCAGAGGACAGTAGAAGTTTGATTTATTTGTGAAAAGGAACAATTGTGTCTTAATGTCTTCATTCGTTACATATTCATCTATATTAATTGAACATTTCAACAGATTTCTGGGGATAAGTTTCTTTTCATATTATTAAAGCAGTCTCAAGTCACTGTGTGCTTTAATAAAATGAAATTTAAAAAACGCATCTTTAGAAACCTGTTGGAATGTTTAATTAATGTCCAGTAGATTTAAATCAATAGTTATTCATCTATATACCAATTTTCTAAACCCATTATTTTACTAGCGTGATAGAATGATACTTTGATATAACGCACATATACAAAGAGAGATGTTCCTCTATTGGTTCATATTTTTATTCGTTTAAAGTGATATTATGATACATTAGCGCGCGCCATCTGTTATCAAAATTCGAAACTATTATAGAAGCGTATGATTCCTTTTAAAAATTAGGCAATTTTAATGCCCTTACTGCAATGGAAAATTTAATGGGAGGGCCTGGCTCATCAGTGGTAAACTCTCCCAACGGGTTCGTCAGTTTAATCTACAATACCGCTGTTATATTTCATTTTGGAAAACCGAAAATTTCCCTCCTATCAATTTTTCCATTGCAGTAAAAGGCAGTAAAAATGGTTTAATTTTTAAAAATAATGATACGCGTCTATAATACTTTAGAAATTTCATATCAAATTGATATTAGTACAAAATAATACGAATACAGTGATTTTGTTTATAACTGAACTTTCTTTTAAAATATCAATCAATATTCAAAGTATTAATTGAAATAGAATTAATGATGAACTGATTTAATTATTTTCTCCTAAAGATTAGTTTAATCGATCAAGTACAAATTGCGGGTGTAGTTAAGGGTGATTAATAATGATAATTAATATAGTTATATAGAGAGAAAGATCAATCATTAAAACCTGAGTTAGACAGAATGTGTAATAGTAAACCTGCACTAACCACATTTACTATTTATCACCACATATATATATATATGTATATATATATATATATATATATTGAGACTGCTTTAATAAAATGAAAATAAACTCCTCTCCAGAAGCCTGTTGAAATGTTTAATTAATATAGATGAATATGTAACGAATGAAGACATTAAGACACAATTGTTCCTTTTCACAAATAAATCAAACTTCTACTGTCCTCTGCGAGGAAAAAATATTAGGAGAGCTTGACTCATCAGTGGTGAACCCTCTCATTTATATATATAGTTACGGATCAGAAAGAATTGCCAGAGTATTAAAGAAATATAATATAATTGCCACATATCAATCTGCACCAAATTTAAAACAAATTCTACGCCACTCAGACACCAAGAATAATAGTAAAATGAAAACAAAAACAATATTATTTACAAAATTCCGTGCAAAACCTGTCCAGCCACTTACATTGGAGAAACCAGCAAAGCATTGAAAGAACGCATTAACCAACACAAAGCAGCTCTACGCATCCATAAACCATTATCTATCCTAGTAGACCATGCACTGAACAATAATCATATACCCGAATTTGACAAAGCATCCATTTTATACCAGAATGTTAAAGAAAAGCACTGCAGGTTATTTTTAGAAAGCTGGGCCTCTATAAAAGATTCAGAAAGCATAAATAGGAAAATTGACCTACCAGAAATTTACAGAGAATTTATATCTTCCTAAATTATTTATTTATTTATTATTTTTGTATATATTTATACTTAATATTAAAAATGGCATATCCTGACCAGGAGCACATGTGCTTTTCAGAAGGCAGAGCGCCATCTGGTGGAACAGAAATCAACTATTCATTGATTTAGCCTGTTCCCTGATATTTGGCCAACCCAATTTCTTGATAAATCAAGAAAAGCCATCCACGAACGCGTTTCGCGCTTTTGGCGCTCGTCAGCGTGGAGTAGGCTGAACCATTGCGACCAAAAAATAATTTTTGATCCCAATGGCTTCCTGAAAAACCAAGAAGTGGGTATTTAAGGCCAAACTTGCGTAAATACGCTTAGCACATTAAAAAACGAAAGAAAAAAATAAAAGATAAAAAGATCAGGTGTTGAAATCAATATTAAAAATGGCATATCCTGACCAGGAGCACATGTGCTTTTCAGAAGGCAGAGCGCCATCTGGTGGAACAGAAATCAACTATTCATTGATTTAGCCTGTTCCCTGATATTTGGCCAACCCAATTTCTTGATAAATCAAGAAAAGCCATCCACGAACGCGTTTCGCGCTTTTGGCGCTCGTCAGCGTGGAGTAGGCTGAACCATTGCGACCAAAAAATAATTTTTGATCCCAATGGCTTCCTGAAAAACCAAGAAGTGGGTATTTAAGGCCAAACTTGCGTAAATACGCTTAGCACATTAAAAAACGAAAGAAAAAAATAAAAGATAAAAAGATCAGGTGTTGAAATCAATATTAAAAATGGCATATCCTGACCAGGAGCACATGTGCTTTTCAGAAGGCAGAGCGCCATCTGGTGGAACAGAAATCAACTATTCATTGATTTAGCCTGTTCCCTGATATTTGGCCAACCCAATTTCTTGATAAATCAAGAAAAGCCATCCACGAACGCGTTTCGCGCTTTTGGCGCTCGTCAGCGTGGAGTAGGCTGAACCATTGCGACCAAAAAATAATTTTTGATCCCAATGGCTTCCTGAAAAACCAAGAAGTGGGTATTTAAGGCCAAACTTGCGTAAATACGCTTAGCACATTAAAAAACGAAAGAAAAAAATAAAAGATAAAAAGATCAGGTGTTGAAATCAATATTAAAAATGGCATATCCTGACCAGGAGCACATGTGCTTTTCAGAAGGCAGAGCGCCATCTGGTGGAACAGAAATCAACTATTCATTGATTTAGCCTGTTCCCTGATATTTGGCCAACCCAATTTCTTGATAAATCAAGAAAAGCCATCCACGAACGCGTTTCGTGCTTTTGGCGCTCGTCAGCGTGGAGTAGGCTCCACGGTCAGGATATGCCATTTTTAATATTGATTTCAACACCTGATCTTTTTATCTTTTATTTTTTTCTTTCGTTTTTTAATGTGCTAAGCGTATTTACGCAAGTTTGGCCTTAAATACCCACTTCTTGGTTTTTCAGGAAGCCATTGGGATCAAAAATTATTTTTTGGTCGCAATGGTTCAGCCTACTCCACGCTGACGAGCGCCAAAAGCGCGAAACGCGTTCGTGGATGGCTTTTCTTGATTTATCAAGAAATTGGGTTGGCCAAATATCAGGGAACAGGCTAAATCAATGAATAGTTGATTTCTGTTCCACCAGATGGCGCTCTGCCTTCTGAAAAGCACATGTGCTCCTGGTCAGGATATGCCATTTTTAATATTGATTTCAACACCTGATCTTTTTATCTTTTATTTTTTTCTTTCGTTTTTTAATATTTATACTTGTAATATATTTTTATTTATTAAAATAAAAACATAAATCCTCCAGGGAAAAGATTATTTTAAAAATATTTTTATTTAAAAATATCTCGAGCTTTCGGGCAAGTAAGCCCTTCTACGGGAGAAACTATTTTACATACTTAATACGCCACAATAAAATAATAATTAAACTTAAATACAGTCCTTTTGTTGTTTACATTTGTTTTGAGGCATAATCAACGCGGGCTTCTATTGCGCGTGATTCACTTGGAGGTTATGGGGTGGGCTCAGGAAATATAATGTTATAAACTTCCGGGATATCTATTCTTCTGTTAATACTATTGTGCTTTCTGGATATGATGGATTCTATTATTAGTCTCTGTAGTCTATTGGGGATGTTGGAGTAATGGGTCTTTGGTTCTGATAGGGAGAAGGAATGGCCTGTTTCTCTTATATGTTGGTATACTAAAGATCTACTGTCTTGGTTGTCGATATTTCGTTTATGTTCTGATATTCTTATATTTAAATGTCTGCCAGTTTCGCCAACATATTTGGTTTTGCATTCGTTGCATTCTATGGAATATATGGCATTCTTAATATTGGAAGGATAATCAACGGTATTGTTCTTTGTTATGGGGTTTCTTAGTAACGAATTTAAATTAGGTGAGTTGCTGAAAAATGTTTTGATCCCAAATTTCTTCAGATGACGGGCTATAGAAACAGATACTGGTGAATAAGGAATACTGCTAATAGATTTATAGATTGGGGAATTCCGAATTTCAGAGGGGCTATAGAAATGTCTTAGAATAAACGATAAAGGATATTGACAAGTCTTCAGATTTCTTAATATATTCTGAGTTTCTTCTGTTTTAAAGGTTTGAAGTGAGCAGTGGCTATGGATACGTTTAGTTAAGGTCTTTACGGTATTGATTTTATGGCTGAGAGGGCAGTAGGAGGAAAAACGGATATAGTCGGGGTTGAAGGATGGCTTATAATAAACAGTTGTTTGGAATTGATTCTGTATGCGAAAAATTGTTATATCTAGAAAAGGCAGGCTATTGTTTGTTTCTTTTTCAAATGTGAAATTTAGGTTAGGATGGTAACTGTTGAGTCTTTCTAGAATGATCTTGGTTTGATTTTCGGGGCATATACAGAATATGTCGTCAATATATCGACGCCATAAAATTATATCTGAGATGAACTTGGAGAGAGGTGCTGTTGGGGAATGGTAAAAAGCCACTATGGGTCTTAAGGGGACATTTTGTTTATGTATTTTAGGCAGGCCATATATGAAGGCATCGGTTTGCATATTAGACAAGAAGTCTTTCAATTCTTCATTCGAAATATTACGTTCTTTATGCATTTTTCTGAGTTCTTTTTTGAAAGAAGAGTATGTTCGGATTTTTTCTTCTGTGGAAATGTATTTGAAGGTAGTTTGATCTTCAAGGATGCTCAGCATTTTACTATGGTAATCAGTTTTGTCCAGAATCACTGTTTGACCGCCTTTATCTGATTGGGTGATGATTATTTCTTTTTTGTTTCTTAATTCTTTAATCAGTCGGTTCTCATGAGGGTTGCTTGGGGGAAGGGTTACTGGTACACTTAGAAGATTAGTTACATGATGTCTAATGATATTCTTTTCTTGGTGGTTAAGTTTTGATATGGCTGCTTCGACTCCACTTACTATTCTGATGGGATCTGGTTTTTGCATATTCCTGAATTTCATACCTTTGGATAAAAAAGCTAATTCTTTTTGGGTTAGAGTAGCTTTTGACAGGTTGACTATTTTATTGAGGTTTTTGTTTCTATTTAGATTTGGATTATTAAATTTCAGTGACCAATATTCCAGTTTTTTACTATGTCTTCTCTCTATTTCTGTTCTTAATTTCGTGATTTCAGAAGTGGTTCGGACTATTAGTTCGTACATTTGTTTTTCTGGTACAATACGGGAAGTGATGCATAAGAGTTCTTTGATTGTTTTCGATAACAATCGAATGTTGGAATAACAGCCCTGTGTTCTTGTCCTCAACAACCTATATTGAGTTTCCTTTATTACTTTAGCTGAGAAAGGGTTTTTGACAGGATCTTTTATTCTTAAGGATGGGGGGACAAAGTTCACCTCTTCACAGAAACGATTGAAACCCAGATGACATCTCCACTTCGCTAGTTGCAATGATTTTTTGTAAATCTGGTTTAAATAAAAATTGATTTGATATGGCGATAAATTCATGATAAAGTTCCGTATATGATATGCTCTCTTGTTTGGTATGATTCTCAAGAATGGAGACTTTATTTTTCTTCCTAAATTAGAGTTAATATTATCTCGTCTGCTCTCCTTAAAACAAGTGTTATTGGGGTTTTACCGTCTCTTTTGTTTTAGGACTTAAAATGATTAACATAAGTTTCCATTCTCCTGTAACTTACTCTCAGTAAGAAAATGTCTTCTTCTATTTAGAAATATATATAATGATATTTCACGGTGTTCATAGAAGAAACTTTTGACCCAAATTCAGATAATGTGAGACTCGTTTTGATCTAATTTTCAATGCTTGATAAACAATCTCCTATACGTATCCTAGGACAACAATCATCGAATAACTAACAGTAAACCATCAATATTTTTCTATTTATTTTCCTATTTATTTAAATATATATTTTCTTTTGATTAGCTCTAATAAGTATGAATTGTGTGTGTTCTATTTAAAGATATGGGTTGTCCAAATATCACGGAGAAAGTTAAATAAACGTTTAGTTTATTTTAGCTCCACTAGAAAAGCTCAGGATATGCCTCGTACCGTCACCTTTATTGTTTAGAATTTCAATCATCTTACATTCAAGAGATAAAAAAGATTACTTGCCCGAAAGCTCGAGATATTTTTAAATAAAAATATTTTTAAAAGAATCTTTTCCCTGGAGGATTTATGTTTTTATTTTAATATTGATTCAAGGGATTATTTTTATCGAATATTTTTATTTATATATATCAACACAACATATTGAATCATAGTCCTCACTCATTTTATTTTCTAATATTTATCAGTCTCTTCATTTATTTAATCAAATGGTTATTTAATTATATACTCTTTTAATTATTATTATTATTAAATATAACAATTGTAAATATATTTCATATACAGTGAAATTTTCATTAGATGGTTTCTTGCTTTGGTCTTGTATAGCGTGAGTGGATCACATGCCCACGTGATTTAGTTTAAATCAAAGAAAAGCCTTGATAAAGAGAGGCGTGTTGCCCCTAGAAATATTGGCTGATTAATAAATTTATATCCAATATACGCTTCATATTTATTTATAGATATTATTATGGATTGCTCAATATTTAAAATATATATATATATCGTTTTGAAAATAGAGCAATCCATATTTAATCCATTAGATAATAAAAAGGCATATATTGGATTTATTAAGGCAAAATAAATCTTTTAATAAATCCAATATATGCCTTTTTATTATATAATATATATATGATATGAGCGATATTCAAATTAAAATAATATATTTTTAATATTTAATTTTTGAAATTTTTATTTTTCATTTATTGAATTATTGTATGAAAAATTTGATATATCTTTTTGTAAAATAATTAAATATTGTGTATTTCTCTTTGAGTTTTTGGTAACGATATTTTGTGACCAAATAGCAGCTGATCAAGAATACTGACCTATGTACGCGAGGCGTTAAGTCTTTAGAATTTTTCTTCACACGCCAAGAAGGTAAAAGCTCTTCAAATTATTAAGAATAACAAAGCACGTTTTTATGGATTTAAAATATATTTATCTACAGATCACATTTCAAAATGGTTTAGAGAGTTTGAAAATGGCATCGCTCTAATTGATGATTTTACCCATCCCTGTCATCGAAGGATAAGGTCAGCCATGAACTGACATTGAAGAATCTATTGATGGTTTACTGTTAGTTATTCGATGATTGTTGTCCTAGGATACGTATAGGAGATTGTTTATCAAGCATTGAAAATTAGATCAAAACGAGTCTCACATTATCTGAATTTGGGTCAAAAGTTTCTTCTATGAACACCGTGAAATATCATTATATATATTTCTAAATAGAAGAAGACATTTTCTTACTGAGAGTAAGTTACAGGAGAATGGAAACTTATGTTAATCATTTTAAGTCCTAAAACAAAAGAGACGGTAAAACCCCAATAACACTTGTTTTAAGGAGAGCAGACGAGATAATATTAACTCTAATTTAGGAAGAAAAATAAAGTCTCCATTCTTGAGAATCATACCAAACAAGAGAGCATATCATATACGGAACTTTATTCTTTTATATTAGGAAATGGTTTAAATTAGGATCTGAAGTAAGGAATATTAATGATGAAATGCTTGGATAAAAACATATAATTTTCCAAGATTTTGACTAGGCCGATCGCCTGCTCTCTTCAAAGAAAATCTCTCTAGGACTATTTTAACACTAGATTGAAATAGGAACAGACATTTCTAGCAAGAAAACTCATTATAATTCACTATGAATATATATTTATTTATCGCTGACGCGAGGACCAACATCCCAATCCGCGTTCGTGGTTGGGTTTTCTTTATTTATCAAGAAAATTAGTTGTCCAAATATTATGGAACAAGCCAATTTCGAAGTTTAGTTAATTTTTATTCCAATAGATGGCGATCTGTCATTTAAAATGCGTATTTGAGCGGTCAGGATATGTCTGTTTAATTTTAATATATCAACACCTAACCATATTTTTATATTTATTTTCTTATTTATTTAAATATATATTTTCTTTTGCTTAGCTCTAATAAGTATGTATTGTGTGTGTGTTCTATTTAAAGATATGGGTTGGCCAAATATCACGGAGCAAGTTAAATAAACGTTTAGTTTATTTTAGCTCCACTAGATGGCCATCTAGAAAAGCTCAGAATATGCCTCGTACCGTTACCTTTATTGTTTAGAATTTCAATCATCTTACATTCAAGAGATAAAAAAGATTCTAGGACCCCTCTGGTCCCCTGGGAGAAGTTAGGCGTTCAGTCTCTTCGAAATATTGCAGGATATCAGCAAAATATTTGGTCTAGGGTAAGTTTGTAATCATTAATGAATTTCATATAGATATATTCTGCATATGTATACAATTTCTTTTACATTTTCTATATTTATAAAATACTTTCCCCAAAACTTCTTTTCATTTTTCTGTTCAAATAAACCTTGTGGCAGTTTCAAACTTTTAACCATTAAATTTTTTTATATATTTTCTTTAAAAAATAAAAAATAAAAAGATGTAATTTTGTGCCTGGTATATATTGATCTATTTCTAAGAATAGATAACGGTGACACATATTTTTTAAAAATATAAATAAATTCGTCGCGCCGTTAGCTTTGATCCATTCTTACAAATGATATATTCGACGATTCCTCCTTTTGTAATAATGATCTATAACAATATACAGAACATTTCTACCGTCAAAAGAGACGTCAAAACTAGACTCCTCAGTTTGTCAGAGCTGGTGTTGTCGCTTTGTCTCCCTCCAAAAGCCGCTAGGTTGCGGAGACGGTCTATAGATGTCGTCTAGGTTTGACGGGAGAGAGAGTTGTCTTTTGTTTATTTATAATAAATAGAATTTCTAGAAAATATTTGTTTCAAGAATACTAGATTGACAAACAATGCGGATATCTTTTGTAGAGATGTGGAAATGTGTCTCAGCGTCGGTTAAATGCCAGTCGAGGAGGGTCTTTAGTTCTCTCTCTCTTCTATAATTAAATAACAGAAGATAGGCATTGTGAGTCATTTGGTAATATTGTAAAATAGATATTGGATATTCCACATATATATTATATATACCTTTGTGTCCTATATTTTAAGAGTATTCTGGTAATTTCACGATTCTATATCTGTAATATATTTTCAAGGTTAATATTAGCTGCTTAAATTCTTACACACAACACTTATACAACAACAACTTCTATATATATAAATCTTTGAAAATCGGTTGGTGTGTGTAAACAATTCCGCATTCTCCTGAGCCGTCATTGATATTTGGATCGGAAATATTGGTAATATGATTTGGCTCACTAGTATTTTGAACAAAAACATTTAGTTTATATTAAATAAAAACAAATATATTTAAGTTAAAGTTCGTTAAAAAAAAATAACTCATTAAATTTAGGCATAAACGTAAAGAATATCGTATAAATATATTTTGAATAGTGAACTATTTTTATTAAATGAAATTTTATTTATTTAGAGGTTTATATTATGTTAAACACAGCAAACTTCCTACATTGAAACTCTGGTGTTTTATTACTGTTAATGTTTTTTTTTTTCTTTAAGGAATAAATTTCGAGTGTTTATACAATAAGACGGTGAAAAATTATATGTAAAATTCAAATGAGTCTGGTATTATACTTGAATAACCTCATGGACAAAACTTAAGGAAGTGGAATATCTTTGTTGTTCCCGGTGTTCTCTCTTTTTAAAAAAATTCATTTTAAAGAGAAGAGGCAATTGTTTGCACACTTAGTAATCTCGAGTGTCTTCATTAAAGGTTACTCTAATATATTTCAGAGTTATTGTTTGAATCCCGATATACATGCTAAAAAGTACAACTTCCTCAATTTTTGCCCATGAGTGTAAAATGGCACAGTTCCTTCCTTGGGAGAAAATGCATATTTACATAGACACCCCTGGTCTCTTCTGGAGAAAAGCGTTCATTGGAGGTTGGGTTATGTTAGGTAAAGGAATGAGAGGTCGTTTAAAAGAAGTTCTATTATATAATCTAAGAGTGAGAGAGGTGTCATAAAATATCAACAAAACTAATAAAACGGTACGGAGAAGAAAAAAATATTTTCTGATATATTTAACATATTTTAAATATATATGTAAAATTGAAACTATGAATAAATAAGCCTAAAAACGTTTGAAAATGTGGAAGTATAGCACCAATAAGATAAGGCCTCAATATAAGTCCAGATTTCATTGCAAAATAAATAAATTTCCCGAAAACAAATAATAAAATGCTAAAACAATCATTAAATTTGTTTTTCAATTATAAAAAATATATATAAGGAAATATACTAAACGTACTTATAGAAAATTTATGATTTAAAAAAAAAATTTAATATAATTCTCTATACATATATATGAAAAAAATATATAAAATTTTAAACAATATATGTGTAGAAAAATTCTAATTTAAAATATAGATGTTATAATATACATAGAAGTATATATAGTTAAGCAATGATATGCTATGATAGACCGCGCTAAGATTCCCGCTACTATCAACGCCGGAGATGCCGACTGCGGCCGTAGAAGAGAGACATCCTACCTGAAGGCGCTCCGAGCTCTCCAACTTCCAACACTGAACCAATGATGTGCCGCGCACAAGTTGGCTAGCCAATCACAAGCCTCGATTGATCGCGGCCGTCAAGGAAGGCTTGCTAGGTTGCTATAGCAACGCCACACTTGACCACTTAAAAGGAATCCCCCCCCCCCCCCTTTGGCATATGATGCCCCTATTCCTCTCTTTTTTTTTATTCTTTCCACCATAAAATGATAAAAAAGAATTATCTTTTTTTCTGATAGATAATATATAGTTCTTTTTTTAGTTTCATTCTTTTAAGACCTTTCGTCGAAGCGCATAAATAAAAAGGAAGCAAGCCATTCGGTAGATTTACAATTGTCATAATAAGACTTTGGATTTCTTATGAAATTGGTTCAAACTTTTCTTTCCTCACAACATAAAAGCTTTTTCCTCCATATCCCCTTTTTTATTTATTTACGGAAAAAATGTTACAGCAATGAAAGTTGCAACGCTTTCAAATGTATTTTGTATAATTTAATGTTACAATTTATATAGAAACTTAATGTAAAAGAATCAAAAAGGGATATATAGGTGACATTTATTTGACTAAAATATTGTATAATTATGTACTCTTTTTCTTTTGGAATGTTTCCAACTTTTTAACGTCTTTCTGGGCAATTTATGATAGTTTTATATCGCCATCCCCTACCTGTTGCCTAGAAAACATGTTTGAGAGATGACGGTTTTAAAATCGCTTAGTAAATATAGATTATTTTGTCATCGTATTTTATTGTAATCTATTGATACCCTTATATTATTATTGTTATTAATAATTTTGTCTCATATATTTATCTTATTACAAGCCGATTTCATATATTGATACTAGAAAATATCTTATATAAGATAATGAAATATTCTCAGAAACGTAAATGTAAGATTTTTCAAATTTTCGAAATGTAAAATGTTGATAGAGATTTATTGTTAGTTTTTGAATTAATTCGAATATTTTTGTTCTATCATGTTAACTCCAGGCTTATGATAAATTTCGTTTAGCGAATTCTCTTGATCACCAATTATACTTGACTAAATATCTAATTTACATATATATATTAGCATAAATTCATATCTAATAAATTCGAAATTCATTATCCTTTTTTTTTTACTTCATAAAAATGGTTTTAAAGACAATAATATATTGTAGTGTAATTAGTTTATTTGAGTAAATATGAAAAAATGTCTATTAGTATGTATAGATATGTAAATAACTTTTATAATTTAATGTTATATCAGAAACGTATGTAAATTCTATAACTGATTTTCTTTCTAGTTTGTTGTAAGGAAATTTCATAACTTACTATGCTTTATCAATTGTATGAAACCTTCATAAAATTGAAATGTGCGCCTCAAATCTGATATCGCGACAATATTAATATTTTAGAATATATTTTACAATAATATAAATATGTGATGATTTAAGACCATGGAATTGTTGTAAATAGTCTAGATATCTACTACCACATGTTCCACCCCTTGACTGTATATAACTTCTTATGTACTGCACATAGAAAGCCTCAACTAACATCAAGCTGTACCGCGTAAGAATCTAATAAAGTATCGCAACTGTACAGATAGAAGGAATGGAGACTAACAGGAGAAAATTAAGGTTAAAACTAATCAGGCTTAGGTGAGAATAGAAGTAAGACCTAGGAAGTAGACCTAGAAGAGAGCCCGACTATTAATAAAGTCACAGTTAACCTTCTGACCCCGGAAACCCTGCGAGCTAAGTTTAAGCCAATATTTCCTGACAGGACCGGGCGTATCTGATAACCGCGGAAGTCCGAAGAGTCGAACTAACACCCAATACTTCCTGACAAGATCGGCGGTATCTTCCACCAAAGAAAGCCGCAGAACCAATTAGAAAGTATCCCCTAAATAGGTCAACCAATAGAGAAACGGGCACGTTCCATCCCTCGACCAATAGGAAAGAAGCTAAGTCTTGGTGTTAAATCGAGAACCTAGGTTAGGCAGTCTACGCTTGGCTCACAACAAGGTAACACTTGCTCTAAAGATCTCCCTCTCTCCTCATCCCATTCCTTCTTGACGTCAGACGCTTCTTAGTGGAATCTCTGTTTGTTTATTTCACCTTTGGCCCAGCTGTGTCGCCTTCCACCACGACTGCACGGTAGAGTTGACATCGAGGTTCGTCTAGCATCAGGTAACACTGGTCCCAGAGGTCCCAAGATATCACAGACTCCCCCGTCCGAAGAGTCGACAGGATAGTGGACACCAAGGTACAAGTAAGCAAGTAGACCACTGTCTTTACAGAAAGATGGAACAGGGAAGAGAGGAGGATCCAAAGGAACCAATGGAGTCCGATCCCGACTCCGAAAGTGGCGAAAACACCACTATTCCGAAGAAAGAAACCACCCTCGGTAGGACGCAGGAAGTTCCCCCCAGCCACGAGGACGCAACGCCCCCACCGCCGGTGTCAGATGTCCTGGGGAGTTTAGCCAGGACGATATATCAGCTCTCCTCGGCGACAGGACTATCGCGGGATGTGGAGCTACCGCGTTACGATGGTTCGTACGAGGCGCAGAGCTTCTTCGACAACTACGACGCCCAAGCTGATCTGGCCCAACTACAATACTCTACAAGAATGAGAAAGCCATCAAACCTCCTGCAAGCACCCCTCCGAGTTACCAACACGCGAGCGTATGTTACCTGCTCCCCCGACCATCTCTAAACCACGAGCCCAGCGCAAGCAGTGAACTCTTAACTGTCCCAATGAACCTCCAACCATGGCACAAGACCAGGACTGTCCCGACATACAAGACAGCACAACAGTAGGTTCCTCCTTCTATAATTTTTGTTGAACAATTGCTCGTTCCAGCTGAACTGTCCCATAATGTAAGCCTTCCTCTGCTACTTGATACAGAAGCATCTATCGCTATAATTATGCAGAATACTTTTAAAATAATAGAAACCAATTTGCAAAAGAAAATACCTGTTCACCCATTTAACTTAACTATTAACGCCATAGCTGACAATATTTTCACCTTAGATTATAGCTTTTTAAACGTAAAAATAAGTAACATAACGCAGAATCTAAAATTCCATATCCTAGATACACCCTTGCCTTTTGGCATTTTATTCCTTAATTCCATAAAACGATTTCTACTAATTATAAACTGTTCTCAGCTACTCCTGTATCAAGATAATGTACCTACCAACTGCCTTGTACCAATTCACCTCGTGCAAGCAACACGTGTCCCATGGACAGGTTAATACAACTGTCCCATTTACTAAATTTTCCCCTCCTGGAACGGGTTGCTCACACGTGGTGAACTCCAACACTCTTATTTAACCTCATTATAATGTTCCTAATACCATTTTCAACGCCCCTATGTCCTTTTTCTTTCATAGCTTTAGACAGAAATAACCTAAGTCACAGCCTTCCAAAACTATTCCAATCGTTAAATTCCCCCATAACTACACTCCTTCCTTTTACATGCACATTTAATCATCGACAAATCGCTCTTAACAAAATAAACAACACCCTATCACATCACTTTTTCCAATTGGCACAATTTTCAATGCGCGACTTCACACCCAAATCAAATTTCGAGCCACACAAGCTTCAGAACGTCGCCCTACTAAACACACACAATCTTTTTTTTTCTCACATTAAACGTGTCATATCCACTAACAATATAAAAATTATCGATATGTTCGTACAACCAGCACCCATGACTTTAGTAAATTTGTTATTCATAGTGAAACAGATTAGATTTTGTACAAAACAAAGACTTCACGTGACACCTTTTCATTTACAATTTTTTCGCTTCGTGTCACAGAGCTACGCCACAAAACTCTTTCACTTCTCAGGCCAAAGTAGCCTTCATCACGCCTGTGACACATTTAACCACACATTGTCCACGTAGATAGTCGCAATTTCATTCAATTCTAACCCGATATCAATGAATAACATTTTTACTAAGTCCGCCAAAAACCATTCAATATCAACAGATACAATATCCGAATTTTCGAAATACAAACACAAATCGAACAAATGCTTGAACACACAGGATCATTACAACCTCTGTATCTCCCTATGTCAATCCCATAACGCTTGTCACCAAACGTGACAAATCAAAACGCTTTTGCGTTTACAATTATAGAAATTATATCTCCGAACGTAGTCCGAATTAACAGACCCAATCGACCCCTAAATAAAAAAGATGTCACGAATACATAGCCATCAGAAAACCAGGCAAGAACCGCGTTTACAAAGGTGGGAGACAACCACCAAGCAAGCTGCCCCCACAAAGGGCCTCTGACCCAAATAAATATGCCCGCCACCGCCGGAAATCGCTAATAATAAATTCGAAGGGAGATGAGCAAACAAACAGCCGACATCTTGTTACCGCCCGTCGCCACCCCGATGTCACTCTAATGGATTTTCGCTACCTATTAAATTAAATATTAGTGCATGCCTTTTACTATATACCGTTCTAATCCCTAACCAATTTCTACGCCGATATCCCGTTTAGCTACTAATAACTTGCTTAACACGTTATTTTACATTTACTAACAAATCAGTCAACTTAACATCGACACTTAGATCCAAGGACAACATTTTACTTACAAAAATCACACACACCCACACATGTTTAAAAAAAAACAAAAAAAAAAACAACAACCACAACAACCCTTTATCGGTTAGAATAGATCGCCGTGTTTCTCCTGCACACACAGAATAAATGCCGCTTTAGGAAGAATCACGTTTTCACCTAAACGTGGCGCAGGGAACAAAAAATCGACAACATTAGGACTCAGTAAGTTTCACAGTTGGAAACAATGTGATCCACGAGTCGCATCAAACTTAAAACAAATTCGATAAGTTAGAACAACTTAGGCCAACAAGACCAAAGATATCAATCGAGGACAATTTAAAGCTCTCTCCACCCATCCTAAAAAACAGGAACATACATTTATTTGGCCTACAACTTTCCATTCTTTCACGATATATAATTTCTATGTATAATCTTACTTGCTCTTCTTTCTCGATGAACACTTTTTTTAAATTTTCATTTTAATATCTTGTATATAATCATTATATAGCTCTTATAATTGTTTTTTTTTATTATTTACGTCAACCAATCAGTTTAGATTAGTGTCATTTTATTTTATTTTATCAAAACTTATTTACTTTTGCTTTATGACTCTATTCTATAATCAACTTTATATTTTATCTTTCATATCTAATAATCTCAAGTTTATATTTCATGTTTATATCACTAATTTGCCTTTTGTCATTTTATATTTTTTCTCACTTTATAAATTAGATGTTATTTACATTGTCTCATCTTCCGCTACCATGTCAATGCTATCGAGTATATTATTGCTCATTATTAATTTTCATTTAATATTTTCACTTTCTATTACCCCTTATATACTGCTGTAGTGTGTTAATCTTTGTATCATGTCATCACTATTTTTACTTTTTTTTTAAAGATTACTTTGCATTTAACTTCGCAATTCTATTTTCGATTTTTTAAATCCTTTAACGCTATATGCAAAGCCTTAATTTCGCAATTTCACATCTCAATGATATATTCTTTTATAATCAAACTAAAAATCATGATCTAAAAACAGGGCAATCTTCAATAACCTCTTAAACAACCACTTTAAAGGTTACTTCTTAATAAATACTAACCCTTTTCCGCAGGAACTTTTAACTCCTTCGCAGGCTAGACTTGACCTACTTTGATTTCGTAATTAACAATCTTGACACACCGTCCCCCAGATTTACCTATCCCTACTTCTGGCTTGGATACGTGCAAATTGTATTTTTTTATATATTCCAGGGCACTCTCATGCCACACGCTGGCACATCTTTTTTTTTTTATTTTACTCTTTTTTTCGCTAAGCCCCTGACGACTCTAATTAAAACTTTGATTTCTGGTCACTGATCTTCGCCCTCTTTATCCTGCATGCGTACGTCTTAACGACTAATTACTAAAACCCATAACAATCCCCCTTATCTTACTTTTCGATTGTGGTACTGTAACTTTATTCGGTCCTTAAATTTACATGTGAAACATGGCCTAGGTTTTCCGCGCCGTGCACATTAAAGGGTTTGGGACTTGAGTCAAAGTGACATTGCCGCAACCAAGTAATAACTAACCCCTCAACCCTTTCTAACGCCCATCACGAAGAGATCATGATTTACCCATCCAATCATTTATATTTTTACCTATAATCATTATATGTTCTCTATTAAATATTTTATTCATATTTTTATTTTTACTTGTATGTTTAATATTAGTTGTTTATGCTTTATTATCTCTTATGGATATATAGAACTCAACCCCATGTTATATACCAACTCACTTTAATTAATTTTTAAAAAAATTACTTCCTTAATAACAGTCTTCCTATTCCGCTCTCTTAAATCCCTCCATATGAACCCTCTCACATCCGGGGCCATCTGTGATGATTTAAGACCATGGAATTGTTGTAAATAGTCTAGATATCTACTACCACATGTTCCACCCCTTGACTGTATATAACTTCTTATGTACTGCACATAGAAAGCCTCAACTAACATCAAGCTGTACCGCGTAAGAATCTAATAAAGTATCGCAACTGTACAGATAGAAGGAATGGAGACTAACAGGAGAAAATTAAGGTTAAAACTAATCAGGCTTAGGTGAGAATAGAAGTAAGACCTAGGAAGTAGACCTAGAAGAGAGCCCGACTATTAATAAAGTCACAGTTAACCTTCTGACCCCGGAAACCCTGCGAGCTAAGTTTAAGCCAATATTTCCTGACAGGACCGGGCGTATCTGATAACCGCGGAAGTCCGAAGAGTCGAACTAACACCCAATACTTCCTGACAAGATCGGCGGTATCTTCCACCAAAGAAAGCCGCAGAACCAATTAGAAAGTATCCCCTAAATAGGTCAACCAATAGAGAAACGGGCACGTTCCATCCCTCGACCAATAGGAAAGAAGCTAAGTCTTGGTGTTAAATCGAGAACCTAGGTTAGGCAGTCTACGCTTGGCTCACAACAAGGTAACACTTGCTCTAAAGATCTCCCTCTCTCCTCATCCCATTCCTTCTTGACGTCAGACGCTTCTTAGTGGAATCTCTGTTTGTTTATTTCACCTTTGGCCCAGCTGTGTCGCCTTCCACCACGACTGCACGGTAGAGTTGACATCGAGGTTCGTCTAGCATCAGGTAACACTGGTCCCAGAGGTCCCAAGATATCACATATATATATATATATGTCGTAGCTAAATGAAGAGGCGCAGCCGTTATACCTAGCGAACAGCGCACCCGCGATGTCTGCCACCTTTATTTTTTGTCCAGCTTTTATACATGGATGAATTTACATATTTACATTTTAACACAAGCGTAACATATTTACATACTTATTTTGACGAAAATAAATTATATCTCTTGTCATTAACTATACAAATTATGACATATATATATATATATATATATATATATATATATATATATGCTATACAATATTTTATATATACTATACCTGAATAGTAATTTATATAATTCAATCTGGATAAAACACTAAAGAAACTTGACTTAGATATGAAGGAATGGAAAACAAAGGATCCACTAAGGGAACAAAATTGATTCACTCTTTTCCATCCACAAATTTATAGAAATATAATGGTCAACATATTTATAAATTCATATCTACCTTTTTACATTGACAAGGGATTGTTTATTTCCATATAGAAACTTGCATACTAATTCTTGTACATATTTCAAATATCTTTATTTATTTCCTTCAATGTTTAGTTTACCTTGGTAGTGCAAGTGTCTCTAGAGGGACATAACGTTCTAAGTCGAAAAAAATATATATGCGATGAGGTGAGGTCTGGTAGCCTCTTGTGTAATCCTGTCGACTAGAAATGTGATGTGGTGAGGTATCCAGTCGACTTAAACTATGTGATGGAGTCCTGTAACTCTCGCTATACCGTGTTAACCGAGAGGAACAGCCAGGATGGGGAGTTTTCCAGTACCTCTCTGCACCTTGGAAGACCTTTAACAGTTCTCACAAATAACAGGCAGTCGTGGTCGAGGAAGAGTGGAAAGCTTGGGGATATCCATAAACAAAAAACGAAGACACAGTTACACTAAGAAAGTTCCGTGAACAGATAAAAGTTGAGCTAGGAGCGAAAGAGGGAGAGATAGAAGATTTCTTACTGGTCTACATGATGGATGAGATGGACCTGGTTTACAACCGACAAGGGCTCGCGCTGATGCTGAACTGACTGTATTTTTAGCTAGGACCGGGGCCTTATGCGACAGGGGCGTGGATCGTCTGGTGAAATTCTACTGGCGCTGTCTTGACAGTTTCCAATCTATCTTTAGACCTTGTTGTTTTGTGACTTCCATCTATCTCTATTTTAGGCGTTATGACTTCTATCTCTTGCTCAACTCTTAATCTATTACAGAGTTTTATTTATTTATCCTCAGTTTGTACAAATTACATTACATATGATGATGTAATGACACATGTCACTCATGCGTATAATCATTTACAGATGTGTTTCTATTATACAACATGGAAATCTTGTTATAAGTTATATACAATATGGGGTTGTAGGTTAAATTACCATATATATATACAGTTGAACCTGTCTATAGCGCCCCCTCTTGGGAATCACCAAAATTGGGTGCTATAGAGAGGGGGTGCTATACACGAGTCACTTTAATGTAAATCGCATCGTACTACGTATTTAATATCGGGCGCTATAGACAGGTTTACCTGTATATAGATATTTAAATCCAATTTAATTTTTTACTTCTAAGTATATTTTAATATATGTTTTCAGGTATATATAATTTAATCAATCAAGTTTTTCCAATATTTTCTCTATTCTATTTTCTATTTAAGGCTTTAAATAGATTGGAAATAAATATAGAAGGTGTGGACTCTACTAATATTTGATGGTAAAAAAACTGCTGTCTCTATGTCTTATCCTCCTCTTTTATTTCCTTTTCTTGCTCTCTTCATAGTGTGTGGAAAATCTGTTAAATAGTCAGGTCACTTGATAAATGTGTGTGTAATAGAGAGGAGGAAAAGTAAGGGACGACCTAGGTAAAGATGGAAGGCTCACCTCAAAGATCCCGTTGGCCTGCAGCAAACAAGAGAGCCTACCTGGAACTGTCAACAATAAAGAAAGATTGTGATGAAGTCCCGAGATATGAAGAGACCAACCCGAGACAATACTTAGATAACAAAATTAGCCCATTCTGAATATTCTCAAAAAATCAATTCATCCTGAAAAGAAATCATTTAATCCTGAGCATCCAACCTTTCTGGCAACAGTCTTTGTAATACATATTGGCTGAAATGACAAATTATAATTGAAGTTTTTTAATAAACAGCTTGCTATAATTAGCTTTAGAAAAAATGCTTTATTGCAAAAAAATCAGTCTATGTATATAGAAATATGATATAATGGGAACTTAATGAGCGGAAAATCGCTTCTACCTTTTCAAAATGAGCGTGGAAAAATAAATTTTGTTTATTTTTTATAGAAAAACGCAGATTTAATTCATAGAATATACCCCTACACCAGAATTTGTAAATTCACAATAATAAACCAATAAATTTACCATTGTTTCGGACCATAATTATTACAGAGACGGCCTCAAAATTCTAACATCCTACGGAAAAAGTTATAAAATCTGTCTCATTTGCCGAAAAGCCGTGTCAGCTGAGAAGGTACTAGAGCCAAATTTTTCCTTCCAGAATACTTTGCTTTTTTATGGAGGGAAGATATTCATTAATTTAATATATTAACAAATCATATTATAAAATCATTTTCAGGGTGTTTATTGAAGTTCTTCTATTTAATAACCATATATAAAGGTCGGTTCTACCGGCAAAATAAACTCTAAAAGCGTTATCTATTGACCGGTGACAAAGTGACAATACCAGTTTTGGCAAACTGAGAGGCCTCCACTTAGAGAACATGTAACCTTTACTTCTATAGATCAATTTCCTCCGGCCAGAATTCCATTTATTATTTGGCCATAGATTTGGCCTAGACACTCTACCAGCTAAGTACATTTTGGCAGATTGTGAAGATTTCATTTGATTCCTTGTGGATATCTCATAGAATAAAGTCCGCCCTGGACTGACAAGGGCCATTATCCCGAAACGATGGTCTCTAGATAAACGCCTTTCAGTTTTCCAAGATGGCATCGTGGCTTTGTCTCCGACCTCAGACTCTAGTTTTTAGAGACGATTAATAGATGGCTTATTTTAGCGCCTATTTTGTTGGGAGAGTCTACCTTTATTTTCATATATAAACTTATATCAACTTGTATACTTGTATATCAACTTACTTCCGGGAAATTTTAATATCTCTATAAATATATGTTTATGTTCAAAAAATGTCCATCTATATTTTGGCCATAGAATTGCTCTAGCCAATTTGCTAGCTAAACATCTCTTTGGCAGATTTTTTTTATCCCTTGTGGATATCATTGAATGAAGCCCGCTCAAGACTGAAGAGGGTTATAGCCCGATCTACATGTGGGTACTTTTCAGTATATGCACTATTGTGGCGACTAGGAATTTTAGAATTGAAGAGAGTAGAAATGCATATAAAAATGAATACATACTTCGAGCATTGCTATTTCGCGAACAATTAATAAAGACCTTTTGGAGATAAACTCATGGACAAAACTTAAGGAAGTTGTACCTTTTAGCATGTATATCGGGATTCAGGCAAAACCTCTGAAAGATATATGATTCACAGTGACCTTTATTGAAAACAAAAAAAATAACCAAGTGTAAAGAATATTTCCCCTGTCTCTTCCAAAAAAAAAAAAAAAAAAAAACAGACAACCGGAGACATCAAAGACTTCAGGTTTATTCCATGAGTATATTTAAAAATTAAAAGGCGTTCCAAAATGCCTACCTGATTTAAATCAGTATACGTAGGCGGTTATTTGATTACATCAATATAGGAGACTTACTGATTCAATAAACAAATATCTTCCCTCTAAATGAAATAACAAGTGAATAATTGACTTTTGAGGAAAATAGAATTCAGTAGAGTGAGATATCAATTCGGTTCATTTATTTCTTACATTGTTCAACTTATAAATAAACAATTTACTTTATTTATTCAAATCTCTGGTGAATCAACAGCAAAAATTCAATTATTCGAGAATTTATATTTATTTCGAAATATATCTTTAATATCAGTGGTTACGGGTAATTATGGATATACTATTGTGGGTGGCATGGAATTCTAGGCGGAGTCAGATAACAAATTATTTATTGTAAAATCAACTTTTAATTACATTTATTTATACAAATTATCAGAAGGGTTAAATTGGCGTATATTACATGTTGAAGTTATTTTTGTTTATATGTGTGTGTGGTCAAATATCAATTCTAGATTATATAATGTTAGACATATGTGCTTGATATATTATAGATAAATATTTACATTTCATATTATTTATGATTTATATTTAGAATGATGTATAATTATTTTATTATATTGATATGGCAACAATTAATATGATATTAATGTTAATTCATATAATTTTAATAAAGTATATTTTAAAAGCATTATATATTTATAAGATGAATAATTTTAATATTTGAATTGAATAGTTATTAGACAAATTAAAACTTATAATGAAAATAGGAAAAGTTAATATTTGGGAGCCGCTACATCACTCCCCCGCCAGTGAAGACTTAAAGTCGAAAACGTACGTGGCGTCCATAGCGAGTGGTGTAGCTACTTGTCTTCGGTGTAGTTTCCTCAGCACCGTCGGGCATAGGTGGCAGAATTGAAGAATCGTGGAAACTTTGAGGGGTGTTTTCTATGAATGCAGGCTTTAGTCTGTTGACAGAAATGACTTTGTTTTGGTCATTGATTTTAACTGTAAAAGTCTTCGAAGATCTTGATACCACTGGAAATGGACCTTCGTATGGTGGAGATAATGCTCTTTTCACAAAATCTTTTCTTACAAAGACGTGTGAGCAGGTGTCTAAGTCTTTATGAGAAAAAATATTGTTTTGGTTTGTTCGTCTTGTTGGTTGAGGTCGAATTCTACTCATATAATTCTTTAATTGAGTGGCAAAATTTGATGGATCGGGGTTTTTAAATTCTGAATTGGTTAGTAAATCAGCTGGAAGATTTAAAGTTGTCCCGAAAACCATTTCTGCAGCAGTGCATTTCAGGTCTTCTTTGTAGGATGTTCTGATGCCTAGCAGTACTAGAGGCAAAGCATCTATCCAATTAATAGTATTTCCGCTTGCCATGATTGCAGCTTTAATTTGACGATGCAAGCGTTCGACGAGACCGTTTGCTGCAGGGTTGTATGCCGTTGTTCGTATTCTGTTGGTGCCAATGAGTGAAGTGAGATCCTTGAAAAGATGTGATTCAAATTCACGACCTTGGTCAGTAGTTATTGTTGCTGGAACTCCGTATCTAGAAATCCAACCGCGAAAAAAAGCTTTTGCTACGCTTATTGCAGTTTTGTCCGAAATCGGAAAGGCTTCAGGCCATTTTGAATATCTGTCTATAGCAGTCAAAATGTGGGTACAATTTTCAGAATGGGGTAAGGGGCCTATTAAATCAAGATGAACGTGTTCAAAGCGAGTTGATGGGAGAGGAAAAATTCCGTGTTTTGTAATTGTATGCCTGTGAATTTTGCTTTTCTGACAATCTAAACAGGACTTTGACCAATGATTTATTGTTTGATTCATTTTGGGCCAAAAGTATTTTTGAGTTATTAGTTTTCTTGTTGCACGAATTCCTGGATGAGACAAATTATGGAGAGAATTAAAAATTTGTCGTCGAAAATTTTCAGGCACGAAAGGTCTGGGATTTCCAGTAGAAATATCGCAGTAAATTAATTTATTGCAAAAAGGAACTTGTTGTTTTATTAATTTGATTGTTTGTGAAGAATTTGAATTATCAATGAGAGTTTTTAGTTCTTTGTCCTTTTCTTGAATTTCAGGGAATGCATTAAGATCTAGATTAACCTTCGTGTGATTGAAAGTTTCGATTTCAATTCTTGAAAGGGTATCAGCCACAATGTTTTCACTTCCCTTAACATAGCGTATGTCCATGGAGAATTGTGAAAGATAGTTGAGATGACGTTCTTGACGAGGTGAACGTTCAGATTTTGATGTGAAGGCATACGTTAGAGGCTTGTGGTCTGTAAAAAGCATGAATGTTTTTCCATCAAGAAAGTATGAGAAATGCTTAACAGAGAGGAATGCAGCTAGGAGTTCCCGGTCGAATGCTGAGTATTTCGTTTCTGCTGGGGAAAGCTTTTTTGAAAAAAATGAAATTGGTTCCCATGCAGTGTCATTCAGTTGTTGGAGGACACCACCAACAGCAACGTTGGAGGCATCAACCAGTACACTTAATGTAGAATTGGGTTGAGGGTAGTTTAAAAGTGTGTTTTCTGCAAGAGCATTTTTGATGTTTTGAAAAGCTTCTAATGTGTCTGAAGTCCAATTTAATGATGCATTGGGAGATTTAGTTTTTAAAAGTGAATAAAGCGGAGCTAAAATATGACTTGAATTTTTTATGAACCTGTGATAATAATTTACAAGACCAATAAATCTTTGGAGTTGACGGGTCGAATTAGGTTGAGGAAAATCTTTAACGATTCTTATTTTCTCAGGAAGAGGTTTTATTCCTTTGTTGTCAATGATGTGTCCAAGAAATTCTAGTGAAGGTTTTCCGAAAACGCTTTTAGATATATTGATTGTTAGTCCATGATCGGAAAGTCTTTTGAAGATTATATGTAGATGTTGAATGTGATCATTTTCATTTTTACTGGCGATCAAAACGTCATCAATGTAAACGAAGACAAAATCTAGACCTTTTGTTACTTCATCCATGAATCTTTGAAATGTTTGGCTTGCGTTTTTTAAACCAAAGTTCATGCGTGTGAATTCAAATAGACCAAAAGGCGTAGTTATTGCCGTTTTGGGTATGTCTTCTTGGTTAATTGGAATATGGTGGTACGCCTTCACTAGATCTATTTTGCTGAAAATTGTACAGCCATGAAGGCTTTGGGTGAAATCCTGAATGTGCGGAATGGGGTAACAATCAGGTTGGGTCACAGCATTTAGTCTTCTGTAGTCGCCGCATGGTCTCCAGTCTATAGAATTTTTCTTAGGGACTAGATGTAAAGGTGATGCCCATGCTCCGTCTCCTCTCTTGCATAAACCTAGTTCCATCATGTGCTCAAATTCTGATTTGGCAATTTTAAATTTTTCTGGATTCAGCCGTCTTGGTTTGGAGAATGTTGGTTGCCCTTTTGTAGTAATATGATGAGTGACTGAATGCTTGACTGGTGTGGAATATGATGGAGGCTTAGTTAGAGAGGGATAATGAGAGAGAATGTTTAAAAATTTGTCTTCATAGCTGTTTATTGAGCACTTTGGAGAAAGTGAGTTGAAATTTGTAATTGATGCACGCTTGCGTAGCTTCGTTAAAGAATCAATTATAAACTTTCCTTTGATATCTGGAATTATTCCAAAGTGTTCCATAAAATCAGCTCCTAGAATGGCTTTGTTTGTGTCTGCTATTGTGAATCTCCATTTGAAATCTCTACGAAGACCTAGATCAAGATTAAGGAATCTTTCGCCATAAGTCTTGATAGGTGAATTGTTTGCTGCTGTGAGAGTAAATTTTGTTGGACCACGCCGTCTATCTTCAGGACGAGGAGGCAGGACACTGATCTCTGCACCTGTGTCAAGGAGAAAACTAATTTTGTTGCGGTAGTCAGTGATAAATAGACGGTGGCTTTTATTATTGCTACAATCAGTAACCACCGGGCTTACTGATTGTTGTTGGAGTTTTCCTGCTGGTTCTTTGCTTTTTTGTTGAAAGTACAAGGTGAGATGCATTTTCTTGCATGGTGCTTGAATCGAAAATGATACCAGCACCAAGAGCCATTTGGATTGTACTTTCTATAAGTGTTTGGGGAAGATTTTCGAGATGAAGATGAGCTTCTGGATCTTGAACGAGGTATTCTTTCTTCCTTTTTGTTAAGGTCAATTTTCAATCCTGAAATTTCCGCACGCAAAGATGCCAGTTCCTTTTCTAAAGTCGAAGTACTTGAAGATGGTGAAGAAGTAATCTCCGTCACTCTATCAGCTAAATCTGCTAGAGAGTTTAGTGATGCTTGCTCTTGCGTTGTAAGAATTATTTGGATGTTTTTAGGTAAACGTTGCATCCAGAGCATTTTTAATGTTGTGTCACTGACGGCTTTGCTTTCTCCAATCAATTGCCTTAAGTGGCGTAATAATTGGCTAGGCAGTCTGTCTCCAAGTTCTTCTTGAGTCAACAATTGCTGTAGTTTTTTAAATTCGCTGTCAGCGGTACATTTAATTATGGCCTTCTTTAGCGCGTCGTATTTATTGTCATGTGGAGGTGATATAATGAATTCACGTACCTCTATGGCAGTTGATGGAGGTAAAAGTGAAATTAGATAAGAAAATTTGGTGTCATCATTTGTAATTGGACTTGGCTTGTTCAATAAAAATTGTGATTCCAATGTTATGAACCACAATTCTGGATCGTTTGGCCAAAATTCGGGTGCTTTAATTGAATCCATTTTGAGAATATATTGTATTTAAAAATTATATGTCCTTAAGAGATATTAAAATTTTGATTATTATAATTATTAAAATTCAGAATTAAAATTTTATATTTGATTTTTTTATTTGATAAGAAAAAATATTTGAATATATTATCAAGTTATAATTTTTAAATTGTAAGTTATATATTATTTTTAATTGCCAATTTAATGTGTATTTGAATTTATTTAATATTTATTTTTTTAAATTATATTTGATATCTGATTTGTTTTTAAGTTGAAAATTTGCTTTGAATTAAATACCAAACGATGTACGTTTTCGTAGTTTTTAAATATTGCGAAATATGTTATAATTTTTGTTTTAAATATAAATATTTAATATGTATTTCTTAAATATTTATAATTTGATATTATGAGTATTTTCATTTTTCACTTTTGATCGAATTGAAATTCTTGTTTGATTGCTTGCAAATGTTCGTTAAAGTTTACCGGCTCACCATTTTGTGGGTGGCATGGAATTCTAGGCGGAGTCAGATAACAAATTATTTATTGTAAAATCAACTTTTAATTACATTTATTTATACAAATTATCAGAAGGGTTAAATTGGCGTATATTACATGTTGAAGTTATTTTTGTTTATATGTGTGTGTGGTCAAATATCAATTCTAGATTATATAATGTTAGACATATGTGCTTGATATATTATAGATAAATATTTACATTTCATATTATTTATGATTTATATTTAGAATGATGTATAATTATTTTATTATATTGATATGGCAACAATTAATATGATATTAATGTTAATTCATATAATTTTAATAAAGTATATTTTAAAAGCATTATATATTTATAAGATGAATAATTTTAATATTTGAATTGAATAGTTATTAGACAAATTAAAACTTATAATGAAAATAGGAAAAGTTAATATTTGGGAGCCGCTACACTATCATTATTAGAATTTCATAATTTCATTAAATTCCTTTCCCAAGAATTTCTTCAAAATGGCGGATATATAAGCAGAGTATTCTAATAACATAATATGGCCCTATGGTAGAATAAATTGGCAAAACCACCATTACGATTTTCCACTAATGAGTCAAACCCTGCCATAAATTTTATCATTGCAGTATTGACAATAGTAAATTTTTAAATTAAATATGTTACTTCTATTCCTTAGATTATTAAAACATATTCGTAATCCTATTTAAAAATTACTTTTAAAATTCTAGCGCGCAAGGGAATAAAATTTTGAAAGATAAATATGAAAGCATAAAATATTTGTGTAATTATTAAACAAACACAGATTTTTTTTATGTTCTATTATTATAAAATATATGATTTTGAAGCATTAAATTATATCTTGAAATTTGTTTTAAAAATGTTATAAACTTACCGATAATTGCATGTATCTTAAAACCATTAAAACTCAAAGTTATTAATCAATATATAGGTCTATTATAATTACATACCATTAGTTCGGGCATGAATTATTTTCAAATTATCACAGTTAGAGCAGATAAATTATTGGTTTAGTTTAATTCCACAGCACACTTCATATTCCTCTTTTAGTTTAGATTTAAGTAGTTCTAAACGGACTCCTGGGAATGCTGAATTCTAGGTTTTCAAGAACATATCAGAGTTTTTGTAAAGACTCTCTGTCATATAAGCCATCCCCTTCTCTAGACCATCTCTCATCTTACAATTCATAATATTAAGAGAAAGGCATCTCCTTATCGTGAAAATAAAAGTTGCTTATGGCTTACACCATCTATCGGAATAAATATAAACAAATCGCTACTATATACAACTAATATTTAATGATTCCAAAATTGGCCAAAATACACATTATTGATTCATCAAGAAAGCTAACCATGTACGCGTTTCGGGCTTTTGAATATCTTTTTTTTTGTTTGATTTTTGAAGTAGAGCTTGCCTCACGTTGATGAGGTCCAACAGTCCAAAGCGCGTATGTGATTAGCTTTCTTGATTTATCAAGAAATTTTTTTTGGAAAATTCTGGAATAATTAAAAATCAAAGATTAGTTGTTCATTATTAGGAAATATAGAGCAAGTCATCAGCAACTTTTAGTTACACGATCAGCAGTTTCATTTTTTTAATTTATCCACTGATAGTAGTAAAATTTTACTTTTGTATTCTTTTTTCACATATTTAATATTAAAAATAATGAAGGTATATATATCCTGACCAAAATCACATGTACCTTTTAGATGGAAAAGCGCCATCTAGTGGAGCAAAAATAAACTGAACGTTTATTTAACTTTCTCCGTGATATTTGGCCAACCCAATTTCTTGATAAATCAAGAAAAGCCATCCACGAACGCCTTTCACGCTGTTGGCGCTCGTCGGCGTGGAGTAGGATGTAACCACTGCGACCAAAAATATTTTTGGTCCCAGAGGCTTCTTGAAAAACCAAGAAATGGGTATTTAAGGCCAAACTTGTGTAAACACGCTTAACATATGAGAAAACAATAAAAATATATATAAAAATACCATTTTTATTTTTTATAATTAAATATAAATAGAGGATAGATGCTTTCGCACAATAAGTTTTTTTATTTACTTTAACCACGAAACTTTTAAGCTCTCGCTTTTCAACAGGCAAAAATGTTATTAAAAGTGGACGTGATCGGGTTTATAAGGATTCACTGTTGATTTATAAGATCATCTATATGATGGAACTATTGAAGAATTTCTATTCTCCTGTTGATACTGTACTTAATTCAGGATTACAGGGATTCTAAGCCTCTTATTTGGTAGATATGTTATTGTAATGACAGGTAGGGTTGTCTAGATTGAAATTATGGTTAGTATTTGGTAAATGATAATAAATAATGGGTTTGAGATATTTGGTTTGATGCTATAATGATCCTCGCATGTAATGAAGGAATTATCTTAGTCGTGTAATTTATTAAAATATTTTACTTTTATTTTAAAAGAATATTATAACTAAAAAGTCACAGAATTTATCCTAATGATAATTGAGTTTATAGAGGCGTGTATTCGCATCTCTCGCTGTCCTCGGCTTTAGATAATACTTGAAACTGGAATCATCAAATAACTACACTAGAATTACAAAACACCTTTAAAACATCGATGTGCGGAGAGTTATAAACTAATAAATATAGTAATAAACAAATATCCAAATCTATATAGGTATGTAAAAAATGTTTGTGAATAAGGAGAACCTCTACCTTTAAAGATTCAAAAATTCAAACTATTTTCAAAGACAAAACTTAAGATTTTGTTTTCACTGGTCGTCTTTTATTAAGATGAGAGAGGCGATTTTATTCACACTTGATTATCTCATGTGTCTTCAATGAAGGTCACTGTGTATCAAATATCTTCAGAGTTATTGTCTAATCCCGATATACAAGCTAGAAGGTACAACTTCCTTAAGTTTTTTCAATGAGTGTATTTAATCGAATTTTGTTCTCTAAATGTGGTTAAAATGCCACTATAGCAGTTTTGGAAAATTTATTCAAAGAAGACAACAACCTATATGGCACATTGCTAAGAACCATAGTCTTCATCAGTACAGTGTTAGCTACGATCTCATCTAACTTCCTAAAAGAAAGATTATTAAATTAGCCAAATATCAAAAAAAAAAAAAAAACACTTTTCAATATACAGTTAAACCTGTCTATAGCGCCCCCTCTAAATAGCGGCTTCCTCTCTATAGCGCCCGATTTTAAATACGTAGTACGATGCGATTTACATTAAAAGTGACCTGTTTATAGCACCCCCTCTCTATAGCACCCTATTTTGGGAAGTCCCAAGAGAGGGCGCTATAAACAGCTTAAAGAGATAGGTCACCTCTTATCAAAGAGGCATATTATCCTACGGTCTAACTCCATATAACTAAGGTATGTAATTTGGACGTAATACTATAGCCTAATATCAGTTCAATATTTGAAAAAAAGTTTTGAATGTCCAAAGATCATATAATATATTAAAATATATAAAGAAAAGAGACAAATAGAAATGACTAAAAGAAACAATTCAAATGACAAGAGAAGGACAAAAAGTAACCAATTCGTATTTTATTTCGCGGAGAAAATAAATTTTATTATAAAAACAGACCTTAGCTTGGATGATTAGGTTTCAGAAAACAACTGAGAATAAATTTCTTCTTTTATGTTATAATGTGTTTTATAATGTGTGTCTTCTACCCCTTTGACACATAATGATACGGTGGAGAATTCTTTTCTATTTATTCTATTTAATGTGGTTGTCGCTGTTTGAATAAAAACCTCTCACACATTTAACTTGGAGATTTATGTATCAGAAGGTATAAATAAAGTGATTGTTTTGGAAATAGAGTATTCATAAATAAATATTTTTATAAAATGTATTTGTAAACCACAAGAGGTACTTCTTTCTTTAAAATATTGTTGCGCGTTGTTTCTCCGGTTCTTCACGACGACGCCGCTTCCTCCTTCGTGGCTCACCTACCCGAGCTCCCGTTTCTCCCCTCTGCAGCCCTACCCTGCAGACTAGTCAAAGACCTCCGAGATCCACCACTCGAGTGGAACTCCTTTCTTCTGGTAGTACCTCTCGGCCTTACCACTGGTGGGGGGACACGAGAGACTTACCAGAAGAGTAGTAACACCAGCAACCGGCAACAAGATTGCAAACACTTCTTTTTTTATTGTCATTTCTACTACACATTACCTATAACATGAATAACAATCAATAGGTATTCACATCATGTTACCTCCTAGGGCCAATATAAACGTGTATATATAAACATTTGCCCCAGGAAACAGGAATACAGCAGTCGGCGATTCCCACACCAGTTTCAGATCGGAAACAGGCGAAAGCGCCATCTATTGGCGTAGGTTGTAGGTGTTTTCAGGCCTTACACGTGACAATATTGATAATTTTGTTTTGAAAATAGAGAAATTATATAGTTTCATAAAAGGCATGTTAACCAAAATGGTTATCTCATTCTTCCACATGCATTACAACAATGTATATTGTTTAACACCACATAGAATTTGATGGCAATGATAAAGAATGAGCTACAATATCATAATTTACAAATTCAGACAAAATACAGAATCAGCCCGTACATTCTGCACTGAGAGAGGCTATAAACATAATCATTTATTTTCCTTCAAATGGAGAGCTGCCTCTTTTGGTAATTGAATCCCATCTACCAGAATGTGATAGATTGTAAAAGGCATAAATTTGAATCAAATATTTATTATTATTTTATTTCAACACACAAAATGCGATATCTCGGCTTAAGATAATTGCGTCGATCTACATTTTTAAACAGAAACAGTTATATACATTTTAGTCAAGAAAAAAAAGAGAGAAGCAATAATATACATTAGGAACCTGAACCTTTCAGGTTTGAAAGATGATCATAAATATGTTTACAAAGATAGTTAAATCTATGATAATTCTCTCTGCTATTTACAAATTGATATATATCTACAACATTATTTACTGTCTGTTGTCTAGCGGTAAAGAAGAGTGGGCATTCCAGCAGTAGGTGTCTCGAGTCCTGGATTTCCTTGCCACAATGGCAGCTAGAGTCTTCAACCGCTCCAATTGTTGATAAAAATCCCTCAAAATCCCTATAAATATTTATTATATTCAACCATTTTTCGAATGTCAGTACAATATTTATCAGGGCACAAAAAATAGGATAGTATATTTGTTTTCTACAAGAAATAGCTTATTGATGAATTGGCTTAAAGAATTACCTTTAAAATAATTATTACTAAGCACAACCTAAAATAAGATATTTAATAAATAAATATCGAAACTATTATAGACGCGTATGATTCTTTTTAAAGGTAAAACAATTCTTACTGCCCTTACTGCAATGGAAAATTTAATAGGAGGACCTGGCTCATCAGCGGTTAACCCTCCCAGCGGTTTGCCAGTTCAATCTACAACCGGTGTTATATTGCATTTTTCGATCATCCTTTTTATAGTGATACTGTTGCTAGACTCTTGGAATGGGTATTTCAGATTAACAATAGAGATAAGCTTTGAGGACAGCAGAATAACATACAATTATAAATATATAATATAATACATCATAATAAAATAATCTCACAACAATAAAGAAGCAAGTGGCTTCTATTTTATATGTAGTATTAATAAAAAAACACACACACAAAGGTCCCTCTACCGTTATGGAATTTTTTGATTGAATATAAGAAATGGAAAGTATGATAGAAAAATATTCTTGAAGGTATTCTATATAGAAATATGATTGAATATCTTCACAACAAAACCTTTCTTATTCTTTATTTCTGGAGTTTCAACGCCCCACTGTCACATATTTCAAGGAAAACTAGTTCTTGTTTTAGATAATAAGGTAAACGTCTAAGGATAAGTATCTTTTTAATTAAACGATTTTCGAGCTTTCGGGATAACTTCTCCAGGAAAATTGATACAAAATGAAACTTAACTATGCTCTGGCAAGTTATATGTACATTATAAAATTTACATAATATCAGCTGTGTTTTTAAACCTATTTTAAAATTGATATATTTACATACTAGAGAAAATTTGGTATTTAACATAGGTAAATTAGGAGTAAACAGTGTCTATGAACTAGGGTATAATAATATAGAAAATATCCGGCATATCAATGAAATATAAATGGAAACTATTTCTTTAATGTTTATGTTTGCCTGTATAATGCTAAGCAAAGAGTTTGGCAGCACATTTTATTTTATCTATTTATTCTCAATTTACCTAACTTAATATGTATTTATGCCTTTGCTTACTTTATTCACCTTTATACATAGATGTCATCTTATTTCATCACTATAAATACCATCTTCATAATCATATTAGTTTAGTATTTTCCTCGACTTGTCCAGTGGACGGGTGTTATCTGAAACATTTATTGCCTGCTGTCTCCATGTTTCCTCATAGCACGCAGAACATTATCTCAACTATACAGAGGGTGTTCACACTTATAGGAAACAAGTTTTATTATAAAATATTAAAAATTAACACCATATTTGAAAATTTTCAAATGTTCTATTTAAAAGCCTTTTTGTTTATTTACAGAACGGCACCTGTTTTCCACGATAGCAGACACTTTCTGATCATTGTCATACTCAAAAGATCCCATTCTTCCTTTGGAAGGGCTTAGCTCATCAGCGGTGAACCTCGGCAGTTCGCCAATTTAATCCAGTAGACCTATTTTTAGAGCCCTGATATTGTATTTGAAGATAAATATGCAACAAGGTTGAAGAGAGCTATCATAGATATGCAAGTAACCTTTTGAAAGACAGAATAATTACATATAAATATTTGCTGAGTGAATAATTTTCCGCAAACAATAAATTCAAGCCAAGTCAGGTATAAAATATTGTAAAGTAATAGCGCCATATATATGAATATAAAGTAATAGCGAAAATATTTCAACCTTTTAGCTTTATAAAATAATAATATACCACGAAATTTTCCTTTTCGAATATAGTAACTTCCTCTTCTGTCCTCATTGTGTTAAAATATATTGGGAAGCTCTGGCTCATCACTGGGAGAACCCTCCGAATGGTTTCGCCAATTTAATATTTCCTCCCATAGAGGTGTTGTATCGTGCTGTTCGACTTATATACCTGACATGTTATAGGGATTCTCTAAATTACCATGTTTAATTATATATTATGGATATGGGATTTGAGAAGATTGGAATATTTATAAATAAAACTTTTTGTATGTGTTGAACATGAAACGCATTCTAAATATATTGAAGTTGATATTAATTTAAAAGATCACAATTCGCTTTTGTTTTCGGTAAGCTGTAGAAATTATTTTCAGTCGTTTAATAGACCAGGTATCTTCTTCATATTAATCAAAAGCATACACGCCATCTATATATATTATATAATCTAAAACCTCAAATATTTCGATATTTTAAAAAATATATATTTTATTTTAATCATTGATAATTTTATTTTTTGTTATCATCATTTTTAGTAAGACTTTCAGTTTAGTTATATAGTTTTGTTGTAAATATGCGTAGTTAACATATCAATCCATTTAAATCACTAATATAGGATTAACTTTATATATTCTATATAATGTGAAAATAACTAATGTGTAATCTTTTCTCAAGTAATTGAAAATAAAAGCTACTTGACGGTAAATAATTATCTTTTTTTGGCACGACTGCACCTCAACCTTTTATCTTATCGATCCTTTGTCTTATCAAGCCTTATCTAACCACAACAACAAAAATATTCATAACATATAAATAAAAAAGACATCTCCTGACCATGAGCACATGTGCTATATATATATATATAAATATAAATATATATATATGTAATGTGATGAGTTACTGTAGCCTCTTGTAGAATCTTGTCGACTAAAAATGTGATGAGGTATCCAGTCGACTTAAACTATGGTGCGAGTCCCTGTCAACTCTCGCTATACTGTGTTGACCGAGAGGAACAGTCAGGATGGGGAGTTTTCCAGTACCTCTCTGCACCTTGGAAGACCTTTTACAGTTCTCACAAAGAACAGGCAGTCGTGGTCGAGGCAGAGTGGAAAGCTTGGGAATGTCCACACAAAAAAAACGAAGACACATTTGCACTAAGAAAGTTCCGTGTACAGATAAAAGTTGAGCTAGGAGCGAAAGATGGAGAGATAGAAGAGTTCTTACTGGTCTACATGGTGGATGAGGTGGACCTTGGTGACCACCGACGTGGGCTTTCGCTGATGGTGAACTGAATATCAAGTGACTGTATTTATAGGTTAAAACGGAGGGGGGGGGGGGCTTTTATATATTTTCCGAGAAAGTGAGTGTTGCGTTTTAACAGATGCGACAGGGGCGTGGATCGTCTGGTGAAATTCTACTGGCGCCGTCCTGACAGTTTCCAATCTATCTTTAGATGTTGTTGTTTTGGGACTTCCATCTATCTCGAATTTAGACGTTTTTGACTTCTATCGCTTTAGCTCAACTCTTAATCTATTACAGAGTTTTATTTATTTATTCTCAGTTTGTACAAAGTACAATACATATGATGATGTAATCACACATGTCAATAATGCGTTTAATCCTTTACAGATGTGTTATATATACAACATGAAAATCTTGCTATAAGTTATATAAATATGGGGTTGTTGGCTTAAATTACCATAGATGAGCCCCGGGAGTGAAAGGGTTTATCCGGGTTTAAGCGGGTAAAGCCTCTCTAACACAGGTAAGTAATTAAAATTTATTTTAATTAATTTAAACTGTGAGGGTGGAAAAGGGCTATAACGAGATGATTTGTTTGGATATATAAAAGTGAAATAAAAATGAAATTTTTGTTTGATTTATAAAAAAAAGATGATTAAAATAAAATGACATAAAAATTCACATTCTAAGATAATATTGGCGGGCGTTGGAAAGGGTTAGGGGTTAAAGAATATGCAATTGTTAGGAGTTCACATGTAAACTGAATACTTAGATCCAGGTGCAAAGCGAGAATATAGACTTGAGTGTCTTCCTAGGCAATGTTTCACTTGCGATCCTATATAAGGGTTACAGTGCTTTGTCACAATTTAGGGTTAATGGGTTAAAAGTTGTTGAAGAAAAGTTGTTTATTTAAATGATTGGGAAAGGAGTGAAATAGAGCCATGCGATAAGTAGAATTGTTGTAGCGACAGTAGGTGTTCTGACTTGACTCGAAATCAAAGGTTGATTGTGGTCCGCTAGAGCTGAAAAAAAATTGAAAGTTGAAAAAAGTGAACTCTTTGTGAATGCGTAGGTGATGTGCTCTGCGGATGATTGAAATAAACTCTTGAAGCGTGTTCAGGCCAGAAGTTGGAATTTTTGAATCTGGGGAACTGTGTTCAAAGAGTTTGTTGAAATACGAAATAAAAAAAAAATTGTCAAGCAGTACTGCCGTTTTTCTACGATGGTTTGAAGCAATGGCTGAAAAAGATAGTAATAATAAAGTATAGGGAATTGGTTAAAGAATATGATTGTTGAAAACGATTGTTGCATGCCCGATAGTTGATGATATACATTGTTCTATTATAAAGATATTTAAACACATACAAAATGAATAAAATATAGTAATATGATTGTGGGAAAAAAAGTATAAGTGGACAAAATCAAACATGTAATATATAAAATATATAATAATGAATTAAAAATTATTTTTGAAACAATTAAATGTTTTGCAATACTAAAATAATATCATGAAAAATAAAAGTAAATTTGATTAAAGGTTTTTTTTTTGTAAATAATGTTGGACTAAAAATTTGATTATATAATTGAAAGGTAAAAATAAAAATAATTATTCAAGATTTTATGCAAAAATTAGAATATAATTAAAGGTTATTAATGATTAGATAAATGATGGGTAGTGAAAAATTGAACAAAAATAGTCTCTTTTGGAGAAACGTTACCACTGTGGTGTGTAACTAGATCATATCCCATTGGTAAACATCGGTGTTTTTATAACTTTCTGAAACTAGGAATACGTGAAATGACATTTTCATTTGTCCAAAATGGTGAAATGTAGAGAATGATTTCTCTTTTGCGTCATAAAGTCTATATAAGACTTAACCAAATTGTTTTAATTGGTGATATCAATTAACATGTAAAATGTTTAATGTATGGTGTGCTGTGATTGAGGCGTTAGTGAGATGTGCAAGAAAACCTAAATGGTTAGTGTGAAACATGTGTTTAAAAAAATGGCGATCACGAAGATGGCGGTCATGAAGATCTGCCTTGAGGGGAGAGAAGATATTTCCAAAGATAGCAGTGACTTTGGGGAGTGACGTCATAAAGGGCGTCCACTTTCTGTCTTTCTCGGTATCTATTTCTGGAGTGGTCAACCATGTGGGATGGATAGTTATATTTGTGATTTACTTGAAACTGAATTTCTTCTTTTGTTGAGTTTGGCATATTTCTTGCCTATTTGAAAATATAGTTTGCTCGATGTTCGTAACTGGTTGTGTTTCGAAGTTAGTTTAGACTTAGTAAAAATGTTATTCAGTGATGTCAGGTTTAGATGTGTGGTGAAAGTGCGACTTTCGACGTGGACACGCTTTGGGGTGAGATGTGTCACAGGCATGAAGGCGTCTTTGGCCTGAAAAGTGAAAAAGTTTTGTGATGTGGCACTGTGACAAGAAGTGAAAATTGTGAATGAAAAGGTGTCACGTGAAGTCGTTGTTTTGGCACAAAATTTAACCTACTTCACTATGAATAACAAATTTACTAAAGTCATGGGTGGTGGTTGTACGAACACATATCGAGACGTTTTTATATTGTTAGTGGATGTGGCACGTTTAGTGCGAAATTTAGTTGCGACGATATGGAGCTTGTGTGGCTCGAAATGGGTTTTGTTGCTAAGTCGCGCGCTATATTGTTGTCAATTGGAGAAAGTGATGTGAGAGGGTGTTGTTTATTTTGTTGAGAGATATTTTTCGATGATTGAATATGCATGTAAAGGAAAGGACGAGGGAGTGTATTCATCCTCGAATATTAACGATTGTAATAGGTTTGGCGGGCGGTGACCTAATTTAGCTACTAGCGGTGAAGTGGAGGGAATCTTTATTTTTAACTTGTTTTGGGGAGATATGTTATTTTCTAGTTTTGAGTTTGAAGATATTGTCTCCTTCGATTTTGAAATTAGGGGAAATGCGTTTCACCTATGTTGATTTATATTTAAAAATTGATTATATTTTTTAAATCGTTGATTATGGTAGTTAAAATGATTCTTTTGAAAGGGCAATGTCGTGATAGTGACAAGAATAATTCGAATTGGGGCATATAGTGTAAATGGTGAATATGACAATTATTTTTGAAATAGTTAAGTATTTGATTAAGAAATGGGTGTTTTGGTATAATGAAAACTAATAAGAAAAACTAAAATAAGTTTAGAATTATGATGAATGAGAGATTTTTAAAAGTATTAATAATGATTTTTTAAAGTTGTAGAGATTTAGATAATGCCATTTTAGGTCAATTTAAGAAAGACATGTAAAATTTGTAAATTGGTAAAAATGCGTAATGGGCGAAAAATCTTTTTTTCAAGTAAAATTGAGAGTAACAACTTGAAATGTATAATCTGGTTAAAAATTAAAGTAAATTTGATAAATGAGAGTGTGAAAATTTCAAAAATTGAATAAAAAATGATATAAAAAAGGTAAAAATTAATTTTAAAATTCTTAAAGTGTGAAAATATAAATACAAAAATAATGGGGAATCAAGTTGTGAACTTGAGGATAAAGTTATGTAAGATTTTGAAACTTACAGTTTTGAAGATATTTCAGTCAGGAGACTTGGTCTTTTTTGTCGTCCTTCTGACGTGGAAGTCGCTCCATGTAGATCTTGTAGAAGCTTGTAGCTTCTGTAGAGTTGATCGCGGTTTGTCGCTTTGAGCAGTTTGAGGGTCGTGTCTTCCGTAAATATCTCTTGTTGGGGAGAGATTGCTTGGTCGTTTCGTTGGAATGGCCGGTTTGTTCCTCCAATGTCGTTTCTTATATGGGGTAGATTGCTCAGTCGTATCGTTGAAATGGTCGATTTGCTCCTCCATCTTTGCTCTTTCTCGTTTCTATCTGGACAGGCTTCTTACCTTCTTCGTTGTGTCATCCTTCGTTTTGGTCATCCTGTCGACTAACTGTAATGTGATGAGTTACTGTAGCCTCGTGTAGAATCTTGTCGACTAAAAATGTGATGAGGTATCCAGTCGACTTAAACTATGGTGTGAGTCCCTGTCAACTCTCGCTATACTGTGTTGACCGAGAGGAACAGTCAGGATGGGGAGTTTTCCAATACCTCTCTGCACCTTGGAAGACCTTTTACAGTTCGCACAAAGTATAGGCAGTCGTGGTCGAGGACGAGTGGAAAGCTTTGGAATGTCCACACAAAAACCGAAGACACATTTCCACTAAGAAAGTTCCGTGAACAGATAAAAGTTGAGCTAGGAGCGAAAGATGGAGAGATAGAAGAGTTCTTACTGGTCTACATGGTGGATGAGGTGGACCTTGGTGACAACCGACGTGGGCTTTCGCTGATGGTGAACCGAATATCAAGTGACTGTAAAGTGACTGTATTTATAGGTTAAGACGGGGGGCCTTTTATATATTTTCCGAGAAAGGGAGTGTTGCGTTTCAACAGATGCGACAGGGGCGTGGATCGTCTGGTGAAATTCTACTGGCGCCGTCCTGACAGTTTCCAATCTATCTTTAGATGTTTTTGTTTTGGGACTTCCATCTATCTCGAATTTAGACGTTTTTGACTTCTATCTCTTTAGCTCAACTCTTAATCTATTGCGGAGTTTTATTTATTTATCCTCAGTTTGTACAAAGTACAATACATATGATGATGTAATCACACATGTCAATAATGCGTATAATCCTTTACAGATATGTTTCTATTATACAACATGAAAATCTTGCTATAAGTTATATACAATATGGGGTTGTTGGTTTAAATTACCACATATATATAAGAAATGAAACCATTATATTTTGCACCATCTTTTCAAGTAAAAAAAGTTATATTGTCCATATTGTGCTGAATAATGCTTGTTCTTAAAATTAATAACCATAATTCTCTATTCTCTGTCGGATATATATCTTTAATATAATAATTATACCTTCAACTGGTGAAAGAATTGGCCAAAACTGCAGGGAGGTTTCACATATGAGCCAGGCCGTTACAATATATTTTAATCACATTGAGGACAGTGAAAATTTATTTTATCTGAAGTGAAAAATTGCTTATTAATAGTTTATTTATTTAATAGAGCACACCTTGGATTCATATATAGCTTGGTATTATGTAAACATAAAACTTGTAATGTAATCTAGAAAAAAGAATGTACGGTATTATAGTAGTAGAGGTCATTTTGATTAAACTGTCGAAACCGCTAGATGGGTTCGCCACTGATTAACTAGGATATATCACAATATTTTTAAATTTTCTGTTGAATAATTGTATATATATATATATAAAAAGGTAATTCTATATAATTCATATATGAAAAAATAAAATATTTATCAAATATTCAATAATAAGATTGTTGAAAATTATTTACCTCTTATTTCGTATTAAAAGAAATTAAAAACTTACAATTAGCTCAAAAACATGTAATTTCCATTGAAATAACTGTATATAATATACAATCAAGTAAGGCTGAAACAACCTGAAAATTTTATTCCTTTAAGAACGATTACATTCGAGCTTACGTACCTCTTCCTTAGACGTTAGTAACAGAATATATTCTGTTTCTGAGTTGTGAGAAATAGTCACATATTATCGAAAGCTTGCGTTCTTAAATAATTTAAAATATAATATTGCTATAGTGTGTTTTATCCTTGCGGTACAAACTCACAATGGACTATTCCTCGGATGTCAAAGAAGACAATGATCATCGTTTTGATGCGCGACTTGCTCATTCGCGCTTTCTTGGGGCGTGGGGATGATTTTGTGTGCCATGCACAGCTCTGCCTTTTCGACTCTGGGTCGTATTCAAACATCCAGGATTCGTCTCCGGTTACTAGAGAGTTCGAAAGTCCGGTTCATTTTTAATCAAATCCAACAATTCTTGACAGCGCAAAACTCTAAGTTCTTTCTGGTCTTGCGTCAACACTTTCGGCACAAGCTTCGCACAGACCTTACGCATTTGCAGATCCTCGGTCACTATCCCATGTACCACAAATGTGGACATGTGTAATGTGTCAGCAATTTGCTGGATGCTTAATCGACGGTCGGTACGCAAAACTTCGAGCACACGATCCACGTCCTCGTCAGTTCTGGCCGTTGTTGGGCGTCCTGAACGGGGTTCGTCGGCGACCTCCTCCCGGCCCTCCTTGAATGCCTTGTTTCACTTCACAGACTGTGATCTTGAAATGCAATCGTCCTTGAAGGCTTTTTGCAGCATCTGGAATGTTTCAGTTGCATTTTTTCCAAGCCTCACGCAAATCTTTATGGCGTATCGTTGTTCAAGCGAACGCTCCATCGCGCTATGTTACAAAAGTTGAAAACACACTTCAAGCGGAGGCATGTATCTCCCCTCACACTGCTCGAACTCAACTGACGCCCGGATGGATTGAAAGAGCATATCCCTCCACCACATTTCCCACGGTTTCACCGTGCTGCCATCTATCGTCGCGTCACAATAACATTATGCTCATTACTTTCATAATGGACCCTGTATATATTAGCCGACTGCTTGTTCTAGGAACGGATCAAAATCTCCAGAAAGTTCAAAGTTCCATTAATATTTTTACACTAATTTTATCATAATTATATCAGCATCATTAGCATGTGTTGAAAATATTTCTCCTATATGTAAAAATATACTTTGCTTTCTTCTCTATATGTAAATAGATATTTTGTTTATTTTATTTTGTTTGTATTTTTGCCTTTATAAAAGGAGATGCTGCCGACAGAAGAGCTCGTGGCTAGAGGAGAGCGCGCTACTAGCTGTTACAATAAACATGTCTCTTTTATAAGGCTTTTAAAACTCGTCCCAAAGTTATTACTGTAGTCTTCAACTTCTTGAAGCATTACAGGGCAAGTTTTCTCGTGGTACAGACATATCGGGGTTTATCTCTGCGACAGCATGAATAATATATCTTTAAATAAAAACTATAGTTTATAGAGGGATCAAAACACCTATATAGTTCAGCATATTTTAAAATATATAGAACCATCAATATATAAATATTTATATATAAAGTAATATATTGGATCAGAAAGCAATTTATTCACCAATATTTCAGTTGACTGAACTTTGTCAAGATATAACGACGTAATTGTTTTATATGAACAAACAAACCTAGTGTTACACAAGGTTGATATGTTATTGTTGGGAAAAGTATTTCTGATATATTGGGAAGGGATTAAATCATGTATGAGATATTATATGTATATGTATGGTAATTTAAACCAACAACCCTATATTGTATAATACCTATAACAAGATTGTCATGTTGTATATAGAAACACATCTATAAATACTTATACGCATGATTGACATGTGTCATTGCATCACCATATGTAATGTACTTTGTACAAACTGAGGATGAATAAATAAACTATGTAATAGATTAAGAGCTGAGTTAAAGCAAGATTGAGAAGTTCAAAAACGTCTAAAATCGAGAGAGGAATCCAACAACCCTAGCAAGTCGTTGCCATCGAGGTCAAAGGGTGCAGAATGCCGCAGACGTTCAAAGTTCAAACTCTCCCCCCCCCCTCTCCTCGGGAATGGTATATAAAAAAACCTCGGTTTTAGCCCTACACAGTAGTCACTTCACCGTCGGCGTGAGCCCTTGTCGGTCTTAGCCAGGACCACCTCATCACTATGTAAAACAGTAAGAACTTTTTCTAACTCCATCTTGCTCTTAGCTCGGTTACTACAGGTTTGACCCTCGGTTACCACATATGTATATGTGTTTATATGTATTGTTGAAAACCAGTGTAAATATTTGTATTTATTTTTGTATTTGTATTTTGAATATTTATGTATGTTATTTTTTTAAATGTTTGATTTTTTATATATGCAAATTATATCTTCGATAAATATTTGTTGGCGGATGTAAATTTAGAATTATAGATGATTGGCATTTGTTTAGATAGGTTCTTTTTTTTAGTTTTATTTTTTAATCGGTGTAGATAGTTCAGTTGGAAAATAAAAGTCATTCGGTTCAGTCGCTGTGTGGTTGTTGCTAAGTTTTGATATAGACTTCTTTCTTGGGCAACACGTGAACCCAACCCCTGGAAAGTTGCGTGTATTGCAATTGGATATACGCGGTAGCAACATGTATATTTATATAATAGTTTCTTAACATATATAAATATTCATAGCCCTCTATCACAATATATATAAGAAATAATATTTATTTATATTGTATAATAATAATTAAAATGTATGCCTAACTGGCTTTGTCTTTATTGTGAAAAAATAGTACAAATGTAATATTGTACTGGGATAAGGTGCATAAATTAAGAAAAAGGCATCTACTTATCGTGCAACTGAAAGTTGCTGATGGCTTGCGCCATCTATCGGGATAAATATCAACTATTCTCGTTGATTTTTAATTATTCCAGAATTGGCCAAATACCCATTCTTGATTAATCAAGAAAAGCTAACCACGCACGCGTTTCGGGCTGTTGGCCCTCATCAGCGTGGTGCATCAGGATGCTTTGATGACCAATTTTTTTGGTCGTTGAGGTACAGCTTGCACCACGCTGATGAGAGCCAACAGCCCGAAACGCGTGCGTGGTTAGCTTTTCTTGATTAATCAAGAATGGGTATTTGGCCAATTCTGGAATAATTAAAAATCAACGAGAATAGTTGATATTTATCCCGATAGATGGCGCAAGCCATCAGCAACTTTCAGTTGCACGATAAGTAGATGCCTTTTTCTTAATTTGTCTTTATTGTTTGCGGATGAACATTGTTCGATGCAAATATTTATAAGTAATTCTACTGTCCTTTAAGCTTATGTGCATAATATTCTTGAATTCCACCCTTCATTGCAGCATATATAAAAATAATCGTCCAAAAAAGTATTAGAGCTCTAAGAAGCGGTCTGGTAAATTAAATTGACGAAACCTCTGGCAGGGTTCACCCCTGATGAGCCAAACCCTCCAAATATATTTTCATCTCAATAAGGACAGAAGAAGTTTGATTTTTGTGAAAGAGACGTTCTGCCATCTAAAATACTCATGTGAGTGATCAGGATATACCTTTAATATCAACACCCGACCTTTTTCTATTTTTAAAAATTATTTTTCACATTATATATATCGACACTACATATATATATGTTAAAATTTTACACAAATAAATTTACTGGCAATGTCATGGTTATGGCATTTAATGTCATAATGTATGCTCTTCCAGGAATAATAAAGTAAATCTACAGTCGACCAGAGAGAGAGAGAGAGAACGCAGCTAAAGTACGGTCATTTGGGACACAAACGACCACATTCCGGGGGGCGACCGCAGGGCTTTTCTTGGAACCCTCAGGACCTATTTTTACACAGTCGGGGGGTGGTGGGACACAAACGGTCGTTCCGCAGTGGCAGCCGCTAGCGCTCCCTCTCTCTCTCGGTTTGCTGGGTCCCATCTTCCAAACTTGTGGTTTCCTTATTTCTCTCTCCCCACATTATCACTATATTGCCACATATATATGTAATATGATGCAATTGTTATTACACTATAATATTTGATGTATTACACTGTTGTAGAATCCTGTCGACTCTGTGTAATATGATGCAATTGTTATTACACTATAATATTTGATGTATTAAACTGTTGTAGAATCCTGTCGACTTAACCGTTCTGTGGCAATATCGTTGTGGGGTTTCTTGTTGTTGGATGCGAATGGTGAGATTTGGTTGAAGCGCAGTCGTTGAGTGGTAAGTGAAGCACACAGTTAGGAATAATCAGGACACATGATGAGGTTTGAAAATAAAAGGCAACTGGATTGGAGGGAAGAAAGCTTGAGAAGAGCTGAGCGATTTGACTTATTAATTAGTTGATCACATGGCGATGATGGGATTTAGATGAAATGAGCGGAGGGAGAGATCTCTAGAGTAGATGTTACCTTGTTGGAAGCGAAGGAGCCACTGTCCGAACTCGGCGAGAGCCACTGAACAACTGTAGGTGTTGTTCCTATGAGAGCGAAAACGTAACTTACCATTCTTGCTTTTCGATTTAACACCAAGACTCAGTTTCTCTCTGATTGGTCGAGAGATGTCACATGATCTTTTCCTATTGGTTGACCTACTTAAGGTGCTGTCTTCTGATTGGTCGAGAGATGTCACATGATCTTTTCCTATTGGTTGACCTACTTAAGGTGCTGTCTTCTGATTGGCCCGCGGCTCTCCTTGATGAAAGATATGGTCTGCTTGATAGGAAGTGTCGGGTAGCTTGACGCTTATAACTTCGACGGATATTAGATACGTCCTGTCTTTGCCGGAAATATTGGGTGTTAGCTTTAACATTTATAACTTCTGGTCACTAGATACGTCCTGTTTTTCCAGGAAGTGTTGGTTTAAACTTAGCTCGCCGGGACCCGGGGTCAGAAGGTTAACTGCGACGTTATTAATAAATATGTTCTCCTCTAGATTTACTTCCTATGTCTTTTGTTACTTTCTTTCCTCCAGTTACCTTATTCTTTTATTAAATCTTTGAAAATCATACATGATACATACATAGTGGGTCGGGATTGCATTTAATTATATACAAATTATGACATATATATGTTATGAAATATTTTGTTGTTGTTGTTAGATAAGGCTTGATAAGACAAAGGATCGATAAGATAAAGGGATGAGGTGCAGTCGTGATAAGAAAAATATAATTATTTACCGTCAAGTAGCTTTTATTTTCAATTACTTGAGAAATATTACACATTAGTTATTTTCACATTTAATATAATTTATTAGTTAATCCTATATTAGTGATTTAAAAGGATAGAAATGTTAACTACGCATATTTACAACAAAACTATACAACAAAAAACTAAAAGTATTTCTAAAAACGACGATAACAAAAGTAAAATTATCAATGAATAAAATAAAATATATATTTTTAAAATATAGAAATATTTGAGTTTTTAGATTATATAATATATATATGGTCGACTCTCGATAATTTGAAACTCAAAGGACCAGAGAAATATTTAAATTTATCAAGTGTTCAAAATAGCAGGAGTTTAAACAACTAAGAGGGAGAGAGGGGGAAAAATCAAGTAAACAAGAGTTTGAAGTTTTGTCAGTTTCGAGATATACATTTATTATTTTTATTATTTATTACAAAACACACGCTATATCCTATATGGATATTTGCGTGCAAATGTTTAATCTATTTTATGTACATAGTTTTCAAAAATATATAATAATTATTTATAGTTTTAGAGAGAGAGAGAGAGAGTGAAAGTTATTTAAATTTACATTTTAGAGCAATAAATTATACAATGAATAAAGGTTTTTTACATACATTTTATCAAAAGAATATACATACTGTGTTGAAAAAAGGTTAAATTAGTGACTTAAATAAAATATATAAAATTAGTGACTAAAATAATAATTTTATTGGGAGGTAAAAAGTCAAACTGTTTAGCGACATCTTTTTTTAATTGTCCATCCTCCACAGTTTGAATCACACGCTTTTTTTCACTTATGGAAAGACACTTGTTCTTTCTTGAATTTATTTTAATAACACAAATCAAACATTAAAAGGACTCGCTTCAACTTTTTGGATGCGGAACAGGACGATAGTTACTTCGAAGATTTGTGGACTATTGTCCACGTGCTATAAAAGTTGAATCCTTTCAGTACTGCCGTCTACGCTAGTCGCCCAGTTGAAATGTAAAACGGCTGACTCCACCCGCTCGGCGTGGGAGGGCGGTCTGTGGATATTAAAATAACTCGAAACTGCTTGAAGGCCTTACCGCTGATGAACCCAACAAACCCAATAAAATGATTTTCTATGTAAGCACAATATAATAAAGAGCACAATAAATTCTTTGTGGAATAAAGTTCAATAATAAAATAAAATTAGCGCTAAAATATAGTTCCCATTTAAATTCTAAAATAAATAATCTTAATAAATAAAAATTATTAAATATTATATTTAAAAAAAACGGAAGATCGATAATTTAAAAAGAAATTAATCCAAATAAATAAATACAAATAGTAAAGCAACCCTATTCAACCATATGCTCTGTGAAAATATCAAGAAAAAAAAATTTTTTTTCGGAGAAAAAAGAAATTTCAAATTCAATTTTCAATAAGAAGCGTTGGGATATTCGGTATTTTGATTTGATAAATATTTAATGAGAACTGTCGACCATGTACTGAATTATTGACTTTTTTATTGACTCAGCTTGGAATTTACCACACTTCTTCTTTCTTTAATACCCCTAACACCTCTCTTTTGTTCCAATACCTAGTAGATATCCATTACATTTATGAGTTTTACGATGATCTGATCTTTGTGAAATGTTGATCTCTGTAGTTATTTATTTTTTGGAAAACACAATAAACATGTGTTCATAAAAATATATATATTTAATTTAATATTATTTTATATATTTATTTTTTAAAATTAATTATATACTTGTAGTGCATAGAGAGAGAATTATAAAACGACTGCCTATTGGACATGGCATCTGCCCGGTAAGCGGAACACTGTGGGTTCGATTCCCATCCCTGGAAACTTTTATTTTTCCTTTTATCATTACTCTTCACAATTCCTCATTTCATACTTCATCCCTAAGGTTTTTTATTTATTTATTGTTACAAAAGTACGAAGTCCAAAGGACTATTGTGCTGTGCTAGTATTATTTACATATATATGATTAATTATTTACACGATGGATTAGTATTGTTTTGTAAATTATTGTACAAATAGTTCTAAACTTAACAAAGTTTTCATAAGATAGAGTATATACACAAAGAGAATTTGGTAATGTTTCAAAGTATCTACATACAATTTGATTAGTCAGAGGGCAAGTTAAGGTTGGAAATAATCGTTATTTCTCCTTAAAATAAATTTCACTTTTTCGTTTTAAAGAAACACATACGGGATAATTTTAAATGTCGTTCTACAATCATAAGCCGCATTATATTGGTTTATAGAATTATAAAAGGTAAAATATTTAAATTTCGTAAATATATACAAATAATCCCTAAAAATAGATTAGTTATATTGGAAAAAAGTTGATAATATTTGAATTAGAAGTTTCGAAAATTGAAATATCATAAAAAGTGAGAATTAAAAGAAATTATATTAAAAAAGGTCAACTTCCATTTAAAATCGGAGCGTAAACAGAATTTAATTTTAACTTATTTTCATTAATATATTTTAATCTTAATATCTTCACAAATCCTACATATATATTTAATTATAAATATCCTTTTTTTTTCTTCATTAAACCTAAAAATAAAATTCATTGATTTCGCTAAATAAAAAAAGATATAAAATTTGGATGAGATGAAATTAGATGAGATGTTTTTAATGAGAAATTAAGAAAGCGTTGTTAATGTAAGGTTTGATTTTCTAAGACTATTTCTACAACAATACTCTGGTCTTAGGTTAAAGAGATAAAAGCGATCAATAAAAGATCAAAATTGCGTAAATCGTAGTTTGAATTTCATGTTTAATATGTAGAAAATGTAAATCACGCACAAAACAATCTTAGTATAGGTCTGTCATATAATTTAGGATCCTCGTGAACAAGTCTAATACTATCCCAGTAAGATATCGCGAGATGTGACAAAAATCAAGGATCAGGTAACGCTCGAGTTAGCTTGGGTTGAAGTTGTTGTTGTTGTCGTGTCCAATGAAGAGCCTCAGATGTCTCCATACATCTCTATCACAGCAGTCGCAATGTCCTCTATCTTGGGTGTGTAAAGCTGCTGCTCTAGGTCCATGTCAATTTTTCTGTTGTTGTTGTTGTCATGTCCAAAGAAGAAACTAATATGTTCCTCTAATATGAAACTAATAGAAAATAATATGCATCTCTATCACAGCAGTCGCAACGTCCTCTATTTTTAGTGTGTAAACCCGCTGTTCTGGGTAAATCTCAATTTTACGTTGTGGTTTTTGTTGTCGTGTCCAAAGAAGAGCCTCAGATGTCTCCATACATATCTATCACAGCAGTAGCTATATCCTCTATCTTTAAGGTGTAAACCTGCTGTTCTGGGTCAATTTCAAATTTCTGTTGTTATTGTAATCATGTCCAAAGAAGAGCCTCAGATGTATCCATGCATCTCTATCACAACAGTCGCAATGTCTTCTATCTTGGGTGTGTAAAGCTGCTGCTCTGGGTCCATGTCAATTTTTTGTAAGGCTGCGGCCATTGCTGGGCATGAGAATATGTAGGTAGGTTTGAGTTCTACACCAGGGCAGTTGCATGTCCTAATGTTTCTTGGTGGGATGAGGTCGTACTGCATATTTATAAGAGCAATTTGTTCACTAAAAATGTTTTATTTCGTATAATATAAGACTCCATATTTAAGATGTTATACTATTTATAATTGGATTATATCATGTGAAGTAGGATACATACTTGTCGTTGAAGATGAGAAATGACTTGTAAAAGCAGATCAATCTACCATTAAGTCAACGCCATATGAAGGAAACCATCGCATTATTCTCCCCGAAAATCCTCAAAGAATAAACCAAGGTAACCTATTGTTATCAGATTATGATTAGCAATGATAAACTTGGAGGAACCGACACTTCGAGCTCTGCGAACTTTCTTAGGAGGAGGTGATTTTGAAGAGTACTAAAGAGTAGATTGCCGTTTTGTTTCTGAATCAAAATTGTAAATCCAAGTTTCGTTACCTCTAATAATATTAAAAACAGCCTTCGATTTGCCTAATCGAATTCTTTCAACATGATATTACACAATTTAACGCGACCAAGCTTTTGGTCTTCAGTTAAGCTGTGAGGTACAAGTTGTCTGCATTTTCAGTCTGCAGTTTTCATCATTATGATGGTGTTTATTGCTGCCGATCCCATGCCCACACTTTTCTCTAACTGCTGATTCGTAATTCTTTGAACTTTTCTGAGTAGAAATCTTACCAGCTCATTTTTATTGGGTCACTGCTGTTGGTGCTCGACCTGAACGAGGTTCACCTTCAAGGTTGGTTTTTACAAATTTGCATTCATTAAATCAATTAAAAACTGTTTTAATAAAAGGAGCTTTATCTCCTAAAGCTTTCATCAATCTTAGGATTCTTTAGAAGCTGAATTACCTTTATGATATTAAAAAATCATGGCGTGTAAACTTTGTCTAATCAACTCCATTGTGTCTGATGCAATGTTTAGAAATTACCGCTGCTGCTGTAAAAAAAGTCGCGCCCTCTATGAGTCATTATTGTTATTGTGTTATTAAAATGTTTATAAAATGAAAGGATTTAAAAGCACGAATGTTTTTTCTATACATAATACGAACCTCTACTGTCCTTACTGCGATGATATATATATATCTTTTCATCGCAGTAAGGACAGTAGAAGTTTGTATTATGTATAGAAGAAACATTCGTGCTTTTAAATCCTTTCATTTTATATGTAGAGATGGCGCGTTATTGCTTTGTGTTAAAATATTTATGTTAGGGAAATAATGCATGTATATTTTAATGGTATAATTTATTTTTAATATTTTAATTATTTAATATTGATTTCAAATACTTTTGGAGTAACCATTGAATGTATAAATATAAATAATAAAATAATTGAAATAATTAATATTTTATGAGTATCACTCATTATTATTCTTCATGTAATACATTATATTAGCAATTATTAATATATTATTGAATATGAGATAATTATGATTATTTTCTTTATCTTATACGTAAAAATATATTCCAAAAATTGACATTAGTTTCATATCAGGCATGGCAGAAATTTGAATGGGGGGGGGGGGGGGGGGGTTACAAGAACAAATTAATTTTATATAAAAATGTCATTTTACGTCATCTATCTGTGGAATTATGATGTTTTATCCATCATTAGAGCCATTTTCTGGTGTATCTAAAAGCAATAATTTCTATAACCACTGAACAAAAGGATGATATACGAGGTGTGTTCAAAAAGAATCGCGACTTTTGTGTTTTTTCAAAAATTATTTATTTATTTATAAATACCTATTTTGTCCCCTTCAAAGTAATCCCCATGAGATATTATACACTTGTGCCAATGGTTTTTCCAATCTTCGAAGCACTTCAAAAAATCATTTTTAAAAATCTTTTTCAGCTCCTCCTTCGATGCCGTCTTTATCTCGTCAAGCGTAGCGTAACGTCGTCCTTTCATGGGCCTCTTCAGTTTAGGGAACAAGAAAAAGTCACAGGGGGCCAGATCTGGGGAATACGGTGGCTGTGGCATCATTAGTGTGTGTTTTTGGGCTAAAAAGTCGCGCACAAGCAACGATGTGTGAGCAGGGGCGTTATCGTGGTGCAAAAACCAATTTTTGTTCTTCCACAAATCCGGGCGTTTCTGGCGGATTGCTTCGCGCAAATTGCGCATAACTTGCAGGTAATATTCCTTATTGACCGTTCTACCCTGTGGCAAGAACTCATGATGCACCACGCCCCTGCAATCAAAGAAAACTGTAAGCAAAACTTTCACATTCGACCTATCTTGGCGCGCTTTTTTCGGTCTTGGTTCGTGCGGCAGCTTCCATTGAGATGATTGAGCTTTGGTTTCCACGTCATAACCATAAACCCACGCTTCGTCACCAGTTATGACCCTCTGGAGAAAATTTGGGTCGTCGCGGACAGAGTCCAACATCTCATTAGCAATGTTCATGCAATGCTGTTTTTGGTCGCAATTGAGCAATTTTGGTACGAATTTCGCGGTGACCCGTCTCATGCCCAAATCATTGATAAAAATCGAATGGCAATTGCTTCGGTCCAAGGTAGCTTCTCCGTATTCCACAGTCAACATTCGGAATGTATCCGCGCACTTAATTTCGTTTTTCGCACAAAATTTGATACAGGTTCTTTGATCCATTTTTTTAAATAGGTAAAAATCGAAGACGATCCAAAACACCTGCAAGCAAAGCAGCTGTCAACAATTAAGTGAACATTCAAAATGGCCGAGCTTGTCGGCATAAGTGAGAGACATGAGTAACAACATAAAGCCACAAAAAGATCGAAATTCGAATATACGTAACCCGCGAAAATTCAAAATTTTGAACACACCTCGTATTTATAGAGGCATTACTCCTTTTAATTGTGCATCAGAAAAATGGCACTGTGCATCACCCTAGTAAAAGACTTTATTAGTGATAATAAAGAATAAGCCACAACATAATTTTCGGCAAATTTAGAGAAAAAGCCAATTTTTATACCATAGTTTCAGGCTATGGCCCTCATCAGTACAGGGGCGGCTAATATTTCATAACATCCTACAAGAGGGGTTATGAATTCAGTCGAATTTACCAAACAGGTGTTTGCGCTGCTGAAGTGATAATTGACAATTAAAAATAACTTTATTGGCCAACTGTCAATTGTCTACACTGACAAAGAGTCAGAATTCAACAAGAGAAGAAACACAAAAGTTCAGATTCAATTAAATTAAAAGTATGCACACAGACGAAGCCCTACGAGGGGACGCCTGGACATTTTTCAAGAACCCAGAACTGCCTGGAGTGTAATCAGGTTCTTGCGGATCACAGGATCCACTTCCCCAGCAAGTTCGAGGGCTTCTTCGAGAAAATCAACGAGGATGGTCTTGTTCTTAGGGAAACTAAACTCAATGAAGGTGGCATGCTGGTGAAGTGGCAACGACCGATTTTCATGCTAGAATATAATATAATTTTGCTGGAGGAATATAAGTATATTGTTGCATCAATTTTAATGCGCCCTACATTAATTCAAAATATTCTATGATATTTAATATTTATTCGAAACAGATTATTTAGGTTATCATCATTCCTTTTTATAGTTTTATTCCTTTTGTAATCTTTTATTGTACATATATCTTGATTAGTTATTGGAGCGAAATAGGACCTAGACCAAGACTGCGGATCACGACATACGAGGAAGACAACGAATAAATAAACAAAATAACTTTAAAAGGTCATTTATTTTTATTTACTTTTCTTTCTTTGCAGTGCGTATGGAAACCGGTGTCTAACACCAAGAAGGAAGAACCCAAGGCCGACGACCTTGCAAAGCTACAACTTGGTGCAACAATAAATGGCACAATTTATAAACGTTATCTCATGTATCACCTAGCCCTAACCTGCTAAACATCCCAACTCAACCCATTTTCCCCTGTTTATAAATAATATAAATGTGTCCCTATATACCTTATAAAAACGCTTCCATATCACCAATGTATTGTAAACAATCTAGCCTTTCCAATCTGTAACAAATTAATGAACAGAAGTTAAAATTAAGACTTCTGACAAATACTGTAAGTAAGTGGGCTAAAATAACCTGGGTGAGAAATAGAGGGGTGTACATCTAAACTAAGATGTTTCTTCCCATCCGAAGGTGTCAGCCATTTTGCGATGACGTATCACCATCTGATTGGTCCCCCAAATCAGGTGACTTCAGGTAGAGGCCAGATGTTACAGGGGCAGCAGAGAGTTTAGTCAGAGTTTAAACGGTCAGCAGAGAGTTAGAGTTGACAGAGAGCAGAAACAGTTGAAGATGAGCAGGACACAGTCCAGTCCCGCTAGTGAATATTCCATCATATCAAGGACTTTTCCCCAACTTCCCTTGTGTACTCATAAAATCACCCGTGGTTTACGAACCACATTATTTCCATCGAATTTGTTTGGAAGCTTCTTGAATCCAGAATTCATCGTGTGTTTTGTCTTTTCAACATAGGAGAAGCCACCTTGCCATCGACTGAAAACCAGGTGGTAGATATCGTAAGATTTTTCCAGATGGAAAAGATATATCTCCTAATTAAGGGACTTTTGATATCAAGACAGCTTGCGTTATATACATATTGTATATGTATATTGAAAGGGTTTACAACTAATTAGCCAAGCCTTTTTCATTTTTCCATCTTTTATTTTAGTGATTGTAGATAATTTTGTATTTCAAATACGCCATTTTGTTATTCCTTCTAAAGCTAAATTATGTGCATGGAAACGAAGCCATCGATAGAAGCACAAGATGGATTCAGCGCTTCTAGAATGATGATTTTGATATTAGCGATAAAGGCCAGGTATAGCAACCTCAATAGTGACGAACCAATATTTCGCTTTAACGGAGGAATTGATCGAGAATAACCTAAAATGACGAATTATCTAATATTGGAAACACTTTCCCTGACTAAAATAAGATTTTATAAATTTATTTATGATCTTGGATATCAAATAATATTCCAAAATGTGTGCCAAATCAATGAATGATGCATATTCGAAAAAAAAAACATTTGTTTAGACCTCATAGCGACTTTTTCTGAAGAACCTCCACTGATGTTTGGAAAGGTGTGATAATGTGCTATGATAAATTGATTCAGCTTTATGATCATTCTACAAAATTCTGATCAATGTAAATGATTCATAAAGCATCGGAAGTGAAGAAGAAAAAAAATTAAGGCTTTACCTTTACAGGAACAAAGTCATGATCTTTGTCTTTGTGGGACCAAAAAGGGATGATATTCATGGACACTCTTGAAGGTAATTATTCTATTAACAAGGAAATATATTTTATATCATTATATAAACGCTAAAATGAGTAATTGAGAAAAAAAGACCCAACTAAAAAGATACAAAAGTCAAATTTAATCATAATAAAACAAGATGCATGGCACCCCTGACTTTGGCGAAGATTGCAGGGTGTGAGTGGACTTAAATGCTCACCCTATAGCATACCCTTCACCCTAGCTCTGGCCTGGAAACCTCAGATTTCTATTTGTTTGGAAGATATTGACGAGTTTCCTACATGGTGAAATAATTGAAATATATGCAATTTTACTCAAAGCTGTTAGAGAGTTGGATAAGGCTTTTCCCAAAGTGCTTCTGCAAGGGAGCAACAAGGCAGGATGAAATGTATACAGATGGTAGGTGGATATGTTAATTGATTCATATATATATAGGAATGTTTAGAAGTTACTAAAAGAATGACCCGGCTTCGCCCGTGAAATCCCCCGAGTGAAGTATCCTTCCTACTGAAAGTACATCAATAATAAATAGTAGAATGGCATTGAATAGCAATACAGAAAAAACACATAAACTACAGGAAAAAAAGTGTGTAATGGCAAAATTGTATTATATTAGTGTTTAGGTATTTGATTTAATTATTTTTTGCAATCCATTTAGTTGTTTCAAAATTAATATAATGTAAATAAATGAGTTTTAAAAATTGTAAAAAAAAAAATGCATCGGCCGGGAATCGAACCCCGCCGGCCGCGTGGTAGGCGAGCATTCTCGCCATTGAACTACCGATGCTTATAAGAAATGGCCATATTTGGGTATTTATTCCATTCACAAAAGCAAAAACGGTGACAGAATCAAGAATTGATTGATGACTCTGATACTTATATTATTAATTATATATACTGTTCAGTTTTCTAGTTTGTAAATTGAGAAAGTCATTATCAATTATGTATTATTAATGGTCGAAAGCTGTTACTACGATGTTTCTGGATTTCCAGCCCCACAGACTATATCCCCCCCTCTCTCTTTTTTTAATCCTTATAATTAATTATTTAAAAATCAGAACAAATTTGTATCCGTATATGCTAAAGAGATTTTTAATGAAATCTACACTGTTACATATCCCAAAACAACAATCTACAGGAATCCAATCATATTGGTCTACATTTTTTTAAATACTACAATTTTCACATCTATATTATTTACATATTATTAATTAACGTATTCTGCTTGTATACTTAAATTTCAGCCTATAGATGTTCTAAGATCCCTGCAAATATACTACTGTATAAAACTCAGGCTTCCTGGGAGGTTATTTTTAAAATTTAGCTCAGATCTCTAGCTCTTGGTAGTGAAAGTCCTTCTACAGAATAAAAAGTGTAATATTAAAAAAAAAAAAAAAAGAAACTCATCCCTGGAAGCCTGATGTTTACACCTCAATATATATTTTGAACTTATTTTATAGGTGATTTATAATGTATTTGTACATTATACTGATTGTACATGTGTTTTCATACTACTGAATGTATATTTTATAACCAATGCATATGCACATACAGTATTGTTGCATCATGGCTAATTAACCTATTTTATTTTAATTTGTGAAATTATTTTTCATATATTTTAAATTCAAAATTATATTTTATAATTGTTTATTTTATTAAACAGAATATATGTATTATAAACAGAATATATGTATTATAGAATCATCATTTGTATTTAGGTACACGTGTGACTTCACTGCTCTCTTTGATGTGAGAAATAAATAAATTATTCTGGAGGCTACCTAAAGTAGAGTTATCTCATTATTCGCTTATATAAATTCGTAGGATGGTTGAAACACGCTCTGGTAAGATGCAAGACCCAGCACAGGAGAGGACCAAGTATGAAGAGTCTGCCAAGCCGCAACCTGGTGCAACAATTGGTAGAGATGCAAGTTCCGACCAAGTTGTCCTGAATCCCAACATCGACATCCCCAAGTATGATGGAACGGAAGACCCTCGCCCATGGATTGAATCTCTTGAAGAAATTGGCTTCCTGTACCATTGGGCAGACTACATTATCTCCCGTTATGCTGCCATGAATATAATTGGTAGCGCCAAAACCTGGCTGAACTTACACAAGATAAGTTTCACCCGCTGGGAAAATTTCAAGAGCCGCCTAATTGAGGATTTTGCCTCAGACGCCAACAATGAGACTAAACAGGATGCAACAGTGGAATGAACCTGCAATCAGGTTCGCAGAGGATATCCTTGTACTGTGCAACAAGGTCGACCCCCAAATGGAAGAAGAGACTAAAATAGACTGGGTTATTGGAGGGTTAAAGAAGGAATACTCTTTTGCCCTCCACCTCAATCCTCCTAGATATACCAACGAACTTCTAGAAATTAGTAAAAAGCTGGATTTGTTCGAAAAGAATTACCAAGAACGTCTAGAAAACTCAAAAGCTCTATAATGGACCACGCTCTTCTCGTCCCCATCATCAAGAGCAATGGAAGAATGCTACGTCGTTCAGAAGACCATATCAGAACACCTCAAATCCCCAGGCCCCCGCTCCGAGGTACTACCAGAACAAGCCTCTGTCCCAGGTATCTGCCCCTAGTCGATCTTACACTCCCAATCCTGAGCCAAACCGGTCTACCCAAGGAAAACATACAATAAGAGTCCAGATTAAAACAGGAATAGGACAGAAGACGGGAGACTAATATGTTTCAAGTGTAACAAGCCAGGACACGTAGCGCGGTATTGCAGAGCCAGTTGTGAGAATTGTGGAAGAGGACCCCATAGTTACACAAGACAAGGTCGAAGAAGAAATCCGAATAGATAATGGAACTGAGAAGTCAAGACCTCTGCTCTACGCTGACGTAAGTAATAACACGTACTCGAGTATCCCTACAAGGAATAGATATGCCGCATTGGAAGATTTAAACTAAGCATCGCGCCTGAGTCCGTCAATCAAAGCAAGTCGAGCATAAATGGAATTGAAAAGTTGGACCCAAAATATAAAATAAATATTAACGTGGATAGAATCGGTATCTGCGAAGCTTTGATTGATACAGGCGCCGATCTTTCAGTGGTCGACCTTAGTACAGCTCTTAATACAGGTCTTGAAATAATAAATCCTGATAAAATGTGCTCCGGAACCGATGGCAAAGAATTATATATCGTAGGAAATATTGTTTTAAATATAAAATTTGATGACAAAACGATTACACATCAATTTGTGATAATGAGAACACATTTGCGAATATTCATACTTGAACGAGATTTTCTTAAGAAAATTAACGCAAAAATTGATTGTCAGCGTGAAATAATCAAATATGACTTGACAGGAAATCGTGACGTAATCAAATATCAACAGAAGAAAATAAAAAGAGCAAAGGATGCCATTATACCAGAACTTTCTATTAAATTGATTAAGGCATTTGTAGAAGCAGAGGATGGTGAATACATCGTCGAGGAGAAACATAAAATGTTTCAAACAAATGGACTTCGACTAGCGAGAAGCTTAATAAATGTTGCGAATAAAGAAACATATATCTGGATAACAAACCCTTACCCTCCACCATTGAAAATATTAAAAAACCAAACATTGTGCTTTGGAAGCCAGCCAGCCGAAGTGAATCTTATGGAAGAAAGTGAACAAAAGGAACATGAAGAACCTCAATTTCAGATAAACGAAAATTTATCATATAAGGAAAAGGAGCAATTGAAACAAGTTTTGGAAAAGTACGCGGATTTGTTTTCGTTGGGATTAGGAAGATCCAACTTAGCGAAACATCAGATTGATACAGAAGGCGCGAAACCGATCAAACACAAGCCGTATAGGGTGAGCGCGAAAGAGAGAGAAATCATAAAAGAGCAAATTGATGAAATGCTCAGAAACGGCATAATCAGACCATCCTCGAGTCCATGGTCCTTCCCCGTAATATTGGTCAAGAAGCGAGGTGGTAAGTACAGATTCTGGGCTGACTGCAAAAAAATGAATGATGTAACAGTGAAGGATGTTTACCCAAATTTCCAGAATTGATGAAGTATTGGACACACTTCAAGGATCCAAATACTTTTCAGCAATTGACCTTAAATCAGGATATTGGCAAGTAGAGGTTGAGGAGAAAGATAAAAAAAAAGGCAGCCTTCACTACAGCACATGGCCTATATGAGTTCAATGTAATGCTCTTTGGACTATGCAATGCCCCTGCTAAATTTGAGAGGAACATGGAAAATATGCTTGGTAATTTTAGATGGCAAATTTGCTTATGTTATCTAGATGACGTAATCATATATAGCTCGGATTTTTCAACACATCTCAAAAGAATAGAAGCTGTTCTAAGGTGTTTTCGCGAGGCTAATTTAAAATTGAACAACAAAAAATGCCAATTTGCTTTCGAAGAACTGGAGTCTTGGCCATATAACTAATCAACATGGTATAAAACCATAATATCAAGGCTATTAGAGATTTTCCTCGACCCAAAAAGATAAAAGAAGTTCATTCATTTTTAGGAATGTGTTCATATTATAGAAAATTTTTCAAAGGTTTTTCGAAAATTGCCGATCCATTAACCAGTCTTATAAAAAAGACTGTACCGTTTACAGAAAATCAAGAAAAAGCATTTCAAACCTTTAAAGTAGCATTGATAAATCCCCCAACATTAGGGCACTTTGATCCGAATGCAACTACTTACATTCATACTGACGAATCTAACATCGGCTTGGGTGCAACATTAGTCCAAAAGTTCGGCGATGAAGAGAAGGTGATCTCATATTTAAGTCGAACACTGAGCAAACCTGAGCAAAATTATTCGACTACCGAAAAATAATGTCTAGCTGTTGTGTGGTCAATGTCCAAGTTACGACCCTACCTATATGGAAGGCACTTCAAAATCGTAACTGATCATCATGCACTATGCTGGCTTAAGAATCTGAAAGATCCGACCGGCCGATTAGCACGATGGGCACTGAAGATTCAGGAATATAATTTCGAAATTATACACAAATCTGGTAAAAAAAACATTATGGTCTATCTAGAGGACCCTTACCGGAAAACGAATGGGACGAATATTATGAAAGACTATTTCAGAATTAAATAATAGGAAGGATGATTTTATTGAGAATATTAAGGAGAACCTGTGTGGAAACAAGCGTTCAATTACACAGAACCTTAAAGAAGAAAATGGGTGTCTCTACAAGAAAAATCCAAATCCTGAAGGTAGGGCATGGTTGCTGGTAGTGCCAAAGAAGAGAAGGAAAGAAATCATGAGTGAATACCACAACCATATGCTGAATGGCCATCTGGGCGTCGCCAGAACCACATACCAATTGAAGAATAAATACTATTGGTCTTCCATGTTGAAAGATGTTTCAGAATTTGTAAAGACGTGTGCCATCTTTGCCAAAGTAGGAAAGGTTCAAATCACTTGCCTTCTGGACTTTTACAACCTATTCCCCCAGCTAACCACCCTTTTGAAAGAATCGGAATTGACTTTGTTGGCCCCTTGCCATCAACGAAAATAAGAAGGAAATGGATAATTGTGTTGACTGATTATTATACCAAGTATGCTGAAACAAAGGAAGTATCAGAAGCAACCGTGAAAGAAGTCTCTAAATTTTTAATCGAACATATTATTTTACGTCACGGGGCCCAAAGATTTCTTATTAGCGATAGAGGTTCACAATTCTCTAGCAATTTGACGAAGGAGGTAATGAAAATGTGCAAAGTTAAACACTGCTTCACAACGAGCTACCACCCCCAGACTAACGGACTAACGGAACGGCTAAATAGAACTTTAGTCAATATGATCAGCATGTATGTGAATGCGGATCAGAAGAACTGGGACGAAATCCTCCCTTTTATCACCCACGCGTATAATACCACGATTCAAGAAACCACAGGCTACTCTCCATTTTTCCTGTTGTTTGGAAGGGAACCCATGTCCCTCTTAGACGACGAGAATATCCCAACGGACAGTAACATGGACGATTACGACGAATATATAGAAAACTACTTAGATAAAATAGCATGGACGAGACAGGTAGTCATTAACAACACAGAGAAGACTCAGGAAAGAATTAAAAAAACTATGACAAAAAACACGATGAGAAAATCTATGAACCATGACATTTAGTGGCAGTTTGGACACCAGTCAGGAAATTCGGAAAATGTGAAAACTATTGAGATAATATTTTGGCCCATATCGAATATTAAAGAAGCTGTCTAACGTAAATTACTTAATTGAGCCGAAATATACTCCTGGCCAAGACCCATTGATTGTCCATGTCTCAAGACTCAAACCCTATTTTGAGAGAATTGATGAGGTAACTCACGAGGACGTGACGACCTCTGGAGAGGGGGGAGTGTTGCATCATGGCTTAGAACCTATTTTATTTTAATTTGTGATATTATTTTTCATATATTTTAAATTCAAAATTATATTTTATATTTATTTATTTTATAAAACAGAATAAATGTATTATAGAATCATCATTTGTATTTAGATACACGTGTGACTTCACTGCTCTCTTTGATGTGAGAAAAAATAAATTATTCTGGAGGCTACTTAAAGTAGAGTTATATCATTATTAGCTTATATAAATTTGTAGGATGGTTGAAACACGCTCTGGTAAGATGCAAGACCCAGCACAGGAGAGGACCAAGTTTGAAGAGTCTGCCAAGCCGCAACCTGGTGCAACAGTATATATTACCATATATTAAAATCACTTGAATATACCTTATGTACTGAATTCTCATTGTTGAATGTTCCCATCATCTACATATAGAGTGTACTATATATACGGGCCCGCAAAATTAAAGGAAAACATATTTATTTAATTAATCTCAAATTTTATTGATATTTTATTAATAAAACTGTATACACAAATTTGTTATTCCCTTATTGATTGAAATACCCGAAATTCTAGAATTCTAACTCATATATTATGCTAATTAGCCGGTCAAGCAATGGTCTTCTTGCAGTCAGTGCATAGATATCTTGGATATTGTTGTTAATATGGGGTGTGATCGCCTTTAACTAATAAACAGACTCAACACCGGCGACCCATACTAAGAATTAGACAGTTTATCAGCTCCTGTGGAATCAACGCCCATTCTTGAGTTAAGGCTGTTTGTAGCTCATGGGTGTTTCTAGGAGGGAGTTGGATGTATGAGATCCGCCGTCCTAGATTTTACCATACAAGCTCAATGGGATTTAGGTCTGGGGATCGAGCTGGCCAATTCATCCGAGCAATTGCATAGTTTTGGAGAAAAGTGTCGACCACACCAGCCCTATGTGGACGGGCATTACCATCCATTAAAATAATGATTTCTCCCATTTCAACTGATACAATACGCTGATGGCTTCAGGCAAAGGGCCTCTATACTGGACGACCCATAATTTCAGTACAGACAACATGTCGCCTGGAATCCATATGAAAGGAGACGTATAATATTCACTGATGAATCCAGATTATCTTCAAACCGCGATTCTCGTCGTGTCTTTGTCTGGAGAAAGGTAGGAACCAGAAATAATCCCCGGAATATGGTTGAAATAGATACCTACAGAAGCCAAGGCTTCATGGTCTGGGCTGGAATCTTCTTGGGCGGTCGCACAATATCAGCAAAGATCCCTGACTGGACAGAGGTATCGGGACGAGATCTTGGCAGCATATGTGATGCCTCTAGCATTGGAAATTGGAGAAAACTTACTTTTAATGGATGATAATACCCGTCCATATAGGGCTGATGTGGTCGACACTTTTCTTCAAAACCATGCAATGGCTCGGATGAATTGGCCAGCTCGATCTCCAGACTTAAATCCCATTGAGCATGTATGGGACAATCTAGGACGGCGGATCTCATTCCTCCAAGCCTCCTAGCAAAACTCATTAGCTAGAAACAGCCTTTACACAAGAGTGGGCGTTAATTCCACAGGAGCTGATAAACTCCCTAATTCTTAGTATGGGTCGCAGATATAGAGCCTGTCTATCAGTTAAAGGCGATCACACCCCATATTAACAACAATATACAAGATATTTATGCACTGACTGCAAGAAGATCATTGCCTGACCGGCTAATTCGCATGAAATACGTGTTAGATATATTTGATTTCGGGTATATTAATCAATAATGGAATAATGAATTTGTGTATAAAATTTCATTGACAAATGTTCAATGAAACTTGAGATAAATGGAAAAATATGTTGTTTTTTTAATTTTGCGGGCCAATTTTTATTGTCTAGTTATGTTGACTTGAAACGCTGTGTTGTATTTACTCTTTTGTCCTTTAAACTGAATATTTGTTAATTTATCTTTTTTATTTTATATTTTTCTATTTCAAATATAACAAAATAAAAAGGATAAATAGGAATGTTGAATCTTTATTTAAAAAATAACACAACATTTTCAATCAGCAAAAATATTTTCAAAATTAACGGATTGCGACATAAATCAATGTTTTATTAAATCTCAGTCAATTAAGAATTCTTTCAAGATTTTAAATCCTCCCTTGTTGATCTCCAATCACATTTAAGAACACAACAATCCTAAGAAAAACATTCTTGAAGGTAAAAAAACTTATTTTTTTGTGAAAGGAATTTAATAGAAGATTATTTCTTGGGGCACTTCTCCTTCATCGCATGTAATCTGTAATCGATACCTTTGTACCCCGATTTAAAGAAATTATTGTATTTCACAGCGAGAGTTTTGATGTATGCTGAATTTTATAAATGGGTTCATAGTTCAACAAACCTATTTAACAAGTCTATGTTCGATTTAAAGTTTGCAGCCCGCTGTCCACAAAGTTAACAGAAAATGATTTTTCTACAGAAAAAAACACTAGATTAAGTGTGAAAAATAGTACAAAAGTGAATTTGTACTCGGATCCAGTGAATAAATTAAGAGAAAAAAAGTAATTTCCTTATCGTGAAACTAAAGGTTGCTGATGGCTTGCGCCATCTATATCTATTCCGATAGCTACCAACCGGGATCAAATTCCCCATTGGGCACTTTTTTTCTAATTAGAATAAATGCTCGTATAGGCCCCCATTCTTGCAAAAGTCCAACCTCTAGCGAGTGCAACGATCAGGAAATGCCTTTTTTTTGCTAGATTGAATGTCAACATGAATTTCTGGCGCCGTTCCATAGACGACATTCTATGAATACGCCCTTAAAACTACGACCTTAATTGATATCACATCTTATAATCCTATAATATGAACATTTCCTTCCTCATATAGAAGGAGCATAACCAGGTGATCCTATTCCTTGATATTTTTATTAGAACCAATTTATACAACAGTATTCTCAATTTAAAACCCTAATACTCTTTTGAACTCACTGGTTGTTTGAACTAGTAAAACTTCTGGAGAAGGTCGGTGGAAGGGTGATATAAACCGTTGGTTTTCCACCGCTACCACCAGGGATCGAATCCCGCATTGGGCATTTTTTTCTAATTAGAATAAATGCTTCAATAGGCCCCCATTCTTGCAAAGGTTCAACCCCTTCAGCGAGTCCAAATAACCAAACGGGACTCTGGAACACTTGTGTAGACATGTAATACACTTACAGTAAAAGTATTACAAACTTCTACCCACCATGATTATCATGACCTGTACTACATATACTAGGGATAGTAAAAAACACTGGAGATTAAATCATTTTGAGCAAGGACATTATATTTATTAATAAGGTAAAGACACAGTGAAACGTTTGTTTAATTTAGATAGAATAAATTCATGCTCGTTTCATTCTATATAATTGGATCTGATGGAAGAGTGGAATGAAATGTCGGTTTTCAACAGTCACGACCCAGGATAGAATCCCGAATTTGCTCCCATTTTTTTTTTGAAGAAATAAAATTGCTTCGATGGCCTCATTTTTTAAAAGTCCAACCCATCACAGAATATAATAACCAAACGGAGAACTCTGACACTCTTGTAAGTGCAAAAGTCGAACTCTTTCTACTACCCACCATGATTATCATGGCCTGTATACCACGTTTTCTTATATAATATTGCTTTTTGTTGTTGTTGTCGTGTCCAATGAAGAGCCTCAGATGTTCCCATGCATCTCTATCACAGCAGTAGCAATGCCCTCTATCTTGGATGTGTGAAGCTGCTGTTCTGGGTCCATGTCAATTTTCTGCAATGCTGCAGCCATTTCAGGACATGAGAATATGTGGGTAGATGTTAGTTCCACACAACGACAGTTGTTGCATGTCCTGTAGGTTATTGTGCCATCTGGATGTATTGTCATTCCTTTATAGTGTTTTGTTATAAGTCTTGTTATAGTTTTTTATCATTTATTTAATAATATATTAATTGAATAGCATATTTTGGATCAAAAATAAAATAAACATTTTATTTAATATAAATGCCAATATTTCAATAGGCAATACGCCTAACTTCGTCAGGGCTTTTCTTGTTTTTGAACTGCTTTGGTTCATCACGTGATGCCTTCACGCGACGATATATAAATATTTGCAACTCTGTGGGGATAAAATTTAAAATATATACACACAAAAAATATTAATAAGAATAGACTATATATGTACATTTATAAAAATTAAAAAATAATATATGATTCCTAATAAGTATAATAAAATAATTTTAAATCGATTTGAACTGTAGATATAATGGAGGGATGTCAATTTTTCTATTAATACTGTTGGTATCTTTCATTGAGGTCCAACTTTCTAAAAATAGTCTTGAATGTTTATCTTGAATGTTGTTATATATAATTTCTGTTTTTTCAAAATTTGGTATATGGTCCTGTTTGAGTGCGTGATCTACTAGAAGTGATAATGGGCTATGGTTTTTAAAAGCTGTTTTGTGTTGATTTACTCTTTCTTCAAGAGTTTTACCGGTTTCCTCTTGCTTCATATGCATATATATAACAAAAAAGGCATATCTCCTAACCGCAATTAAGATCTCATATATAGCTGGCCCGTTATAAATTTATATTTTGTACCTTCTGTCTAAATTGCATCCCCATCATATTTCCATATGGAATAAAATAATAAAAGATATATTCAATACGGCCGCCGCGCTATATAAGATTATAGTGAAGAGATGTTGAGATATATGGAAGAAAATAAAGATTTATTTACATACCCAGCCACCGCCAGGTTTATGACATTGTCAGGTAATGTCATTCTTCATACCTAATCAAAAGAAACGAGACACCTCTTTCCGCCATCAATATGTGAAAATATATTTTTTCTAAACTTCTCATCGATACCTGACTGGTCTATCCTCTAGCTAACAATCTCTACAATCATCAATACCATTAATTGATGTTGACATTCAATATATGAATATGTTATGTGCATACATTGTGTATGTCCTTTTATATAAATTTCCTGCATTTGTATAGAAAGGTTATGTATATCTCTCTATAGAATACTATATTTATTTTTTGGTTATAATATTTTATTATTTTAATTATATAAAACGTTTAAATATTTTATATTTTTGAAATTAGAGCAATCCATTAAAAAATCTTTAATTAAAAAGGCATATTTCGGATCAAAATATCATTTATTTTACCAATATTTCAGTTAGCTTAACGCCAACCTTTATCAAGGTATTAAAACATATTCATGTGTGTCAACAACAAACTCAGCAGCACAAAATTTATTTTGTCCATAATATAAATATATATCTTTTTTTTTTCTCCCCGTTGAATATAAGCAAAATATTTTTAAAACTTAATTCTGTTGACGTTATGTGGCGCTGAGTTCGTTGTTGACACACATTAATATGTTATATTACCTTGATAAAGGTTGGCATTCAGCCAACTAAAATATTGGTTTAAAATTGATATTTTTATCCAATATATATGCCTTTTTGTTTATTTATTTATTTATTTATTAACATCATGAGAGAGAGAAACGCGATGTCCCAAACTCAGGGACATTTGCGTCGATACCTCTCTCTACATCACAACAAATCGGCTATATACAATCCTGTTCAATTCTTTATTTTACATAATTAACCAAAGAAAATTGTCCGAAGAGAAAAACAAACAACAAAGCAAAACAACAAAGCAAGCATCGCAATCTTTTCCTTCTAAGTTTCCCTCTCCCTTTTCCATTTCAAAAGAAAGTTGTAAATAAATTTGCAAAATTGATCAAAACTTTTACACCTCTCTTTATCGTCTACAAATTCATCAAGCTGTCCAATACGACCAAACTTGTTTTCCTTATAAACCCGGAAAATTGGGCAATTCATTAGTAAATGTTTCGAGTCCTGAATTTCACCTCCGCAGAAGCATCCCGGTTCCTTCACCGCGCCGATAGTTGACAAAAATTTCCCAAAATTACCATGATCTGTAATGAATTGGATATTATAAAAATTTGGACGGAAAAATCTAGGGATTCCAGACACGAAAAACTTCTGAAAATTTCATTAGTATTATCAAAAATTTCTTTCATTTTTGCGGGTAAGAATGATTTGACTATACTTGGAGCATGGGGTTCGTAAGCAATTAGATCTTCAGTGGACAGATGACACAGGTCTACAAAAAAAACTTTTTTTTTTGCACAAGAGAACCTGATGGTGTTTCTAGTGTAACTTTTCATGCTGAACTCAAAAATCTAATCAGAAATTTCCCATCACCCATGGTTTTTGCCTGACGGTCTTTTTTTAGTATTGGGATAAATACATGCATCCAACATGAAAGAGACTTACGAAAACATGAAACTGCTTTTGAAAAAGATAGAATACGAAAGATACGGTTGGAAAATATGCAGCGATTTGAAAGTCGTTGCTCTCTTGCGTGGATTACAGCTTGGATATACAAAATTTTGTTGTTTTCTATGTGAATGGGATAGCAGAGATAGGGAAAGGGATTACATTAAAAAAATCTGGCAAAACCGTAAAATCTTTACTCCAGGATATAAAAGTATTGCAAATCTACCCCTGATCGATTCAGAAAATATTTACTTACCACCATTACATATTAAACTGGGATTAATGAAGAACTTTGACAAGGCAATGGATCGAAATGCCAGTGGATTTGCCTACCTAATACAAAAGATTTCTAGTATAATTGAAGCGAAGATTAAAGAAGGCATTTTCGTTGGACCTCAGATTCGAGAATTGCAGCAGGATGGAAATTTTCAAAATAGTTTGAATGAAGTTGAAGCAGCAGCATGGAATTCCTTTAGAAACGTTTGCAAAAACTTCTTAGGAAGTGTCAAGGTTGAAAATTACCGAGACATAGTTAATGATCTGTTGCTTTCCTACAAGGCACTGGGATGTAACATGTCCCTCAAGATCCATTTCCTGCATTCACATCTAGATTTCTTTCCAGACAATCTTGGCGCAGTTAGCGATGAGCATGGTGAGAGGTTTCATCAAGATATATCAAGCATGGAGAAGCGGTACCAAGGTAAATGGAGTCCCGTTATGCTTGCCGACTACTGCTGGACACTCAAGAGGGATCTACCACAAGCAAAGTATAGAAGAAAATCCACGGTCACTGCTTTTCAATAAATAAATGTTTCGTTCATATATGCCTATATATTAACAAGATTTCCAAATTTCAAGTAGGTGTATCTCAGAAATATTGTGTAATAGAAAAAAACTAATGGTATATTTGGATTCAGGACATGTAGATAAGATGCTATTTCTTAGTGGACAAAGAAAAATATTTTTTGATAAACCAGTTACGTGACATTGTTTGCATTTTTTACTGTATTTATCCCAATACTAAAAAAAGACCGTCACGCAAAAACCATACGTGATGGGAAATTTCTGATTAGATTTTTGAGTTCAGCATGAAAAGTTACACTAGAAACATAATCAGGTTCTCTTGTGCAAAAATCTTGTTGACCAGTGTGATTAGTGAAATATAATATAAAAAAGGTCAGGTGTTGGCATTAAAATCAAAAAAGGCATATCCTGACCATGAGAACATGAGATTTTTTTATGGCAGAACGCCATCTAAATACCTCATGTGAGCATGTTTTGAATATGCCTTTTCTAAATTTTAATAGTATATTATTTTTACGACACATTTTTGAAAATTAAATATGTAAATGATCTACTTATATAATTGCCTTATTCTGTCTGTATGTCTGAAGCTCACGGATAGAATGCGCGCCCATTGGCTGCCAGCGAACACGTGGCCTCCCTGCCCCCCTCTAGACAACCCTGTTATCAGCTGTGCGATGCATACACCTGTCTATAGCGGCCACTCTAGACAACCCTGTTATCAGCTGTGTGATACATCCACCTGTCTATACAGACCACCCTGTCTATAGCGGCCACTCTGGACACCCCTGTTATCAGCAGTGTGCTACATCCACCTGTCTATACAGACCACTCTGTCTATAGCGGCCACTCTAGACAACCCTGTTATCAGCTGTGTGATACATCCACCTGTCTATACAGACCACCCTGTCTATAGCGGTCACTTTAGGCAACCCTGTTATCAGCTGTGTGATACATCCACCTGTCTATACAGACCACCCTGTATATAGCGGCCATTCTAGACAACCCTGTTATCAGCTGTGTGATACATACACCTGTCTATAGCGGCCACTCTAGACAACCCTGTTATCATCAGTGTATTACATTCACCTGTCTATACAGACCACCCTGTCTATAGCGGTCACTTTAGGCAACCCTGTTATCAGCAGTGTGATACATACACCTGTCTATACAGACCACCCTGTCTATAGCGACCACTCTAGACAACCCTGTTATCAGCTGCCTGTCTATACAGACCACCCTGTCTATAGCGGTCACTTTAGGCAACCCTGTTATCATCAGTGTGTTACATTCACCTGTCTATACAGACCACCCTGTCTATAGCGGTCACCTTAGGCAACCCTGTTATCAGCAGTGTGATACATCCTCCTGTCTATACAGACCACCCTGTCTATAGCGACCACTCTAGACAACCCTGTTATCAGCTGTGTGATACATCCACCTGTCTATACAGACCACCCTGTCAATAGCGACCACCCAAGACAACGTTTTTAAAATATATTCGCACTCGGGTAAACCCCGGGCGTTGCCCGGGCCATTCGTCTAGTTTATTATATAAGCATTTTGACAATTACAATGATTGACTTAATAAATTTTACATCAACTCAGATATATTTTATTGTGTATTTTTCTCAAGAGTTAAAAAATAAATTACTTGATAAATATATAAATATTTTCATTTTTTTTACTAAAACGTCTTCATTTAATAAGCTATCTTTCTATAAATTATTTTTATTTATTTCTCAAATAACGTAACATATACAATTCAAAAGTAAAGTATGTATTTCTGACACCGCCCTCATGATCATGTGGCAAAGCGCCATATAAAAATGCTCATGTGAGCAATAAGCATTTATCTATTTATTTTTAATATCACCCCCTGGTCTCCTTCAATTTATCTGATTTTTTCGTAAATATATGTTATATTAAAATATTATTCTATTTAAAAAATTATATATCATAGATTCAAATACTCTGCTAGATCGACCGCCAGAGGTCACTCTTCCCCTATAAAAACTCATTGTTGTTTTATAGCAATGGCCGGCTCAAACCTTTTGTATATTATGTAAATAAGTTATTCATTTTTTTTTCTTACGCCATAAGCCAGGCAGTACTTTTACCAAATTATGTTTTTATATATATTCCTTAGCTCAATTAAGAAATCTCTGATCAAGGCTTATTATTATTTTTGCCACGACTGCATCACCATAGTATAATCTCAACAATTCGAAAATCAGCAGAAAATCTCATTCATTTTTTTATTAAATATAATATATATGTATATATAACATAATATTGTGGGAGGATGTTATTCATATACCAAAAGAGGCACCTCTCTCTCTTCAAATATGCAGTATAACAATGCATTACGTTAATCACCACAAGAAACTTCACTATTGGTGATAAGAAATGATCCATAACACTACTTTTGGAAATTTCAGACAAACAGCCAACTTCATCAGTACAATAGCGGCTTACCTTCCATAACATCCTACGAGGGGAGTTATTAAATAGGTCGAATTTACCCAAAAAAAATGTGTTTAAGCTGGTGAATTGGTAAAGGCCGGTTTTCTGGATAGTATAAAGTATAGAGTTGCGGGAAGATGGTAATCATGTACCAAAAGAGGCTCTCTCCATTCAAATCTGAATTTTACCAATTTGAACAATGTTTTATCACTCTAGTGGTGAAACTGGTGGTACAAGTGGTGATAAGGAATGAGCCAAAACTCCAGTTTTGGCGAACAGATTGTGTGCAGTGATAATCATAATGCATTGTTCTAATGCATATTCAAAGAAATATGTATAATTGTATATGTATAATTATAATTGCATATATATATATTAAGTTCTGAGTTTTGATTTAAACACTTTGCCAGCTATTCACCTCTTTGGCTAATTCTGAGATTTATGGAATCTTGTGCGGATCTCATGAAATTAAAGTCGCCCAGGGCTGGATTGGCCATTTTTCAGACACTTAGGATTCTATATGGGCCTTTAGAATTAGCCAAGGCAGGTTTGTAAATTTGACACTGACCCGAACCTCCTAGTTTTCGGAGACCGTGAATAGATAGCGCTTCTTTTTAGTGTTTGTTTTGAAAGATGAGGTGAATTTTATGCATATATAGGTAGAATCAGGCAGAATATACCTGTAAACAGGTAGAAATGGCGGTATTTATTTCTGTTCGAGGTATCAACCTCCTACTGTAGATGCGAGTACCTTCCAGCCGAGACAACTCTCGTTAATAAATATTTTTGAATGTGATGCATTAGATCATTATATATTGTTAGAAATTTGTACTATTTATTACGTGTGTGTGTATATTTCTTTTAAAACAAAACAATTTCCTCTGGTCTTATTGCAAAGGTCTGCCGTTTTTTTTTATCATTGCAGTTAAAGGGAGCGTACACGTAGTTGCCTTTTTTATTTTAAACATAAACATTAGCGCTATAAATTATTTTTATTATTCATTTTTGGAATTTTTTAGCCGATATTTCACAATTGTTCCTATATAAATTGAGGCAAATCACTGTATATTTGGAAAAGATAATTATTCAAACAATGGTAAACACATTGATTCAATAATTAATAAAAACAAGGAGTTTTTTTTTCGGAATACTAAACAATTACTAGAAATGTATTAATATGATGAATGGAAAATAAATAATATTTTTGTCCGTACACTCAGCGTTAATTAGTTCTACTCGTTTCTAAAAAGCCAACCAGTTTATTTTTATCCAACCTGTCTTGATGTCAAAATTGTCAATTAACCAAAGAAAAACTAAGCTTAATTAATTATCTCTGAGTAGTTTTCATATATTTTTTATCTGTGAAAAGGTTCATCCCTTCAAAGTATTTCGAGTTCAAGCAAAAAAGCTTACCTTTAGTTTTACAGTAATTTGAGGCATTTCTCTATTTATTTATGTATTATAACAATGAATTATGCTTATCATCGCGTAAAAACTTTACTTGTTAAGTAAATTCACTGATTTGGAAAATTCAGACAAAAAGCCAACAACCTGTATACCATGGTTTCGGTCTATGGCCCTCATCGGTACAGGGACGGCTTCGATTTCATAACATCCTATGGGAGGAGTTATGATATCGGTCTAATTCACTTAAAAGATGTATAAGCTTCATGTTGCATAATGGCATGAAAATATCTGCCCTTGCCATTTCACCATCTTATATACACATCTCGTACACCCTTCAGTCAATTCGACCGTTTTTATAACTCTTTTCGGTGGATGATATATAATCGAAACCGTTCCTTTACTGATGAGGGTCATATCCTGAAACAATAGTCTACAATTTAGATTTTTGCCTGAATTTACCAAATTTTGTGTTGTGATTCCTTCCTTTTACTACCGTATAGTTTATTACTGGGGTGATAAGCATAATACACTGTTCTAATCCATAACTAAACGGAGAGTTGCCTCTATTGCCACGTGAATATCATCCTCCTATAACTTTATGCTATATATACATATGAAAAAATAATAAAAATATAGAAAAAAGGTCAAATGAGGTTAATAAATTTAAAAGGTATATCCTGACCGCTGTTATGATAATTTTATATGGCAGAACGCCATCTTTCGTGGGATAAAAATCAATTAAAATTGGATTTCGGTTTTTCCATAGTATTTTTACCAACACATTTTCTTTAAAAATCAATAAAAGCCAACCACGAAGGCGTTTAGGGCTGTTGGCTCTCTTCAGTGTGGTGCAGGCTGAAGCTGAACCACAAAGACTGGTGCAAGAGGCTTCTCGAGAAAACAGAAAGTGGGTAGTTAAGGCCAAATTTTGAAATTACTCTAAACATAAGAAATATTATGTGTATGTGTTGTAATACTACGATTGTAGCACTTCAACCTAGCGGGGTCAAACACAGCAGGATACCACGTGACTTGGAATATTAATATAAGGTTATAACGCGACATCTATATACAGCAAATAAAAACATTAAGACGTTTCTTTCACACAACAATCAAATGGCGCGATATAGCTCATATTAATTTATACCTAATTGGCCTTATCCTTATTGTTGCGGAAGAACATTGCTCGCTGCAGATATTTATATGTAATTCTACTGTCCTAAAAGCCTATGTCCATAGTTTGCTTGAATACCATTTCTGAAATTCTGCCCTTCAGTGTAGCATATATAAGCAGTTTGATTCACTATAGTATTAGAGCTTTAAAGAGTGGACTAGTAGATTAAATTGGCGCAACCGCTGTAGGGTTCACCACTGATGGCCAAGCCCTTTCAATATTTTTTCATCGCAGTAAGCAGAGTAAAGTTTGATCGATGTGTATGAAGGAAACATTCGCGTCTCAATGTTTTCATTTGATAACTAGGGATATGTTATTGTCAACATGGAGGACGTGATGGAGGTCTTGGAGATTGCGAACAAAATCTGCTTCTCACTTCTGCCAGCGTGGCGCCGTACTGGACATTAGAGCACTAAAAATAAACCTTTGTCATCCTCAATATTCATTTATCCTTCATATTTAAATCTTATTCCCCTCCATGTGGATAAATGCAATATTCAGATTGCTATAAATAGGGTTATATAATGTTTATTTTGATATAAATGTGTTGGTTTAGTAATTGTACATAAAGATATTTTATGATTATTTTTTAATTTAGAAAAAAGAGCCATTCAACGCTATTGCTTTTGAAAATAATGAGAACATTTCTACAAACATTGAACTGAATATGACAAAATATTGCAAAGGTTTAACTCATCAGTGGTGAACCTACCCAGCGATTTCGCCTATTTGATCAACCAAATCTAAGCTACAACTATTATATGTATATTCTGTTGGTGACGAAGCGTGGGCTTATGGTTATGACGTAGAAACCAAAGCTCAATCATCTCAATGGAAGCTGCCGCACGAACCAAGACCGAAAAAAGTGCGCCAAGTTCGGTCGAATGTGAAAGTTTTACTGACAGTTTTATTCGAAGGAGGGGCGTGGTGCATCATGAGTTCTTGCCACAGGGTAGAACGGTCAATAAGGAATATTACCTACAAGTTATGCGCAATTTGCGCGAAGCAATCCGCCAGAAACGCCCAGATTTGTGGAAGAACAAAAATTGACTTTTGCACCACGATAACGCCCCTGCTCACACATCGTTGCTTGTGCGCGACTTTTTAGCCAAAAACAACACACTAATGATGCCGCAGCCACCGTATTCACCAGATCTGGCCCCCTGTGACTTTTTCTTGTTCCCTAAACTGAAGAGGCCCATGAAATGGCGACTTTACGCTACGCTTGACGAGATAAAGACGGCATCGAAGGAGGAGCTGAAAAATATTTTTAAAAAATGATTTTTTGAAGTGCTTCGAAGATTGGAAAAACCGTTGGCACAAGTGTATAATATCTCATGGGGATTACTTTTAAGGGGACAAAATAGGTATTCATGAATAAATAAATAATTTTTGAAAAAACATAAAAGTCGCGATACTTTTTAAACACAGCTCGTACAACACACGCTCCCCTGTGTGAAAGCCCTATCAGCAAGTCCAAGGCTATCTGCTTATTTCCGTAGTTTGTCCTTAGGGAGACTCTTCGTTAGTATATCTGCCTCCATGTCTTCACTTTTAGTGTATGCTAGCTTGATTCCATTTTGAATTTCTTCTTTCACAAAATAATATTTCCGGTTTATGTGCTTTGTTCGTGAAGTAATTTTGTCAGATTGTATCCAGTACTTATCTTATGACATGGCATTGGTCCACATAAATCCATATGAATCAACTGTAGGGGTTTACCTGTATAATTTTCCGTTATATTAATTGGCTTCTCAACCAGTATTCCCATTATGCATGCTTCACATTCTGGTAACCTTTCGAATTTTAGATCCAATCCTCTTACAATATGTCCTTGAATCAGTTTTTCACGTATTCTTCATTTATAATGTTTAATCTTTTATTGCCATAAACCTTAATACTATTTTTATTTGATAAATGTGTATTTATAACCATAGCATTTTCATTTTTTGCTATTGGTACATTTCTTAGTTTTGTTTCCATCATAAACATTCTATCTTTAATATATGCCTCAGCAACTAAATCATTCTCTTCATTATAAATATTTGCTCCATCCTTTTTGAAAATAACTGAATTTCCTTTGTTGACTAATTCGTATACTGACCAGAAATTATTCCTTAAATTTGGCACATGTAAGATATCTTTGATGCAAATATTTTCTTGGCCTTCACTTGTGCATGTAGTAAGTCTCATATCTGCTTTGGCTATGGCTTGGGTAGTTTTGCCCTTCTCAGCTAGGTTGATTTCACTTCTGTACTTTATCACATTTTCCATCAAAGTTAGGTTTGGGGTTAAATGGGCGGTGCATCCTGAATATATACACCATATTTGCCTATCATTTCTCCCATCTGGTGAACCTTCAAATTATTTTACATATGTTTCAAATGCTTGCTTATTAACTCCACTTTTCATAGTATCCACTAGGTTATATGAATGTTCTCTACTATATTTGTGATTTCTATAATCAGGAGTCCATTTCTTTTGATATCCTTGTTTTTATTTATCTCGAAACCAGCCATCATTAGCTATATGTCCCTTTTTATTACAAACAAAACATCTTTTTGGCTGAAATTGTTGAACTTTTCTATCTTTAATTCTGTATGCTTGTTCATGCCCATTCTCAACTGATTGATTTAATCTCATATTTCTTCTTGACTCTGCTTCTCTGAGTTTGTTGAATCTCTTCAACTGTTGCCTCTCTCTTTGATTGTAAGACAATAACAATATTTTCATACTCTGGATGTATGCCTCTGAAAATATGAAATGAAAGTTCTCTTGAGGGAAATTGATGCCCTAGTGATGAACTTCTAGCAGCAATATTTTTTCCCCTGTTATATAGTCATATACAATTTCATTTTTTATCTTTCATTCTCACGTTCTTTAATTCTAAGCCTATATCGATAATTTTATCTTCCATATTGCCTGTGTATGTTTTTCTTAATGAGTCCTAAACTTTCTTCCCATTTGTTTCTCCTATGAACATTCCAGCTTGTTCCCTTGTCAACGTAGTGAGGATTATCCTAAATGCTTCATCATTTTTCTCACTCCAAATCTCCCGAGAACTTTTGTCTTCCATATCAGGCTCTGGATCTGAAATTACGCATTTAAATAATTTTCTTCTTCTCAGAACTGCCCCGATTTTCAACGCCCAATTTTTTTTATTAGTTCCTGTTAATGGTTCAATTTTTGTTTGGGATAAAATATTATATTCAGCCATTTCGCCTTTTGAACTAATATAAACAAACCAATATATTTTAAATACAGATATATATTTTAAATTTATTTAAATATTGGGTAGCTTTTAAACATGCAATATATTGATATAATTTAACTTAATCTATATAAATACCTTTAATCTTCTTAGAAGTGCGTCAGTTTACCGATCAGAATAAACTTCTTGCTTATCTTCAGATTAAATATTTTCGCTTTTCAGCTTTATATCAAACAACTACGCTCTGCTACCAATTGTTGACTTTGCTTAGAATTTTTAATGAAACTGATTCCAATAATTATTAATTAAACATTATATTTATTGTTTTACAAGAGAGTGAACAAAATATAAAAGGGAAACTAATATTAAACAATGGAACTTTTCTCCTTCGGTTAGCGCCTATTTTCCTGTGAGCTTACACACACTCTGTGGCAACAATTAATTAATATATATATACAACACTCTTATACAAATTTTATTTCAAAAATATTGACACGTTTCTGAATTTTGTAATTAATTTTGTAATTGGGTTTTCATTGATTTTTAATGTGTGATCAATAACTCTTATCATCATTGGAAAAAAAAAGAACAATTAATAAACAAAAGAACAACAACATGGTAAAATTTGCCTCTTTATTTAAAACAAACAAATAAATTAGATAAAGATTAAAAATAAAACATTTCTTTAAAAGTTAAAGCAAAAATAAAACGTTACAATATTATATAAAGATTTAACATTACATATATATTTTTTATTTATTAAAATTAAAAGGTCATATATTTTAAATCAATATATACCTTTTTAACTGGAGATCTATTTATAGATTGCTCTCTATATAAATATTATATAATCGTTTGACATCAGAATATAGAGAATATAGCAAGGCTTGAGATATCTTTCATAAACCCTTTTTATATCCAATAAAATAATTCAATAACTCATTTTTTAAAATAAATATTTGAATATAAAATATTACATAAAATACATAAATATGTGTATATAAATAGAAATGTACTGTGTTTATTTAAAGCCTTCTTATGAAAGATTTTCTATTTTTCAATAATAATGCTTTTTATAAGTTAAATAGTTTCTGTTTTTATTTGAACTAAATTTTTCCCATATTTATATTGTCGTTTTAAATATATTTTTAAATTCAAGAGACAAAAAATACATAACTTTCTTTACCCAACTCATATATAATTTATATTATATCAAAGTTGAAAAAGATCCAATTTACAATTTATTTCAAATTTGGGATATAAAATATTTTGAGACTATGTGTATTTTATCAATTTGAGAAATTTCTTTCCAAAGCATAGCGTTATTTTCAGTTTTAAAATACATTTTGGTGGAAAAAAAGGAAAGTTTATTTCAATTTAGTTCATTGAAAAGAAAACAATTTTTAAAATGTATCTTTATTTGAAATATGAATAATTCAATGATAAATATTAGAGAAATATTGGTTTTCAAATATCAATCTATTTTGCCATACTTTCTTTTGTCATCTTCCTCAAATTTATTGGATTCAAGTTTCTATCATTCTTTATTTAAATAATTTTATTTTGACTTTTTTATTTACACCCTAAATATTATAAAGTGTAAACTAAATACCTTTAAATGTTTTTATTCATTAAGTAATGATTCTTTAAAATAGTAAAAAATAAATATTTCTGTGAAATATTTTCGAAAGAAATGTTGTCAATTATTTATTTCTTAAAATAATATTTTATATTTACTTGAGATTTTCTTTATTTGTGTGTGCACACAACCCAAATATCTATTATTTTAGAAATCAGTGAGTAAACTCTATGATTATTATTTTTTTAATGTTGTCCCAAAAAGTCGTGTTTTTCTTAAAACGTTTTTCTTATAACTTGGCGAATAATATTAATACGGGTAATACATAATAATACACATAATACAATTACTTTATACCTAATTCAAAGACATTATACATACGACGTATAATATTATGGCGAATAATATTGGTATTTCAATTTTTATACAAGTATTTAAGAACTTAAGTCTAACAAAAAGCGGAATTTTCAGCAATTTGAAATTCTGATTAGTTCCATACATCAATCAATTTTTTTGAAGACAGAAAAAGGAATGTTTAAAACCACACCACTTTAACGATCATGAAATAAGAGAGTACTATATACCCAAAATTGACTACAGCCCTACAGCCTTTACTTCCAGTCTCACTGCCGGACTGACACTACCTGGTTACCTGGTTCATCGCAGCTCTTTCCATGACTAGAATTTCATTTAGACTGTGGTTGTACAGCCCGGGTAGTTGGTGGTTTACACTCCAGGAACCCGGGTTACCTCTATTTTCTCTCTATACACAAAACTACTATTCCTTTTATAAGCTATCTTGAATAACGACGAGCCTTTTTCTATCCTCCACGAGACTTCTACCACCACTAGAATGATTAATAAATAAAAATACAATTTAAAAATAAAGCTTTTATTTAAATGCAATAAAAAGGAAAAAATAAAATATTTTATCTTCTATCATTTAGCAGCAATTAGATATATCTGAGTGAAAATAAAAGCAGCGGGGGACGATCATCATGAATTTCTAACCCAATGTGACTTAATATGTAGCAACTGATTAGAGATTTTTTAGAAGTGTTTGTTATATTTTTACCTCTTCTCTAAATATGATGGTCCCCCACCGCTTTTATTTTCACTCACATACATCTAATTGCTCAATGATAGAAGATTTTTTTTTTTACTTTTTAAGTGAATTTAAATAAAAGCTTTTTTAAAATGTATTTTTATTTATTAATTGATTTTTTTATAGTCATGAATTAAAAAATCTTAGAATCAAGGGTTATCTGGGAATTAAATAGACGGAAGCCAGCTCGCTCCTGTCCATTCCGACCACCCGGAAGTCTGAAAATTTGCACACTTGCATTGTTCATTGGTCTGAGTGAGTGCTAAAATTTTCTATATTTCTATATGTATTTCTAGTTATTTCTATGTGATCTGGAAGTATATCAAAATTAATTGAAAAATTTCTTTTTCCAGGTACCCTGACAACCCAGAAATCTGAAAATTTGTCAATTGGCATTGTTATCGGGTTCTGAAAGTGTACAAAATTTCAGATTCCTACGTGCTCTAGAAGTACCAGGTCTATTAGTATGAAACGCGAAAATTTTCAGTGAATTCAAAAGTTCACCAATTCCATACAACAAAAGATTTTTTATTGAAAGTAACTGGCCTGATTAGCTATACACTCGGACCACTTTTCAGGCAATTTTCGAATTCCTTGTCTGAAAATTTCTATTCCTTTTGAGTCGAACCAGTCAACAAGTCATTTTCGGAGTATGTCTGAGTTCGAAAATTCCTGGTTTTTTAGGGTGTGTCCTAAAGATGTGAAAATGTAGTAGTCCGACGGCGCTAAGTCTGGTGAGTACGGCGGGTGGGGTTAGAGTTCCCAGCCCAAGTCTTTTATGGTGTTTTTGACCACCGTAGCGTTGTGGGCTGGAGCGTTGTCATGCTGCAGTATCAGGTTGTTGTGCTTTTCACGCCATTCCGGTCTTTTTTCATTCAACGCCTCTCTCAAACTGTGCATTTGTTGTTCTTAGCGACTAGTATTGACCATTTGCCAGGTTTCAGGAGCTCGAAATATACTACGCCGGTCTGGTCCCACCATATGCAAAGCATTGCCTTTTTTCCGAAGCGATTGGGCCTAGGCGTCTGTTTTGGAAATTGGCCGGGCAGGCCCCACGACTTTTGGCGCGTAGGATTGCTGAAGTGGATTCATTTCTCATCAGGAGTTACGATTCGGTGCAAAAATGACTTCTTTTCATGCCTGGCGAGCAGCCCTTCGCAGGTTACCAGACGCCGTTATTGCTGCCTTTCGCTCAACTCATGGGAGACCCATCTGGAAAGCTTTTGGGTCATTCCGAGGCTGTTTAAACGTAGAGAAACAGCACCTTGAGACACCTGGAGCTGTTTTGCGAGTTTCTCCTGCATTTGGGTACTGTCCTCATCCAACAAAGCTTGCAGTTCAGTGTCCTCGAACCTTTGGGGCGGTTTTCCATGTGGTTCATTATCAAGTTCAAAATCGCCACTTTGGAATTTTTTAAAAACCTGTAACACTGCGATTTTCTCAGAGCGTGGTCGCTGTAAATTTCCTCGAGCATTCGGTGGGCTTCACTGGCACTTTTCTTCCAGTTGAAGGCGAACAACAAAACTTCCCGCAAATGGGCACTTTTTGGCTCGGAAATCGTCATTTTCCACGGGCTCCAGAATTTTTCGCGATTTGAATTTTTCGAAAACTTCACGCATGCTGATGCCACGTGAGTCAAAGAACAAAACGCCTACAACAGCGCCACCGTCGGCTCAAATAAAGTTGCACAGCGGCCTCTGGCGCCCATTTTCGCGTTTCATACTAATAGACCTGGTATATTAAAAATTGAATACAAGATTTGTGAACAGACAAACAGGGAAGCAAGTTAAATAAAGTTTTTAAAAACGACCCAACTTCGGGGCCGGGAATGCAAAACAAAAAAAATCGAAAAATGTTATTTACAAATTATCTTTCTATCGGACTAATCTACATATATGGTGAGTAGAACAATAACTCTCCATCCAGACGTAATTGTATAGTGTGTCTAAATTCCACATAAAATATGGAGAAAACGTAGCTGGAATACACGGAATACGCAATCAGAATGTATTTAAACCTATGTATAAGATACAATTACACACAACAACTCATAAACAATTACTTCTTCACTTCTAGTATTAATATAAAGCAATAACGCGCTATCTATACATAATAAATAATAGCATTTTAGCAAGAGTGTTTCTTTTTATACACAAAACTAGTATTATTGTTAAATATATCACGTGTTCGAAATATTTATTGTTTCAGAGGAGTTATTGCGAGAAAAATACAAGAGTTTACAGGTTTATAGTATAGATAATCTTAAAATAGGATCCTCTATATTTAGAAATGCATTAAACGATGCACAGAATATTATGGCGGTAGTGAAATTGTTCACAATACCAAATTTGGCGAATTCAGACAAAAATAAAATGCCTATTAATTGAGCAATTAAATGTATCTGAGTGAAAATAAAAGCGGTGGGGAACGATCATATTTAGATAATAGGTAAAAATATAGCAAACACTTATAAAAATCTCTAATCAGCTGCTACATATATTAAATCATATTAGGCTCGAAATTCATGATGATCGTCCCCCGCTGCTTTTATTTTCACTCAGATACTTCTAATTGCTCAATGACAGAAGATACAATATTTTATTTTTTCCTTTTTAGTGAATTTAAAATCAGCTTTTTAAAAAAAATGTATTTTTATTTATTAATTATTGTGGGTCAATTTCCTCCCGGCAAATGTTCATATATATATTACTAGACGAATGGCCCGGGCAACGCCCGGGGTTTACCCGAGTGCGAATATATTCTAAAAACGTTGACTTGGGTGGTCGCTATTAACAGGGTGGTCTGTATAGACAGGTGGATGTATCACACAGCTGATAACAGGGTTGTCTAGAGTGGTCGCTATAGACAGGGTGGTCTGTATAGACAGGTTTATGAGAGAGGCACAAACTTACAGGTTGTTGACGCCGCAATTCCCAGAGAGAGTGTTTTTTGTTGCATCATGCTGTGACTCACACGACGACCCAAGGTCAACAGGGGTGGAGCAGCAAGCTTAAGGCTTTCACCGTCTGGCGGCGCTGCTTGCGAGTTATATCTACAATTCTGCAAATAACTCTAAGGATATTCAAGATATTCAAGAAATTGTTTTTCGAAAACCTTTCCGGGGATATACCTAATAATATCCCAGAATTTCATGGCGATTGGATGTATGGTTTTTGAATAACAGGGTTGTCTAGAGGGGGGCAGGGAGGACACGTGTTCCCTTGCAGCCAATGAGCGCGCATTCTATCCGTGAGCTTCAGACAAACAGACAAACAGATAAACAGACAAACAGACAAACAGACAGAATAAGGCAAATATATAAGTAGATTTGCCATAGATTTGGCCTAGTTACTTTGCAAGCTAAACACCAATCTGGTAGATTGTAAAGATTCCATTATATCCCTTGTGGATTTCATGGAATAGAAAACCTGCCGGAAAATGGCGTGAGCGTAGCCAACCAATAGGAGGGCGCCATTTCAAAAAAAAAAAAAAAAGCAAACGGTGACAGAGACGAAAATTGACTGATGATTAAGAGATGAAGAATAACGCTCGTAACTGTATATAGAATATTTGCAAGCTAGGGGTCGGATCCTAAAAGAAAGGAGCTATGTATCAAATATTTTATGATTTTATTTATAGAATATTCTAATTTTGATGTTTATATATATTTTATTAAGCTGCGTAAATGTCCTTTATTTCTTCTCTTGTTTTTTTTTTGTCAATTATATTTGTGCTTGCCTTAGATAAATTGCCGTGTCATCATCCCTAAGCTTGTCTTTCTTGATGGTCTACGTTACAATTGGCCATAGATTTGGCGTAGTAACTTCGCAAGAAAATATCTATCTGGCGGATTGTAAAGATTCCAATATTTCCCTTGTGAATTTCATGGAATAAAGCTTACCCTGGACTAACGAGGACCATTAGCCCAAACCCATGGTCTTCAGCAGGATGCTTCTCAGTTTGCTATATATGGTGTCGTCGCTTTGTCACCAACTTGAGGCCGCTAGGTTGAGGCGACGGTCAATAGATGGCGTTCTGTTATGACGTTTATGTTGACAGGAGAAGCGATCTTTCCTTTTATAGATCAATTTCCTCTCGGCAGAATTTCCATATAGAAATATTAAAAACAATAGAAGAGAAAAAATAAAAAATTAATAAAAAGGTCAGGTGTTGATATTAAAAATAAAAAAGGCATATACTAACCATATGGCGCTCTGCAATCTAGAAAGCACATGCGCTCCTGGTCAGGATATGCGTTTTTTATTTTTAATATATATAAATATATTTTTAATAGAGCAATCCATAAATAAATCTTTAAATAAAAAGGCATATTTCGGATCAAAATATCATTTATTTTACCAATATTTCAGTTGGCTGAACGCCAACCTTTATCAAGGTATTATAACATTTTAAAGTGTGTCAACAACAAATCAGCGCCACATAACGTCAATAGAATTAAGTTAAAAAAAAAATATATTTTTTGCTTATTTATTTATCCCCATTGAATATAAGTAAAAATATTTTTAAACTTAATTCTATTGACGTTATGTGGCGCTGAGTTTGTTGTTGACGCACATTAATATGTTATAATACCTTGATAAAGGTTGGCATTCAGCCAACTGAAATATCGGTAAAATAAAGGATATTTTGATCCAATATATGCCTTTTTATTTTAAAATATATATATATGGGGAGGGGGGATGTGATAAATAATTAGACATAGAGATAAGATTGAAAATAATCCTTTCCACACACAAAAAAATACAATTAGAATGAATATTTCCAAATTTCAATACGTGTACCTTTGTTTAGAAACTCTTAGGAAATCATTACAGAAAATATTTTCATTAAATAAATAGAGTTTCCAGCATAACAGTAATATACAACAACTTGTTTTTACCTCATTAAAAACCTGAAAAATAAAACTGCTAATCCATTGTTTTTTAAATAATTATTTTCATTGGTTAATATATTAAGATATTTGGTTACAATTTGGGGAAATTTCACAATAATAATAATAATGGTGTCCCCTTTAAAAATCTTTATTAAATAAAAATAAACATAATTTTCTTCCAGGTATTTTAAATTTTCTAATCAAGTCTTTTATTTTTTCTAGCAATCGTTAATCTTTTTTATTGTTCTTACAATTCTATTTTTAGAACCCAAAATAAATATTTTAATAGAATGGTAAAAAATAAAACTTTCCTATATATATTTTATAAAGAATCATAAGCGTCAAAAATAGTTCAGATTTCTGATAACAGATGTCGTGCTAATGCATTAAAATTCCTTAAAGAGAAAAAAAGACATTTGATGATTATGCAACTGAGAGTTTCTAATGTTAGCGCCATCTGTCGGAATGATTATCAACTATTGATTTTCAATTTATTTTTCGACCATTATTGACTAAAAAGGCATCTTTGGTAAATCAGAAAAAGATAATCCCGTAAAGGTTTCTGGCTCTTGACTCTGATCAGGCTGGTGCAAATACCATAAAGGCCAAAAAGGTTATTCTCAGATGTTTCGGGAAATATTGAAGAAAGACATTTTTTCCAATATTATGGAATAATAAAAAAATCAACGATTAGTTGATATTTATTCAGGTAGATGGCGCAAACTATCAGTATTTCATCTGCAAAATCAAAATATTCCCTTTTTAAAAGCTTTAATTTAACTTGCTTCCCTGTCTGTCTGTCCGTCCGTCCACAAATCTTGTAATCGATTTTTAATATATTATTAGAGTAAGTAGAATCTGATATTTGGTACACTTTTCAGAACCCCATGACAATGCAAGTTGACAAATTTTCAGACTTCTGGGTTGTCAGAGTGGCCGGATTTGGACAAATTCCCAAATTGCCTTTCAAATTTTGTAAATTAATTTTGATATACTTCCTGATCACATAGAAGTATGAAATTTCTAAGACTCGATCAATCCAATGAACAATGCTAGTGTACAGGTTTTCAGACTTCTGGGAGGACGGAACGGCCAGGAATGAACAAATTTCTATATATATTTTTTTTAAGTCTTATGTTACGCCCCTTACAAAGAATTGACCAATCCACGGCGAGCAGGCTTCCATCTATTCAAGGTCTAATCCCCAGTGAATTTTTAATTCTAAGTTTTGTGATTTCATGAATAAAAACTAACTAAATAATTAATAAATACAAATACAAAAAAAGCTTTTATTTATATACACAAAAAGATAAAAAAAAAAAAGAATAATTCATTTTCTGTCATTGGGAAATTCGATGTATCTGGGTGAAAATAGAAGCGGCGGGGGAGGATCATATTTAGAGAAGAGGTAAAAATATGGCAAAAACTTATAAAAATCGCTAATCAGTTGCTACATTAGGTTGTCACATTAGGTTCGAAATTCATGATGATCTTCGCCGCCGCTTTTATTTTCCCTCAGATACATTTAATTGCTTAATGACAGAAGATAAAATATTTTAATGTTTCCTTTTTAGTGAATTTAAATAAAATTTAAAAAAAAATGTATTTAATAAAATAAATATTCTTAAAATACCCACTTGGTCCCACGCAATTTCAATTTTTTACCATCTTTCATATAAAACGCATTTATTTGAAAAGAAAGGCTACACGGATAATTAATGAAAATTTTGAGTGTGGATTTTATTGAAATATTTTTGAATATTTAATATAGTTATTTATAATTTTAATCTATTTTCCTTTTAACAAAAGAAATTTCTCAATAAAGAATCTGTAACAATCAAACTCTTATCTATCAAACACAATTAGGGTAATGTTTTTTGTTTGTCTTTCAATTCATTTTATTAATTTTCGAATTTTAATAGTTCATTTTTTGTAATTAGTTGTAAAATATGTTCGATATCATATATTTTTATTATGGGAACGCATTATCCTTATATCTATAAAAATGAAATGCGAAATCGATGTTTGTTATCGCTTCACGCAAAATCTACTGACTCAATCATTATGAAATTTTTCATGTAGGTAGCTGAAGATTTCGTTTAACATATAGGCTATTCAAAAAACTAAAAAGGTAAAGGGTTTTTTTTTTTAAATAAAAAACCAAAAAGCGTTAGTTCCAGTCTTTTACCGCTTGGGCGCAGCACTGGTCGCGACGATAAATGAATTTGATTGGTTAATAATTAACACGTGGTTTGTTTACACGATGAATGTTAGTTTGTTCACACAATGAATATTTTTAAAAGGTGAGATTATCCAATCGCCGTGAAACTTTAGGAAGTTATTTACTATGCTACTGGGAGGATTTCTGGTTTGAATTTGATTTGAAATAAATATTCTTTGCAATTTTATTTGCAAATTTTCTACTTTCACTCGCAAGCAGCGCCTCTAGCGGTGTCTGGTGAAATTATATTTATAAATTGTAACAATGCTTAAAATGTTTTCCAAGTGTAATAAATTTAATTTGAGAATTTAGTAATATAATATTCCAATGACGTAAAAAATACTTGGCATTTAAATATTAATATATATTTAAAGAAAAAATTGTAACGATTTTGTGTTAAATGTTAAAATGTAATGTTAAAATATATTTTTACATTGTTAATTTAATTTGCTGTTGTTTTATAAAAATGATGATGCAACTTCAATTGTTGTTGTGAAAATATATTTATTTACGGAGCTGCTAACCATAATAAATGATTTTTGAGCCCCTAATTGTTGTTGTTTATTATCGTTTGTTTATAGAAAAAAATTACATTGTATGTGATGATAACAAAAATGAAATTTTAAATTAATATATATAATTCATTGAGAAAAAAAGAAATAATTAATTATCAAATTCACAAAAGTGACAATATTTTATTTAAAATATTATAAATGTTTTCAAAAAATTATGTGTTTCAAAAATATATTTAAACGCATCTAACAATATTTACATTTATATACGCCTATAAATCAATATATAGGTGGATTGGATGTTTTCTAGAATCGTTTTAACAAATGTTCGTTAGGCAAACTTTTATTCTGATAAAAACTGTGCGAAGCTGGGTATACATTCGCTAAATACAGTTATTTACAAATCTTCGTTTGTGGCAAGATACTATTCCTTCAACTTCAAATAACCGAGTGGACCAATTAATACTGATTTTTTCAACTTATCGAGTATTTTTCAAGGGACCGGGAAATATTATCGAGAAGGTAGACAAGTATAGATTCAGTAGGGATTGGATGTTTGCTAGAATCGTTTTAACAAATGTTTGTTAAGCAAACTTTTACTTGGGGCGAAGCCGGGAACATATATGTAATAATGGGTTGAGTCGACTTATCTGTGATTAGGGATCCTGTCGACTATCTATAATAATGTTGTGAGATCCTGTTGACTCTCTGTAATAATGCGTTGAGGTTTGGTAAGCCTGTTGTAGAACCTCGTCGACTCTCGCTATAAGTTGTGGCAACCGAGGGTCAAACCTGTAGTAACCGCGAGGGACAGTCAGGGGTGGAGAGTTTTCCAGTACCTCGCTGCACCTTGTAGGACCTTTAACAGTTCTCCCAAAGTACAGGCAGTCGTGGTCGAGGCAGAGTGGAAAACTGGGGAATGTCCACACACAAAAAACGAAGTGACACAGTTGAAAGAAAGTTCCTTGAATAGATAAAAAGCGAGCCAAGAGCAAAGATGGAGATCGAGAAGTTTTCTTACTGTTTTACATCGTCGATGAGTTGGTGACAACCGGCGACAAGGGGTGACGCTGACCGGGACTGACTAGAACTGAAAATGGCTGTTGCTACGTGGGGTCCTATTTAAACAACTTTTTTGGACCAGGAAGGGACTAGGAAGTGGACCAGGAAGTATTGCCTTTCTGCACGTGTCCACACTGGCGCCTGTCTGGGCTTCCATCTAACTTTAGAAGTTACATTGTGATTCGCTCTATCTTGCTTTTAACTCAGTTTTTAATCTATTATATATTTTTATTTATTCATCCTCAGTACATTACATCTGGAGATACAAGGACACACGTCAATTATGCGTATAATTAGTTGTAGTTTATAATTAGTTCTATATACAACATGACAATCTTGTTATACGTATTACATAATATAGGGTTATTGGTTTAAATTATCATATATATATATATTTTGTCGGCTATGCACGCCTTCAATATGTAACTAATCTCGCTGAAATTTGAACAGGACAGAGAGTAAAATCTGGAAGAGTTTTGTTGTCGCACATTAACCAATAAAAATTATATTTAACCAAGTACTGAGCAACAATTTTTTTAGTCAGAAATGATGATGACAATATTGCCGTATCATGCTTGATTGCATTAAAAAATTATTTTGGGGAATATTCACTAAAGCAGACCATGGGTAAAGCCAGATAAGGATTAATAGTAGGCAGGAACAAAATTATACCAGCGAAACATTCACTCGAGCAGAAGACACACGAAGCCAGGTCATCTCTATATATAAAATATCGTTTCTCGGCCTTTTGGCTAAGATCATGTAGTATATCTCTAGATATTTTTATTTATGTATATCTTTTTAAAAATCTATTCAGTAGAGAGTGAATATGTTTGCTCGAAAAATAAATTTCATATATTATATAAATATATGACATAACGAATTATATTATCAATAATATTCGTTAGGCAAACTTTCACTCGGATAAAACCCGGGCGAAGCCGGGTACACATCCGCTAGTTTTATTATAAATATAGAATTTAATTTATTAAAGAAATAGTTTTGTAGTTGTTGCCAAATAATTTTGAAGATCTAAAAAAATGATCATAATAGATATCTTCTATAGAATATATTCGCGCTGCTTTTCCCCGAGTGAATGTTTGCCTTACAAATTCGCTTCAACAAATATTATATTTTATGATTACATCATCATCCCCAATTAGTAGTTATGAGAGAATTCCAATTAATATATAATTTTTACTATAGTCGCACATATGTTTAAATGTTTTTCATTATCATATTATTTAACATTAGAGTGTTAATAAGATACAATCATAATAAATAAAATATTTATTGAAGAGGACAATATATTTTGTAAAAAAAGACTGGAAGAACGCGAGAGAAACCAGGTCATGATAAATAATTGTCACGAAGATTATTTATATTTTTAAAACAATCTTTGTATACGCAGGTGAAATCCGGATTATTCGGCTAGTATTTTATATTGATTATACAAGATATATAACCTGTGATATTTTATTTTTTAAATTATATATATTTTATTTAATAAAGATTGAGATTTTCTGCTGATTTTGGAATGGTTGAGATTATGCTAGGGTGATGCAGTCGTGGCAAAAATAATAATAAGTCTAAAAATAGTTTTGGTCAGAGATTGTTTTAATTGAGCTAAAGTAATATATAAGAACATAATTTGACAAAAATACTGCCTGGCTTAAGGCGAGTAGAACAAGGGAAACAAAATATTATTTACATAATGTACAAAGGTTTTGAGCCGGCCAACGGGGAACAACAACAATGAGTTTTTATAGGGTAAGCGTGACCTCTGGCGGTCGATTTAGCAGAGTATTTGAATTTATGAAATTATAATTTTAAATAAAATAATATTTTAATATAACATATATTTATATATTAAGAAAAAAGGCATCTCCTTATCCTGCAACATTCAGTTGCACGATAAGGAGATGCCTTTTTTCTTAATTTATGCACCTTATCTCAGTACAATATCACAATCATACTATATATATATATATATTTATATATATATGTTGTAAATAATTTTTGGTAATATTATATTCTACACAATTTGTATATTTTTATTCATATTTTAATTATTTATTTTCATAGATGAACTCTGTGACGCCAAGAACACCAGACGGCGCGGAAGTAAATATAAATAGTTTTTTTTTTGCATAGTTAGCTAGATTTTTTTGTGAGTTGGCCAGTATGTAAATATTACTATCATTTTTTTTTAAGTTTTGTTCTTTTCTCTTTTTACTTTTTTTTTAGGTACTCTACCTATTCAAGAGGCCTCAAGATTACTATTAACATTGATTGCTCAAAAACTGTGACGACTTTGGTTCAAAAATAAACCTGTCACTTAGTAAAAGTATTTGATCTTTTTTTCCACAGAAGGCCGCGACTGCACAACTCCACTCCGTACAATTCTATTTTAGAATACCAATACTTCAATTTATTTTAAAAATATATAAGATATATATATATCAAAAATAAATAAGGCATATCCTGACCAGGTGCACATATGCTTTTCAGAAGGCAGAGCCCCATCTGGTGAAACAGAAATCAACTAAATATTGATTTACCTGTTCCCTGATAATTGGTCAACCCAATTTCTTGATAAATCAAGAAAAGCCTTCCACGAACGCGTTTCGCGCTGTTGGCCTTCGTCAGCGTGGAGTACCACTGTACCACTGCGACCAAAAATAATTTTGGCCCCAGTGGCTTCTTGAGAAACCAAAAAATGGGTATTTAAGGACAAACTTGCGTAAATACGCTTAACATGTGAATAAATAATAGAAAAAATAAAAAATAATAAAAAGATCTGGTGTTTCTTTATTTTTCTTTTTTTTTTCTAATTATTTTTTTACATATATATGTGTATATTGTTGCGTTTTTGGTAGACAAAGAATAACTTCCGTGGAACAAAGAATCTTTAGAAATTTATTTGACCCTAATCGATGAAATATTTGCAGAAGAGTCCGAAAATAGAACAAAAATGAAGAAAACAGCAGCTACAAACTCACCAACTGCAGCTCGGTGGAGGAAATTAGGCGGAGAACAGGAGACAGAAGTTGGTAGAACCTTCCAGAATCTTTCAGGATGTACACCGGCGTCTGGGTTAGCAGCAGTCCGACCTCTTAGCAGCTTGCTTGGAGTCCACCACGTAGCTCCGTTTTTATTATTCTTCTTTCTTCCCCCTGGAATGAGTTTCTCATCCCTATATATCCCGGAGTAGATCTTTCCAGAACGGTCAAGGTTGGTCAGCCAATCAGAAAGCCGCCAGCACCAAGCACTGCGCAATCGCTTTCGAATGGCCGGAAATTTGTCTTCCGCTTTTTTCTACATTATTCTTAAACGTTCCAGAACATTCTTTCTCCAATCTGGAATGTGATTTTCTTTTTACGTAACAATATATATAACCTGTGTTACATATTTATATATTCTGGTTAGTGACACATACACCTGTAATGATTAACATAAACTGGATTTAAAAATCTGAGATCCAAGAGCAGCTCCCAGGTAGACCTTATCATCGGTTCTTCAGCCTGCGAGATAGTCCACGTAGAGGAAACCTCTGCATCTATTCTTTATATTCAATAAAATTTGTATATTTAACAAAGTATTTACAAATACAAATGTATTTACACCTTACATATCTCACAATAACTTTAGTTAAGTTTCATTTTGTATCAATTTCCTGTAGAAGGGTGTTATCCCGAAAGGTCGAAAAACGTTTATTAAAAAAGATACTCATCCTTAGACGTTTACTTGATTGTCTAAAGAAAACAATGTCTTTACGTCAATCAACATCTTTGCGCCTAACAACATCTTATACAACGTGTGATCAATATATTTCAGGAATGAAACTGGATCACGTAAAATATTCAAAATAATGAAATAATTTTATAAGGACCTTATAGATAAAACATTTATCAACACGTAGAAATAAAAAATTGATCACATAGACGTACGCGATCACGTTTTATCGAATTTATAAACTCGAGTATAATAGAACATTTTCGAATTTCAGTATGGACTGTATTGAAAAACAGCGAGTCTGCATAGGGTTTTGCTTTAAATTAAGGAAAACAGCTTCCGAATCATTTAAAATCTTGAAGCAGGCTTTTAAAGAAAATGCCCTATCAAAATCGAGGATATTTGAATGGTTTGCACGATTAAAAGCTGGTCGAATAACAAAGAGAAAGCAAGGATGTTCAAATCGAAGCTTAAGTGTCTTCTTATCACTTTATTTGATGTAAAGGGATTGGTACACTATGAATTCGTGCCCGAGTGACAGACCATTAATCAACATTACTATTTTGATGTATTGCGACGTTTAAGAGAGCCTGTGCGTCAGAAAAGACCCGAAAATGGCATCAGAAAAATCGGCTCTTGAATCATGACAACGCACGGCCACATACGGCCGTCACTGTACCACTCTATTTGGCTAAACACGGAATTGCTTTACTACCCCAGCCACCCTATTCTCCTGACTTGCTCCCAACGACTTTTTCCTTTACCCTAAAATTAAAAGAGTCTTAAAAGGACCTCTATTTGCCTCAATACCTGAAATAAAGGAGAATTCGAAAAATATTTTTAAAAGCCTGAAAGATGAGGATTTTCAGAGGCGTTTTGTAATCTGGAAAAAAAGATGGAACAAGTGTATAGATGGTGACTGTCATTATTTTGAGAAATTTTAAATAAAACTTTATTATACATTTGTATTTCTTAAAATATATAGCATTCCTGGAAATTATTGATCACACTATGTATTTCAAACAAGATCTTACCTAAGAAATGGAAGAATTAAAACAAGAATGATTTTTTTTGGCATAAAATAAACTTCTACTGTCCTTAATGAAATGAAAGAATGTTGGGAGCAGTAAGGAAAGTAGAATTTATTTGATGCTTAAAATAATATTTTGTGTTTTAATTCTTCCATTTCTTATATATACACTGGTGTCCAAAAAATAAGAAACTTAACCAATATTGAAATTTCTCAAAAGCTAAATTATTGACAAATATAAAATTTAGTATACAAATAGTTTAAACTATGGAGAATTTGACTAGCTATATGAAAATAATAATTAAAAAAAATAAATTATGAAATATGCAAATTATTACCAACATACCCAAAGCTAAGGTTCCAGATCTTAAAGAAATAAGATATCAATAGGGAGTATGATCACCTCTAACAGCTATCAAGGTCTCACAGCGAGCCCTCATACTGTTTACCAGGCTTTGGAGGAGGTCCAGGGGTAGTAAACCCCACTCCTCCAATAGAGCAGTTCTTAGCTCAACGAGGGTTCTGGGAGAGGGGTGACGAGCTCCAATACGCCTCCCTAGAGCATCTCACACATGCTCTATTGGATTCAGGTCCGGAGATCTGGCTGGCCAATCCATCCTTCGAATATTCTCACTCTGGAGATATTCATTGACTAGCCTAGCCCTATGCGGACGAGCATTATCGTCAATAAAAATTAAATTGTGACCAATTTGATCTCTATAAGGTCTTAGATAGGGCTCAAGGATCTCGTCCCTGTACCTTTGGGCAGTTAAAGTGCCCCCAGAAAAAATGTGGAGGGGTGTGCGTCTGCTAGAACTGATGCCAGCCCAGACTAAGAGACTGCCCCCTCTAAAACTGTCTATTTCCCTGATGTTACTGGGATGATAGCGGGTTCCAGGCTCCCTCCAGATGAAAACTCGTCGAGAATCTGTGTTTAAACTGAATCTTGACTCGTCACTGAAGAGAACATTGGCCCACTGATCATGAGTCCAGGCGTGATGTTCCAAGCACCAATTCAAGCGGGCTCTTCTGTGAGCAGAGGTTAAAGGGATACAGACCATTGGTCGTCTTGCATAAAGAGCACCTTCGTGAAGCCTTCGGTAAACAGTTTGTCTTGAAATTCTCGTTCCAGTAGCACTTGAGAGTTCATTAGAGAGTTGAATAGCTGTCATCTCCCTATGGCGCTTGGCAGTTACGACCAGATAACGGTCTTCAGAGGTAACTGTTTTTCCTTTTCTACCAGAACCTTCTTTTCTTTTGATGGTTCCTGTCTCAATGAACTGTTTCCATATTTTGCTGACCACAGATTTATTCACGTTAAGCCATTTTGCTACTTCAACTTGTGATTGCCCTGCCTCCATTCTTCCAACAGCTCTCCATTTTAAATCATCTGCTAAAATTTTCGTAAACTCATAATCAACTAAGGATTTAATAAAATCATAATTGGACAATTCTTAGATGGGGTAAACGACACGCCAAATAGCACACTTATAAAGACAAGCAAAAATGTGCATATTTTCAATTTTATCGAATCGAATGGTTGCGATGAATAAATTCTACGACTTAAAATACCTAATTAAATTACTTTTTAGCTTTTAGCGTTGTATATTTCAAAACATATCATTAAAAAACAAAAGTTTCTTATTTTTTGGACACCAGTGTATATATGGCAGGTTATCACCTTATAATCGCGATATATTACATATAATATCCTTACATTTAACAACGTCAAGAAAGTAATCCCGGCATCCAAACCGTCAATTTAGACATAGCAGATTATATATATGTTGACAGATTATATTCTCAATTAGATTGATATACAACAGGTATAGGCAACAGGATTTCGTAATATTGTTTTGAATTCAGGTAAAAGACATGAATCTGGGTTCATTTTCCTTGCAATGTAATGGCTCAAACCATTAAGTAGGATCATTTTATGTGTTTATATCCAAAATATGATTTGATTTTGAAGGAAGAGAATTTGAAAATTAAACCCAACTTCTATGATTGGTTCAATTGGACAGTAGATTGTGGAGCTCATCAGTATTTTCAAGAAAGAGGCGATTCTATCTGAAGTTGTGATAGAAGAATTGGATTCCTTTGCTTTAGTGTTGAATTATCTAATAGGAATGACAATATGATGAATATAGAGAAAATCCTACCTGACATCTTCAGTATATTTTCTATTTACTCTCATTTTGAAATTATCTCTTTGTTTGTATCGTTTTTATGTATCATTGTATTCATTATTCAGAATTAAAACCAGTGTTTTTCATTTGGACATCAAATAGTATACTACGGGAAATTTTCTGAGCCTTTCTCTATCCTTAGCACTAGGATTTTGAGCATATTTCTTCATAATTTGTTCTTTATTGTCTCTTTAACACGACATTTTCAATTGAAATGTCTTTTCGCAAATTTATTCGACTCATTAGTTATTTATACACTTTAAATTTTATTATTTATTTTCTTCTTTATTATCAAAAATATTTTTATTGTAGTTCCGTTTTTTTTGGTCTTCGTGAACTTATATATGAGATTTGAGCTGAAAGATCATAATTCATTAGTATGCTCTTTCCAATATACTTATTAGGACAAAGTATAAAGAAAGTTTGACAGAATTTAGAAAATGTAAATAGAAATGTATGGCAATTCTTTATGAAATATAAAGGTTTCCTAAATAGAAATTAATTAGGAACCATTGTTATCATAACAAACCTTATTATGGTTTAATTAAAGTATCTAGGATAAATCTACTCTCGAATCTTCAATTCTTAGGTTATTTATTCTATTTCAATGATAAAGCATAAATGGCATTGTTTTCTTGAAGAATTGTTTTGATCAGCGATGTCTTGAGGTTTATTATAAGTTGTGTTTTTCTAAAAATCACTTTTTCTATGGATAGTCTCTTATAATTTTAAATTTCAAACCATAATTGAACTATGTTTCTCCTTTTCGTATTTGGAAACATCAAAAACCAATGGATTTGTATACATATTTTACTTCAAATAATCCTTTATTAAAATATAACTCAATTTTTTTCCTAAGGGTATTTAAGTGGAATGTTTTGGTGTTGTAAATTAGAACGCCGAGTTAGCCGGTCAAACACATTCTCTGGTGAATATCGAGTATATATAAACGATATCTTAACATTATTCTGAATTGAGCGTATATCATTTTTAATATGTGAAAACGACACCATATATGGGGATTAAGATGTAAAGACGATATTAGAGAATTTTAATACTAATGTGCTTGTTTATTTTATATTGATTGGGGATATATTAAAATTGATTTGTAGGTTATAAAACAAGTTTATAATGTAAATATCACACATTAAACAACTCGAATATATTATATGTATTAAACATGAGAATTATTCAAGTAATTATTTTGTTTATTTATAATTAGAGAGAGTAAAATCACTTTATTTCAATTTGAATCCTTTATAGGGGTGACTTCTATTACAAAAAAAAAAAATGACGACATACATATATCTCTTGAAAGATAATATATAGACTATCATTGAAATGTCTTTATATCGGTGGAATAATACAAATAAAAGTTTCTTCAGCGATTAGGTGTCGTTTCCATTTTATCATCTATATATAACGCACCATCATCCCCCTAATATAAGTAAGAAATATGTATAAGGAAATATAGGAGAAGTCCAGCTATTTTAGCGGACTAGATGACTAACCTATAGTAGGGTGGTTAGTTAGGTTATGTTAGCGCCTACTTGACGTTACTTAGCTAGAACACGGGGGGGGGGGGGGGGGGGTCATCACAAGAGACGCTGAACGCCCGGAACTGAAAGTTGTAGGGGAGAAATAGATAGTTGATGTGAGGGATCATAACGTTGCTACTCACGGACTGGCGTGGTCCGTAAACACCGAGGACAGGCAGCCAAGGTAAACTCAGCTGTTGATCTGTCCACCTAGATTCTCAGTGTCAAGAGATCCACGGGGTGAGTTCAACCTCTGTAACTTGTCAGGTAATCCAGGTCCGAGGTTGAGGGGAGTCCAGCGGGATGTAGCGTGGATTCTCTCCATGTTCGGCAGGTCCAAGTGGTCAATATTGGCTGTTGACCAAAACATTTAATTGTTGCTGCGGCCAACAATATGAGATGCCAAGATGGAAAATATATATTTCGCTTTCACTATCTGCTAATAAAATATGGTTTCATAGCTCTCCTTGATTTATTTGGACGGATTAACGATAAAACATTATTTTGAAAAAAGGAAATTTGAATAATATTACCATAAAACATTTCATCTCTAAAAATATATATTCAAAAATATTACTTTTTCCAATTCTTTTCCGTCGGCGTTATAAATTTAGGACGCTCGGATATTAAATTTGCTTATTTACCGCACTAAATACTTTGCACAGATGTTCTATTTTTAATTGTCGATACATCCGATGAAAATAAATATGAATAAATAGAACTATTTTAAACATTTATTAATATAGATACTTTTTTATGTACATATTAAAATTGAAAATGTTTACAAATTTCAGCGAAGAGCATTGCAGTTACGGGTCATATACTGGAATTATAAAGTAAATGCATGTAATATAAGAGATTTTAACTTATAAAAAAATACATACTTGTAATATAAGATAAAAGATTAGTAGAAAATATCGAACCATGTTAGCCATTTTTCGAGCATATTTTTAAAATGACGCAGGAATCTGTTTGTTCAGCAGAATAAAATATTTATAAATATTTTAAAAGTGAGATCTAACAGAGTACAAGTTAGATAAACCTATTGGGGCATATCGACACCGTATAACAAGATATTGAAAACATATTATTATTCCGATTTGTTATATTCGAGTTCTGTTATAATCATTTAAATATAATTAAGGTGGTCGGTGGAAGGAGGGTATAAACCGTTGGTTTTCGACCGCTACGACTCGGGTTTGATTCCCGCATTGGGTACTTTTTTCTGATTTAAAAAAAAAAGCACCAATGGCCCCGATTATTGCAAAATTCCAACCCCACCAGAGAGTGTAAGTAACCAATGCGGGGCACTGACACATTTGTAAACTAGGGAAGAGCAAACAAAAAGATATAATTAATGATGCGTTTGTGTGTGCCATTGGTTTATAAATAGCTATTCATCTAATAGTTCGAAGTGAACCCGTCTTCCTCTGAGATAGAATTCTTCAAGGAACATTGAATACAGTAAAGTACAAGAGATTCTGTGCAGGGTAAACCAAATAAAATATTTTCGCCTAACTTGTATTATATATATGTAAAAATAGTTTATTCAACTTACTAGGTTCATATAAAAAAATCCGAATTCTTTTGTACTTTACTGTAAATAATGTTTTTATTGCAGAATTCGAATTGGTGAATATGCCTCAGTACCAGCTTCGAATATAAGCCTAATTTTGGCTCTCATTAATCCGGAATTGGCTTTGTTTTATGCAAGTAGATCGAGAAGACCTTGTTTTAATAAATTTTTGGAATAAGTGGTGTCCAATATTGTACATTAATAACTACTTCAGCAAAATCAAGTTCTATTTATTAATTCAGAAAAAAGTCTATTATTATATATTTAAAAGTGTTTTTACTAATAATTTTTATTTTTCAAGACTTAATTTTTAAGGCTATATCTGCGTGTTCATTTTTACCAAGGCAGCTTAGCGTTCCATGATTTCTATTATATTCTGCCTTTAGCTCTCATTGATTATTTGATTCTGTAAGATATTCGAACTAATTTTGTCGCGTGAGCTTCTTTAAAAAATAATAAAACAATTTTATACTTCCCTTACTGAAATGATAAAATAATAGGAGGGCCTGGGTCATCAGTGCTGAGCTCACCCTCCCCTCCTACGGTTTCACAAGTTAAAAGGCAGTAGAAAATATTTTTTTTAAGAAACATACGCGACAAAAATAGTTCTAAACTCTTCTAACAGATGACATGCATTATTTAATTATCTCCTGCCATTCCATCATCCATCTACCCAAGTGGTAACGCATTCACAGCTCATTTAATTTTTTTTATTGTTATTTAAGGTTACACGCGTGGAGGGTAAATCCATGACGGACGTCAGAGTATCCCATTAGGTGTTGATTAGTCGGCCGTACGCATGCGCGGGCTGCCGGCTAGATAAAGGGTTAAACAAGATTTCTTAGAGGCAGAAAGAATTCCGTCATTAAAAAAGATCGAATAAAAGTTTTTATAACTACTCAAAATCATTACCTTAATTACATAATGGAGAGCATAGGAGTGAGGGAGAAATTTTCATTTTTAATCCCAAAACCGGTTAAACACGATGTGATAAATAGTACAAAAGTCAAATTGACTGGGATCAGATAGATAAATTGATAAAAAGGCATTTCTTGATCGTGCAGCTAAAAGTTTCTGATGGTTTGTACCACCTGTCTGAATAATGTCAACTAATCGTTGAATTGCATTTATACCAGAATTAGTCAAATACCGTTTCTTCATTAATCAAGAAAAGCTAACCATGTGCGCTTTTCGGGCTGTTAGCCCTCATCAGCGTGGTGCAAATTGTAACTCGACGAGCAGAAAATCTGGCCTTTGGCGTATCCTGCAAAAGTTGAAACTGCTGATCCCAGTACAATTTTACTTTTGTTCAATTTTTATCAGAGTTTGGCGTTCTCACGCACTTCTGGCCTAAATACCTATTTAATATTTATTGGTGCAAGTTTCCCCAAAGACCAGCAGTTTTTGTCGTTGAGATACAGCTGAACCACGCTGATTAAGACCGAAGCACATACTGTTAGCTTTTCTTGATTAATCAAGAAACGATTTTTGGCCATTTCTGGAATAATTAAAATGCATCGATTGCGCATGCCATCACCAACCTTTATTTGCGCGATCACATATATAGCTTTTTTTAAATTTGAAACACGAGTTAGTTTTGAAATTGTTTAAAGTTAAATTATATACAATTTCCAGCCTAATCTTAAGCCAAGTGCAAATTAGTTTTTTTTTCTATATGAAAGTTAGAGGTGTGAACCTATTTATTAATTTGGCATTAATGTACCAACATTCTTTTAAATGTGCGACAGGCTATAATAGGATTATTTGAGAAAACATGAACTCTTTCATACCCAAACAGTAAGTACAATTAACATACCTTGTAAAAAAAATTGAATTGCTTTCTACATATTTGACATAAAGAGTATTTTTAGTAAAAGTTGTCATTAACTACCCACCATGATTATCATTCCCTATGCTTAGTGGATTTGGGGATATATAAAAACAGAAAATCCTGAGTGCGGCAGTTCCCGTTAATTAAGAAGCCGACTTTAGGTAAACAAATACTTCACCATGACTATGATGAAATGACATAAACTAATTTGAAAGTTCCAAAGTCCTATTTTCACTACTTCCCATTACAATTGGATGGAACAAATGAGCTTTAAATATATTAAGATGGAAGTGAGTTATTAAGTGGAATAGTAATGGTATTTGAAGCCTTGTCTGATGTGAAGTATTCTTAATATATTTACATATGTTTTATATATATTTATTGGCATATACAGAGGGTGTTCACACTTATAGGAAACAAGTTTTATTATAAAATATTAAAAATTAACACCATATTTGAAAATTTTCAAATGTTCTATTTGAAAGCCTTTTTGTTTATTTACAGAACGGCACCTGATTTTCCACGATAGCAGATACTTTCTGATCATGGTCTTACTCAAAAGATCCCATTCTTCCTTTACCACTTTCCAGAGACCTTCAATTGTCCTAGGGTGTCTCTTTCCAAGTGCTCTTTTAAGGCATCCAAAAATGCAAAAATCCATCGGGGCTAAATCAGGAGATTTTACAGGGGTTCTGTTCTTTGGAATAGTGTTGATTCCTGTTCTTTGCCTTAGATCTTCCAAATAAGCTTGGGTTGAAGATGAGGTATGACTTGTGGCGTTATCATGGTGAATCCAGACTTTGTTGCTCTGTTTTCCATAGATAGAGGGATAATCATTTAAAAATATAGGTTCTAAAATGTTGTTTTGATAGTACTCAGAGTTTTATTTGGCATTTCTTTCAACTTTCTCATTTTTAATTTTCCTTCATATGATATATGGCATGCCACCATAAATCCTTTGGGGTAACTTTCAGAACATTCCTTCACCCATATTGGCCTAGATTTTCCCACCCTTTTTTGATAGCTCTTTTTCTGTCGCAATCGGTTAAATATACCCATGATTCGTCATATGTAACAATAAATTTCCATCTATCAGCAGCCAAGAAATTTTCATAAAAATATCTGCTGATAGTGTGTCGCTGACGAATATGGCTCTGAAACAATTTGTGAACCGCATGTTTTTTTGTAGCTTTTAGGCCTAAATCTTTATTTATTATTTTATTTATTGTTGACACTGATGTTCCTATTAATTTGGCTATATCTCTTTGTGGCATAGCATTTTCTTTTGTAATATATTTTTTCACTTTTTTGACAGTTATAGGAGTTCTCACAGATATAGGGTGATAATCATTTGTCCATTTCTCCGTAGGTGCTTTGAATAAAAACTTGATATTTTTGTCGTGAATAATATTATAAATATCTTTTTTAGAAATGTTGATATTATATTGTTTGCATATTTTAATTATGTCCAAATAAGCAAGATTAGCTCTGGAAAGTCCTAAAATATAACCTCTTATGAAATTATTGTATCTGAAGGGCATTTCTTTTAAATAATAAAATATTTTATTGCGTGATAGAAATAGCTTGAGCCTTTTAGAATTCCACGTTGTTGATCTTTTAAAATAAAGTAATAGTTCCTTTTTTACACCGGGCACTCATTCCCTATAAGTGTGAACACCCTCTGTATATGTCTTTCTTGTCTATGCAGCTATAATCTTTAGAATAAAATTTATGTTCATTGCTGAGATAATTCAAATCAGTAGACACTACAGTACAAAACATCCATTGAAAGGCCATCAAACCCTTCCGATCTCTCTTAGAATTTGTCTCATATTGGAGGTTTAGTTGGGAGCTCATATTATGTTATTTTGATTGAGTTTATTGTTAACATTGTTGTTATTTATAGATATTAAATATTAAAAAACACAATAGAAAAAAATAAAAAGATCAGGTGTTGATATTAAAAACAAAGTAGGCATATCCTGACCAGGAGCACATGTAATATATAAATACAATTAAATATAATTTTAATTGTAGATATACGAGGTGTATTCAAAAGGTATCGCGACTTTTGTGTTTTTTCAAAAAGTATTTATTTATTCATGAATACCTATTTTGTCCCCTTCAAAGTAATCCCCATTTTTCGGCGGATTGCTTCGCGCAAATTACGCATAACTTGCAGGTAATATTCCTTATTGACCGTTCTACCCTGTGGCAAGAACTCATGATGCACCACGCCCCTGCAATCGAAGAAAACTGTCAGCAAAACTTTCACATTCGACCTAACTTGGCGCGCTTTTTTCGGTCTTGGTTCGTGCGGCAGCTTCCATTGAGATGATTGAGCTGTGGTTTCCACGTCATAACCATAAACCCACGCTTCGTCACCAGTTATGACCCTCTGGAGCAAATTTGGGTCGTCGCGGACAGAGTCCAACATCTCATTAGCAATGTTCATGCGATGCTGTTTTTGGTCGCAATTGAGCAATTTTGGTAAGAATTTCGTGGCGACCCGTCTCATGCCCAAATCATTGATAAAAATCGAATGGCACGAGCCAATCGAAATGTTTAGGTCCTCAGCAACTTCTCTAACGGTGATTCGACGAATGGCCAATATCATTTTCTCCACTTCATTAATTTTTTCGTCTGTTGTTGAAGTGCTCGGGCGTCCGGCACGCTCTTCGTCGTTCACATCTTCTCGGCCTTCTGAGAACATTTTGTACCACCGATAAACGTTGCTTCGGTCCAAGGTAGCTTCTCCGTATGCCACAGTCAACATTCGGAATGCATCCGCGCACTTAATTTCGTTTTTCACACAAAATTTGATACAGGTTCTTTGATCCATTTTTTTTAATAGGTGAAAATCGAAGACGATCCAAAACACCTGCAAGCAAACCAGCTGTAAACAATTAAGTGAACATTCAAAATGGCCGAGCTTGTCGGCATAAGTGAGAGACATGAGTACGAACATAAAGCCACAAAAAGATCGAAATTCGAATATACGTAACCCGCGAAAATTCAAAAGTCGCGATACTTTTTGATACTAATATATATACTCTTCCGGGAATAATAACGCCAGCCTACAGATAACCCAGAGAGAGACGGGTGGGTAAAGTCCGGCCACTTGAGACAACAGTGACATTCCAAGGGCCGATCACTGGGGCCTGTTAGTTAACACCTCGGGACTATTAAGACAGTTGGGGATTGTGTGCGACACGAACGGCCGCCCGGCTGTGCCGGTCCTCTCTCCCTCTCTCCCTCTGGTTGACTTGGTTCCTCTTCCAACTTGTGATGTCCTTATTTCCCCACCTTTTATACCACATATATATATTATATATTCTGAAAACGTCTTTATTTAAAACCTTTACTATGTAGGCGATGACATCGCTTTTAGAAATATAGTTATTTATATAGTTCCACATTTAACACCATTAAGGCAGTTGGAAATAAGACATTTCTCAGTAAATATTGTTATCTGAGGAATTAATATTTAGGTTTTGTTTCTTAATTTAAAATGCATGTTAGGCAAAAATAATTGAATTCACTCCCATTAACGGTAATGGGTTTTCAGACAGAAAATATCATTTACGGAAATGGTTTACTCCAATTTCAAAAAAATAATCTGAACACTGATTTTTAGAATTCAAAAAAATATTGAACTTTACAAAAACAAATACACAAAATACTACCATTAAAAGCTAACAATAAACACAACTTTTCTGATAAATGAAAAAAAAAACTCTAAATTCAACACTTCATTATATAATACATTTCCACTGGTAAAAATAGAACTTGAACTATAATATTCGCCATTGAATATAATTTATATATTTCTCTCTTTTAATAGAATAAATTTCAACAATAAATTTAGCTTTTAACTAAAAACTACAATTCCATCAATACAGCAAACTGTTATCAATGTAAGTGAACCTGTACGCGTATTCAAATGAACACCAATTTACTAAGATATTCATTAATAAATATTCACTAGTTGTATCTATTAATAAGTTGAATATTATGGTAAGACTGTAATATATATATACTAGCCGAATGACCCGGGCAACGCCCGGGTTTCACCCGATTAAATGTTTTTATTTAAATACTATTCGTTACAATTATAAATTGGCGGCGTGGATGTCACTCTTGTGAAACGTCCCGCTCCAAACTTTGTGTCTGAGAAGCGATATTTTTATAGAAAGATGATCTGGCTTTTGTTTTCTGCTCGAATGAATGTTTTTCTGTTAGAATTTTGTTCCTGCGTACAAAATAATGAGCTGGTTTCACCCGTGGTCTCTGCTTTTTTGAATTTTTCCCGATATAATTTTGTATCTGATAATCTTACATGATACAGCAATATCGTCATCATCATTTTCTGACTAATAACACAGGTCTACAAAACTTAGGAAGTTGTACCTTATAGCATATATATATCGGGATTCAGAAAAAAAACTCTAAGAGATATTTGATGCACAGTGATATATATCACTGTGCATCAAATATCTCTCAGAGTTTTTTTCTGAATCCCGATATATATATATGCTATAAGGTACAACTTCCTTAAGTTTTGTAGACCTGTGTAATATATAGTTTTAATAATTGATTTATATATTTTTTAAAATAGCCTATCGTCTTCCCCGTATTTTTCTACCTATGTATGGAAATTTTGGTTTGAATTAGTGACCTACTGCGAATTTGTATACCGGACATACAAACCAACAAACAAACAAACAAACATACAAACATTCATTTTTATATATATAGAAGATATAATATAAATGAGTTTTAAAAATTGTTTTAAAAAAATGCATCTGCCGGTAATCGAACCCTGGCCGCCCGCGTGGCAGGCGAGCATTCTACCACTGAACCACCGATGCTTTAAAAAAATGGCCATATTTAGGTATTCATTCCATTCCGGATTAGTCCGCGTAAAAAAAAGTTCTTCAAATGAAAAAAAAGAAATAGCCAAAAATACTAATCAAAATGCAGCCGAAAATTTTCCTCAGGTTTATAAAAAGCGACATGCAAAATTTGGTACCAATTGGTTCAGTAGTTGTTGATTTTATCGTGAAACAGACAGACAGACAGAAATTGACTTTTATATATATAGAGATTGGTTATTTGTATTTACCGATGTGAACACATATTGTATTTATAGGTAGTATTTTTAATAATGTAACTGCTTTCATTGTTTAAAGTTGTATTTATTAGTAACGTTTTATTAATTTGAAAAAATAGTACAAATGTGATATTGTATAGGGATAAGGTGCATAAATTATGAAAAATGCATCTCCTTATCGTGCAACTGAAAGTTGCTGATGGCTTGCGCCATCTACTTTATTCTGATAGATGGTGCAAACCATCAGCAACTTTCAGTTGCACGATAAGGAGATGCCTTTTTCATATTTTTATTAATTGATTGAATAAATATAATTAAACCAAGATATATAAAACGTTACCATTAAATACAACTTTTAATTAATGAATACAATTTTATTAATCTATATTAATAAAATGCAAATTTCATATATAATAAACCTACCTATAAATACAAGTTCACATTGTAAATGCAAATAACTATAAAAAATCATTTTTTACCAATATATTTAACTTCTCCTATGAATACAACTAGCAAACATTAACTTCTGAACATTTTAGTAAATTGGTGGCATTTGTATGCGTGTACAGGTTCACCTACACTGGAAGCAGTTTAAACAAACAGCTGTTTAGTTAGTATTCCTTCCAGATAACTGTTCCATAGGTCCAACAGTGAATACATGATAGAGCTTCACAATCGCCAAAATAAAACGTTCAACTGTTTTTATCAATATAGATATATATTCGAAAATCGAGCAATAAAAAAGAAACGTTTATTGAGCCGTGACTTCGATTTTTCTAAAGTGGCTAAGAGTCATATATTGAAGGTCGTTTATCAATAAATCTTCTGAGGTCATCTCAAATCTACACAGTATCTCTAGAACACCATCGGGACATTTACAATTGGCCTCGTGTGGCAGCTCTACAGTAGACACTGAGTGAACCAATAATCAATAGACGAACTGCTTAATAAGAAAGCTTGATTTATTTGTAAAAAGAAACATTCGCGTCTTAATGTTTTCATTTGTTATATATAGATGACATTTTATTGCTTTGTATTAATTTATGCCTAACTGACCTTGTCCTTATTGTTTGCGGAGAAGCATTGCTCGATGCAAATATTTAAATGTAAACCTACTGTCCAAACAGTTTATGTTCATAGTTTTCTTAAATACCATTTCAAATATTTCACCCTTTAGTGTAGCATATAAAAGCAGATGATCCAATACAGTATTAGAGCTCTAAATAATCGGTCTGGTAGATTATATTGGCGAAACCGCTGGGAAGGTTAACGACTGATGAGCCAAGTCTGCCAATATTTTTTTTTTCATAGAGTAAGAACAGTAGAAGGTTTATTTATTTGTGAAAATAAACATTCGCAATAAAAATGTTATTATTTGATATATATATATGGGACGGTATTGCTTTGTATCTACCATACAGCTCTTTAAATATCAACTTTTGCATTGGGTGATTCAGCTTATATATCCAATACTGCAAGAGTTATGAAAAAATTTGACGCTGATAAAGAGGGAAAAATAGAGAGTTTTCGACTTCCTATTTAACTGGGTGGGTGGGTCCACCGAGTTGTGGATTTACCTAGGTCACTACGTCAAAATGAAACAGCCCTCGGCACACGAAAATTAAGCCTAAGATCAATAAGCGACCTACAGGGTTTGGATGATGATGTCCAGGATACAACCAAGACATCCATCTACAAGGTCTTCCTGAACCTGGAATTGAGGGGAAGTTAACGAAGTTCTTATTACTAACTGGAGGAGGACTCTTTGTCGTTACGGGAGCCTTCTCAACTGTAAATACTTGTACACAATCTATCTTCTGTAGTATCCCATTAATCTTCCAAATTAGTGTGTATGCATTGCTTTTCACTTATGTTGCTAAAATATTGGACGGGGGTAGAAATTAATCATATCATTATGTGCTATTTAGAGTTGTTCGAAGATGGTATTGTGGAACCAAAAGAAAACCTCTTCATCTAAATAAAGCATTAAAACAATGCCCCTCTACAGATGATAACCATAGCCCTAAACGATGGTATACAGATTGGCTTTTTTTAATTTCCCGAACTGGTGTTTTGTCCCATTTTTATATCACCAACAGCGTGTTTTATATTGGGATGATAAACAAGAATTCATTTTCTCAATGCATAGATAAAGAGAGTTGTATTTATTTCGGTATTATATATGGTGATTTAAAAATGCCATACACATGCCTTCTATTTTGACATTTTTGAATAATTGAAATTTGAGAACTTTGCTCTAGGCGAAAAGTAAGGGTAAAGATCAGGAAATGTACGACATTAGATCTACGTCAAATTCGAACGAGAGCCCTTATCATGGTTTCTGAATGTGACCTTCATTCTACGTTTATGATTTGGTGAAATCCTAAGAGAGAATATATAAACCCATGAACAAACCCTGAGGAAGTTGTACCTTTTAGCATGTTTATCGGGATTCAGTCAATAACTCTGAAATACATTACAGTGACCTTTATTGAAGACATGAGATAACCAAGTGTAAACGAAATTGCCATTGTTTTATATATAAAAGAAACATTCGTGATTTAATGTTTACATTTACTGTTTAAACATGGCGTGTTATAGCTTTATTTTAAAATTACTTCTATTTATTTAAAAAAAGAAAAACCGACGAGGTGCGATATCAAACACTTTCCACTTTCTTGGTTTTTTTTTATGAATGTATATTATAAATCAAACTAACTAGCGCCAATTCATCCTTCTTAAATGAAACAAATCCCTTCTACAGTCCTAACTGCCATGAAAACTATTGGTAGGTCTGGGTTTATTAGTAGTGAACCCTCACAGCGGTAAGCCAGTTTTTTTATTTATTTATCCCAAGCACACGTGGTACAGGCCATGATATTCATGGTGGGTAATTACGACTGTTTTTACTGTAAGTTCCCCACATGTCTACACATGTGAAAATCAGCTCGACTTTTTCACTTACAAATGTGCCGGAGCACCGTTTGGTTACTTGCACTCGCTGGTGGTGTTGGACCTTTGCAAGAATCAGGCCAATTTTTTTTATCAGAAAAAAAGTACCCAAAGCGGGATTTGATCCCAGGTCGTAGCGGTCGAAAACCAACGGTTTAGACCACCCTTCCACCAACATTCCTAATCTAGTATACCACTTTTCAATCCTCAACTATTGCATTGAATGATTCTGATATATATCCAACACTGAAGAGCTATGGAAAAGGTTGAAACAGATAAAGAGGGAGAAATAGAGAGTTGGCATCTTCCTATCTAACTGGGTGGGTGGGTCCACCGAGTTTACTTGGGTCACTACGTCAAAATGAAACAGCCCTCGGCACGCGAAGCCAAAATTAAAAGTAAAGATTTCTTCATCGAGATTGAGCTTATTGATTTCATTAAATGAACGTTTGTCTTTATTCCATTTATAGTCTGGTGGAATTCTGCTGTTTGTACAGTTTCTTATACTATAGGAATGTATATGTGTAGCACTGTACTCGAGTTGAAAGCTTTAAACGCCATGTGCATTGTAATTTATTTTAAATAAATAAACCTATAACATCTAACATCTATATTTAATATGTATTTTACTATAGTTTGTTTTTTAATCAAAATTTATGCTTATTGCATACTTTCATCTTTTTGAGATGTTTCAGATTTACCAAAGAATTCTATATACCATAGTTGACTGCTTCACACAGGTATTTCGAAAGACGACGGTACTATACAATGTGAAATTCAATGTTTTGCATTCAATGGAAATTGTTATAAGAAATAGGAGATTCTTCTCAGCAATGTATATTATAATCAATAAAATAAAAGAAGACGAGTTTCTTAAACAATTTTAAATAAACGCAAGCATTCGGGTGAGAACCCTTCGACAGGCAGTATAAAGCAAACGCGACGATACAAACATGGTACACATGGCAGACAAGAATATATACATTTATGATATTTACATAACTATGGTAAAGAGAATTGCAAATAAGAAATTTACATCATTATGAAACAATGCATATAGAGAATCTATTCTTCAAAAAGAGATGCTAATTTTATAATTGGAAACGTGAATATTGTTGAAATATAGTACATGAATGACACGGGCAACTTTAGGGAGAACTACATGAAGGCCAGGAGAGCATGATAGGCTTCAGGGAGGTCGATTTTCCTGTTGATGCTACCTTGCTTATGGGATTCTATGGATTCTAGTATGAGTCTCTGATGTTGGTTACGGATGCGTCTGTAATGTATTGTAGGGTGTTTAATGTTAAAAGTGTGGCCTGTGTCCTGTATGTGTTGATATATGAGAGATTTGGAGTCATGGTTAGATATGTTACGGGAGTGCTCAGACATCCTGATGGCAACATTTCTACCCGTCTCGCCTACGTAAGTAGCGGAGCATTGCTCACATGAGACGGAATAGACCGCGCCATCAGAACGGAGGGGATCTATGGGAACAAGGGGCTTAGTGTGAGGATGCCGGAGGGATGTGAGGAGGTTGGGGGAGTTTTTATAATAGGTACGGATGCCGTATGATTTGAGGTGTCTAGCTATATCGACTGCAGGGGGAGGAGTAAGGAAGGTAACATATAGATCTATAAGTTGTGGATGGAACAGGGGCGCCCGGTGTGTATGTATATCTATTAATAAAAGCAAGAGGGGAAAAAGCTTTGGAGAGGTGAGATATGATATTGTTTCTTTCTATGGTTTTGAAAATATCTAGGGAACAGTGGGTATGGATTCTTTTAGTAAGGGTCTTAACTATATTAACTTTATGGGAGGTAGGGCAGTGTGAATTAAAGTGAGTGTAACTAGGGGGGCATTGCGTTTTATAGTAAACTGTGGTATGGTATGATGATGGGATACGGATAATAAGAATGTCTAAGAAAGGAATAACGTTATTGGATTCTGACTGTATAGTAAAGGAAATATTATGAATGTAGCTATTAAGATTTGACAATATGGAGCTCTCCTAGCCTTTCTTACAGATGCAAAACACAATTGAATATCAGAAAAGAGAGTGCGGGTGATCCAGTGGTCTATTTGTAATAAAACAATTTCGGCTACTATGGAGGATAGAGGGCTGCCCATCGGGGAGCCCTTAATCTGTCTGTAGTGATTCTGAGAGAATGTGAAAGTATTCATGTTTAAACATATATCAGTGAGCTATACTATAGATAAGGAGGTTTGGGAATCAATGTTCTGTGAGTTGAGAAATTGTAATAAACTGCTAGTGATAAGTTCATGTGGCAGGCTAAGGTAAAGGGAGGTGACATCAAATGAGCACATAATTGTAGAAGGGTCAGGGGTCTTAGCGGTTAATACCAAAATAAATACTACTCTCTTTACCTATACATTGAAAAAATGAATTCCTGTTTATCATCCCAATATAGAAAACGCTGTTGGTGATATAAAAATGGGACAAAACACCAGTTCGGGAAATTAAAAAAGCCAATCTGTATACCATCGTTTAGGGCTATGGCTATCATCTTGTAGAGGGGCATTGTTTCAATGCTTTATTTAAATGAAAAGGTTTTCTTTTGGTTCCACAATACCATCTTCTCACAACTCTAAATAGCACATAATGATATGATTATTTTCTACCCCCGTCCAATATTTTAGTATCATAAGTGAGAAGCAATGCATATACACTATTTTGGAAGATTAATGGGATACTACAGAAGATAGATTGTGTACAAGTATTTAAAGTTGAGAAGGCTCCCGTAACGACAAAGAGTCCTCCTCCAGTTAGTAATAAGAACTTCGTTAACTTCCCCTCAATTCGAGGTTCAGGAAGACCTTGTAGATGGATGTCTTGGTTGTATCCTGGACATCGTCATCCAAACCCTGTAGGTCGCTGAATGATCTTAGGCTTAATTTTCGTGTTCCGAGGGCTGTTTCATTTTGACGTAGTGACCTAGGTAAATCCACAACTCGGTGGACCCACCCACCCAGTTAAATAGGAAGTCGAAAACTCTCTATTTTTTTCCTCTTTATCAGTGTCAACTTTTTTCATAGCTCTTGCAATATTGGATATATAACCTGAATCACCCAATGCAAAAGTTGATATTTAAAGAGCTGTATGGTAGATACAAAGCAATACTGTTCCATATATATATCAAATAATAACATTTTTATTGCGATTGTTTATTTTCACAAATAAATAAACCTTCTACTGTCCTTACTCGATGAAAAAAAATATTGGCAGAGCTTGGCTCATCAGTGGTTAGCCCTCCCAGCGGTTTCGCCAATATAATCTACCAGACCGATTATTTAGAGCTCTAATACTGTATTGGATCATCTGCTTTTATATGCTACACTAAAGGGTGAAATATTTGAAATGGTATTTAAGAAAACTATGAACATAAACTGTTTGGACAGTAGGTTTACATTTAAATATTTGCATCGAGCAATGCTTCTCCGCAAACAATAAGGACAAGGTCAGTTAGGCATAAATTAATACAAAGCAATAAAATGTCATCTATATATAACAAATGAAAACATTAAGACGCGAATGTTTCTTTTCACAAATAAATGGGGTTTCTTATTAAGCAGTTCGTCTATTAATTCTTGGTTCACTCAGTGTCTACTGTAGAGCGGCCACACGAGGTCAATTATACATGTCCCGATGGTGTTCTAGAGATACTGTGTAGATTTGAGATGACCTCAGAATATTTATTGATAAACGACCTTTTCAATATATGACTCTTAATAAATTAACGTTCATTTTTTATTGCTCGATTTTCGAATATATATATATCTATATTGATAAAACAGTTGAACGTTTTATTTTGGCGATTGTGAAGCTCTATCATGTATTCACTGTTGGACCTATGGAAAAGTTATCTGGAAGGAATACTAACTAAACAGCTGTTTGTTTAAACTGATTCCTATATAGGTGAACCTGTACACGCATACAAATGCACACCAATTTACTAAAACGTTCAGAAATTAATGTTTGCTAGTTGTTATTATAGAAGAAAATGAATATATCGGTAAAGATGGAGTTTTTATAGTTATTTGCACTTACAGTGTGAACATGTATTTATAGGTAGGTTTATTATATATTAATAAAATTGTATTCATTAATTAAAAGTTGTATTTATTGGTAACGTTTCATATATCTTGGTTGAATTATATTCATTCAATCAATTAATAAAAATATGAAAAAGGCATCTCCTTATCGTGCAACTGAAAGTTGATGATGGCTTGCACCATCTATCAGAATAAAGTTGATGGCGCAAGCCATCAGTAACTTTCAGTTGCACGATAAGGAGATGCCTTTTTCATAATTTATGCACCTTATCCCAGTACAATATCACATTTGTACTATTTTTTCAAATTAATAAAACGTTACTAATAAATACAACTTTAAACAATGAAAGCAGTTACTTTAATAAAATATACTACCTATAAATACAATATGTGTTCACATCGGTAAATACAAATAACCAATATATATATATATATATATATATATATTACAGTTTTACCATAATATTCAACTTACTAATAGATACAACTAGTGAACATTAATTCATGAATATTTTAGTAAATTGTTGTTCATTTGAATGCGCGTACAGGTTCAATTACATTGAAAGCACTTTTTCAGTATTGATGGAATTGTAGTTTTTAGTTAAGAGCTAAATATATTGTTGAAATTTATTCTATCAAAAGAGATAAATATATAAATTATATTCAATGGCGATAATTATAGTTCAAGTTCTATTTCTACCAGTGGAAATGTATTGTATAATGAAGTGTTGAATTTAGAGGCGTTTTTTCATTTATCAGAAAAGTTGTGTTTATTGTTAGCCTTTAATAGTGGAAATTTTTTATTTGTGTTGGTAAAGTTCAATATTTTTCTGAATTCTAAAAATCAGTGTTCAGATTATTTTTTTGAAATTGGAGTAAACCATTTCCGTAAATGATATTTTCTGTCTGAAAACCCATTACCGTTAATGGGAGTGAATTCAATTATTTTTGCCTAACACGCATTTTAAATTAAGAAACAAAACCTAATTATTAATTTCTCAGATGACAATATTTACTGAGAAGTGTTTTATTTCCAACTGCCTTAATGGTGTTAAATGTGGAACTATATAAATAACTATATTTGAAAAAGCGATGTCATCAACTATATTAGTAAAGGTTTTAAATAAAGACGTTTTCAGAATATATAATATATATTTGGTATAAAAGGTGGGGAAATAGGACATCACAAGTTGGAAGAGGAACCCAGTCAACCAGAGGGAGAGAGGGAGACGGGACCGGCACAGCCGGGCAGCCGTTCGTGTCGCACACAATCCCCAACTGTCTTAATAGTCCCGAGGTGTTAACTAACAGGACCCATTGATCGGTCCTTAGAATGGTCTCTGTTGTGTCAAGTTACCGGACTTTACCCCCCCCCCCGTCTCTGTCTGGATTGTCTATAGGTTGTCTTTATTATTCCTAAAAGAGTATATATTATGACATATATCTACAATTAAAATTATATTTAAAGTAAAACGTTTCTTTATTGAATTATGCTTTGGTAGCTTTGGGGCCTTTCAACAGTTGCCTGAAGATAACCTAATATTCTATTATTGTTCGGCAATATACATAGACGTACATAACATAATGTTGCGTAAGGAAGGTAGTCTTGTACCAAAAGTGGTACTTCTCCCTTTATTTTAGTATTAAAACGATGGATTTTGGGCAAACATCCTAGTACTGATGGTAATAAAGGATAGTCCTCAACAGCCAATTCGTATACCATGGTTTCATGGTCCCAATCATTACAGTACTGGCTTCGATTCCGTACTAACTTTCGAGAGGAGTTATGGAATTGGTCGGATTATACACGGAGGTGTTCAGCTGCTGATGTAGAAGGGACGATTTTCAGGCTAGAATGCAACATTAAGTTACGGTAGGATGATATTCATGTTCCAAAATAGGCACCTCTCCCTTTATATGTGTACAACGGTGTCAGGCTTTGGCTCTCATCAATATAGGTTCGGCTTCGATTATATAACATCCGCCACACAACAGATGATTCTTGTACTGAGGAAGAGAGGGTCCAGGTGTAGTATCCTACTGCTGGAGAAAGGAAAGATTCAGTGCAGAAGTAACGCCGATCACCAATTGAATAAATAACCAACTTATTACTTCTACCTTCTTTTTATTACAATCCTACAACCATGCAAAAATATTATTTACATAAATCTCAAAAAGAAAATTCCTAGAAAAATAATGCTAAATAGCTTATAACCAACATATTTAATATCTAAAAACAAAGTAGGCATATCCTGACCAGGAGCACATGTGCTTTTCAGAAGGCAGAGCGCCATCTGAAAAGCACATGTGCTCCTGGTCAGGATATGCCTACTTTGTTATTAATATCAACACCTGATCTTTTTATATTTTTTTCCTATTATTTTTTTCATATTTAATATCTATAAATACCAACAAAGTTGACAATAAACTCTCTCTCTCAATCAAAAATGACTGACAATGGTAGAAATAATTTATATACATAGCGGTCAAATGGTCAAAAACAAATAAAAGAAGAGTAGAATGTTGAAATTGATTATTCCAACACCCTCCCTCAATTTCTACATTCCCAATCCAGCAACATGTTTATCATACAAGACTCTTGGCAGACCTTTAGTAAGGATGTCGGCAACATTTTCCTGGGTTGGTGTGTGAACGACCTCGATAAGACCATCGCTGCAAATGCTTCTAATATAATGCCATTTGATGTCAATGTGTTTAATTCTGGCATGATGGACTGGATTTCTCGCCAGCTGTTGAGCGCCCTGGTTATCAGTCTTTAAAACCGTAGGTTCATTCAATAATTCACCAAATCCCATCTCATCCAACAGCGCTCTAAGATAGACTGCCTCCTTTCCCGCTTCACAAAGTGCTATGTACTCAGATTCCGTGCTCGAAAGGGCGACAGTCTGCTGCTTCTTCGATTCCCAAGCTATTGGACCTCCTGCTAAGAAGAAAACAAGTCCCGTTTGAGATTTTCTATCCGCGAGGTTTCCACCCCAATCAGCGTCGACACAACCATAAAGGGTCTCATTAGTTTTCTCGTAAGTTATTTTAAAACATAAAGTGCCCTTTAGATAGGGGAGGACACGCTTGGCCGCATTCCAGTGCTGTCTCCTAGGATCATTGCTGAACTGTCCCAAAGCACTAACCGCATAGGCTATATCAGTCCTTGTCGACACTGAAAGATATATTAACGATCCAATCAGTGATTGGTATTCTACCTTTTTTACTGGCTCATCCTCACCCTCTATAGATGAAATCTTTGTTAACTTGGAGTTCGAGTCCATGGGTGTAGAAATCGGCTTGGCCTCCTTCATTCTATATTTCGCCAGAAGTTCTTCAATATATTTCTCTTGATCTATGGATATTGAGCCATCCTTTTCCGTTTGTATTCTTATACCCAAACAATAATTCATCTTTCCAAGATCTTTTATTTTGAATATCTTCTTCATACTTTCTTTAAAGGATATCAACGTGTCTTCTCTTTCAGCCGCAATTATCAGATCATCAACATAGATTGCCACCAGAAGAATGCCTTCATGATGTTTGATGTAGACACAGTTGTCAGATTGAATTTGCTTCAGTCCCAAATATTTTAATTCAGTGTCAAGCTTTTCATGCCAAACTATTCCAGCTTGTTTTAACCCATAAATGGCCTTCTTGAGTCGACATAGATTCTCTGGATATTTTCTTGATACAAAGTTCTCTGGCTGTGCCATATACACTTCTTCCTTAATTTCTCCGTTCAAGTAAGCAGATTGAACATCCATTTGGTGAACTATCAAGTTGTATTCTACAGCCAAAGCAAAAAATACTCTAATTGTTCTTTGGCGCACTACTGGAGCAAATGTTTCTTCGTAGTCGATTCCGTACTGCTGTGAAAACCCCTTTGCTACAAGACGAGCCTTATGACGCTCAAGAGAACCATCACTGCTGTACTTTCTCCTGAATACCCATTTGCTTCCAATTACGTTTTGGCCCTTAGGGGGATCAACCAGTTCCCAAGTTTTGTTTTCAATCAATGAATCAAACTCCTCCTTCATTGCTTTCCTCCAAAAATAAGAATCTTTTCCAGACAGCGCTTCCTCTGCGTCTTTTGGATCTGGGGAGTACTTCACTTCTGAAAATTCTTGCGTGGATAAATTTGCCGTAGGATATTCCTTTCTTGGTCGGCCAGGTTTTCCCGTTCTAATATACCTTGGTCTTCCTCTTCCTCTCTGCGAGATGACTTCCATTGTTTCTGATGGTTCGCCTAAAAACTCCGAATCAGTTCCGGGCAAAGTGTTTTCATCATCCTGAAGACTTTCCTCCTCCAATGATATATCTACCTTTTTCTGTGGTATAGCTTCAATTTGCACCACGTCATTCCTAGAGGTAGAGTTTTCAGATTCGAGGAAACGTACATCTCGACTTTTTATCATCATGCCTGTCCCAGGCTTCCACAATCTGTACGCCTTTGATTCGGAAGAATAGCCAACCAGTCGGTATTTTTCACTACGAGGAGCGAATTTTCCTCTTCTCGGACGGTTGTCTACAGCGAAACATTTACATCCAATCATTCTTAAATGAGAAACGGTTGGTTTTCTTCCTGTAAATATTTCATACGGAGTTCGACTTTCATTTGTTCTTGGGCATCTGTTTCTGATGTATGTAGATGTATGCACAAGTTCAGCCCAAAGTGGATCTGGGAGGTTCGCTTGAATTATGAAACATCTAGTCATTTCTACCAGAGTTCTGTTCGCTCTTTCAGCAACTCCATTTTGTTGCGGAGAATATTCAACTGAGAGCTGATGTCTAATTCCTTCCTCCAATAAATATTCTTTAAAATCTGAACTCAAATACTCTGCTGCATTGTCACTTCTGAGTGCTTTAATTTTCTTGCCAGTTTGTTTCTCAGCAAATCTTTTAAAGACTTAAAATCCTTTGAAAATTTCACTTTTTCGTTTCATAACAAAAGTGAATATCATTCGTGAGAAATCGTCAATGAAAGTTGCGAAGTACAATGCACCGCCATATGACTTTGTTCTCATCGGTCCACATATGTCAGAATGAATAAGTTGCAGTGGCTCTGTTGACTTTGTTAGAGAGACTTCTGGGAATGGTAATCGAGTCTGTTTACCCCTAATACAAGTTTCACAACTTGATATACTTTTAAATTCACCCTTGGGGAATCCATTAACTAAATTTTCTCTCTGCAATTTCTTAAGGTCATCAAAATTTAGATGACCAAATCTATTATGCCAAATTTCACTGCTATTTCTGTCTATACACATTCTGGTAAATTGTGTTTTTGCATATTTAGTTTGACGCAATATGTAAAGTCCGTTTCTTTTGTAAGCTTCTATGCAAATTTTTCTCAATGGATTCACAATTTCCGCTTTTTTTCTCATAAATTTAACAAAGAATGATTTTTCTGTACTGGTGCTGACTGAAAACAAATTTCCCTTCAATCCTGGGACAAATAACACATTTTCTAATTTTAATAAAAATGGTTCACCATGTTCGAAAACTTCCAATTCTACCGTTCCTGTACCTAAAGCTTCTATGCTTTGGTCGTTCGCTAATTTAACGGCTATTGGCTCTGTTTCTCTTAAATTTGAAAATGCTGTTCTTAAGCAGCACATGTGTGCAGTTGCACCGCTATCCAGGCACCACTCGTCAACCTCAAGAATATTTTCATCTCTAATTCCTAGAGAAGCAGCCATTCGCGTATTGTTTCTTCTAGAGTTCCTTTTTGACCAGCAGTCAGCCGCTTTGTGGCCTTTCTTGCCACAGTAATGGCAGTTAAATTTAAAATCCTTCCGATTTGGTGGTTTAGTGGAATTGGTAGTTCTTCTTTCTGGATTTCCAAAAAAGGCATTTTGTTCTCCAGACGAAGTTCCCTCCATTTCACGTTGTCTTTATCTTCTTCTATAATCTTCACCTTTAAAGTTTCAAGTTTTGGGAGCTCATCTCTGGTTTCTATTGCAGTTCTGAATCCTTCATACGATTCTGGAAGACTACACAACAAGAGTATAACTAAAAAGTCTTCGGGTACTTGAGCCCCAATTTCACCTAGATTGTCCACTAATGAAGTAAATTTACTCAGGTAATCTTTCAAATCATCATTAGGCCTCATTTTCATCTGTATTAGCCTTTTGGTCAGGGAAACTCTCGTCGCAGGTCCTTTTGGTCGATAAACTTCTTCTATCTTTTTCCAGGCCTCCTCGGCAGTCTTACAATTCTTAACATGTATTAGTTCTGATGGATTCAAGCTCAATATAATTGTAGCTAGAGCCTTCTGATCCTTATTTTGCCAATTAGAAAACTCTTGGCTACCGGGTTCAGGTTTGATATTGGCTTCATTAACATAATTCTACAGATCAGAGTGAACAAGAATCATTTGCATTTGAAGCCTCCATGTCTCAAAGTTTTGCTTATTCAACTTCTCAATTTGATATAAGCTGGACATTCTTGATTCCTAATTTTCTTAGACAATCAGTTCTGGGCCCATAACCTGTTGAAAAAAAACGAAGGAGAAGGCCGGAAAATGGCTTTTAAAGATAGAAAGTTTAATAAGTTATGCTCAAATTTTACATAAAGTTAAAGCAGCTTGCTTTACATACTCCGCCACGACAATGGTAGAAATAATTTATATACATAGCGGTCAAATGGTCAAAAACAAATAAAAGAAGAGTAGAATGTTGAAATTGATTATTCCAACACTCCCAACTAAACCTCCAATATGAGACAATTTCTAACAGAGGCCTCAAGGGCTTAGATGGCCTTTCAATGGATGTTTTGTACTGTATTTTGTTTGCGTTAATTTGGATTATCTCAGCAATGAGACTAATTCTATAACGCGTTCAACATACATTTTATTCTAAAGAGTATAGTTGTATAGACAGAAAGACACAAATATGCCAATAAATATATAGAAAACATATGTAAATATATTCAGAATACTTCACATCAGACAGGGCTTCAAATCCCATTACTATTCCACTTAATAACTCACTTCTATCTTAATATATTTAAAGCTCATTTGTTCCATCCAATTGTAATGGGAAGTAGTGGAAATAGGACTTTGGAATGTTCAATTTAGTTTATGTCATTTCATCATAGTCATGGTGAAGTTTTTGTTTACCTAAAGTCGGCTTCTTAATTAACAGGAACTGCCGCTCTCGGGATTTTCTGTTTTTATATATCCCCAAATCCACTAAGCATAGGGAATGATAATCATGGTGGGTAGTTAATGACAACCTTTACTGAAAATACTCTATGTCAAATATGTAGAAAGCAATGCAATTTTTTACAAGGTATGTAACTTGTACCTTACTGTTTGGGAATGAAAGAGTTCATGTTTTCTCAAATAATACTAGTAGAGCCTGTCGCACATTTAAAATAATGTTGGTACATTAACACCAAATTAATAAATAGGTTCACACCTCTAACTTTCATATAGAAAACAACTAATTTGCACTTGGCTTAAGATTAGGCTATTCTTATATATAATTTAACTTTAACAATTTTAAAACTAACTCGTGTTTCAAATTTTAAAAAAGCAATATATGTGATCGCGCAACTAAAGGTTGGTGATGGTTTGCGCAATCGATTCTAGTATGAGTCTCTGATGTTGGTTACGGATGCGTCTGTAATGTATTGTAGGGTGTTTAATGTTAAAAGTGTGGCCTGTGTCCTGTATATGTGTTGATATATGAGAGATTTGGAGTCATGGTTAGATATGTTACGGGAGTGCTCAGACATCCTGATGGCAACATTTCTACCCGTCTCGCCTACGTAAGTAGCGGAGCATTGCTCACATGAGACGGAATAGACCGCGCCATCAGAACGGAGGGAATCTATGGGAACAAGGGGCTTAGTGTGAGGATGCCGGAGGGATGTGAGGAGGTTGGGGGTGTTTTTATAATAGGTACGGATGCCGTATGATTTGAGGTGTCTAGCTATATCGACTGCAGGGGGGGAGTAGGGAAGGTAACATATAGATCTATAAGTTGTGGATGGAACAGGGGCGCCCGGTGTGTATGTATATCTATTAATAAAAGCAAGGGGGAAAAAAGCTTTGGAGAGGTGAGATATGATATTGTTTCTTTCTATGGTTTTAAAAATATCTAGGGAACAGTGGGTATGGATTCTTTTAGTAAGGGTCTTAACTATATTAACTTTATGGGAGGTAGGGCAGTGTGAATTAAAGTGAGTGTAACTAGGGGGGCATTGCGTTTTATAGTAAACTGTGGTATGGTATGATGATGGGGTACGGATAATAAGAATGTCTAAGAAAGGAATAACGTTATTGGATTCTTTCTCTATAGTAAAGGAAATATTATGGTTGTGGCTATTAAGATTTGACAATATGGAGCTCTCCTGGCCTTTCTTACAGATGCAAAACACATCATCTATATATCTACGCCACAATTGAATATCAGAAGGGAGAGTGCGGGTGATCCAGTGGTCTATTTGTAATAAAACAATTTCGGCTACTATGGAGGATAGAGGGCTGCCCATCGGGGAGCCCTTAATCTGTCTGTAGTTATTCTCAAAGAATGTGAAAGTATTCATGTTTAAACATATATCAGTGAGCTCTACTATAGATGAGGAGGTTTGGGAATCAATGTTCTGTGAGTTGAGAAATTGTTTTATCAGTGAATTAACCGCTAAGACCCCCGACCCTTCTACAATTATGTGCTCATTTGATGTCACCTCCCTTTACCTTAGCCTGCCACATGAACTTATCATTAGCAATTTATTACAATTTCTCAACTCACAGAACATTGATTCCCAAACCTCCTCATCTATAGTACAGCTCACTGATATATGTTTAAACATGAATACTTTCACATTCTCTCAGAATCACTACAGACAGATTAAGGGCTCCCCGATGGGCAGCCCTCTATCCTCCATAGTAGCCGAAATTGTTTTATTACAAATAGACCACTGGATCACCCGCACTCTCTTTTCTGATATTCAATTGTGGCGTAGATAATTAGATGATGTGTTTTGCATCTGTAAGAAAGGCCAGGAGAGCTCCATATTGTCAAATCTTAATAGCTACAATCATAATATTTCCTTTACTATAGAGTCAGAATCCAAAAACGTTATTCCTTTCTTAGACATTCTTATTATCCGTATCCCATCATCATACCATACCACAGTTTACTATAAAACGCAATGCCCCCCTAGTTACACTCACTTTAATTCACACTGCCATACCTCCCATAAAGTTAATATAGTTAAGACCCTTACTAAAAGAATCCATACCCACTGTTCCCTAGATATTTTTAAAACCATAGAAAGAAACAATATCATATCTCACCTCTCCAAAGCTTTTCCCCCTCCTTGCTTTTATTAATAGATATACATACACACCGGGCGCCCCTGTTCCATCCACAACTTATAGATCTATATGTTACCTTCCTTACTCCCCCCTGCAGTCGATATAGCTAGACACCTCAAATCATACGGCATCCGTACCTATTATAAAAACACCCCCAACCTCCTCACATCCCTCCGGCATCCTCACACTAAGCCCCTTGTTCCCATAGATCCCCTCCGTTCTGATGGCGCGGTCTATTCCGTCTCATGTTAGCAATGATCCGCTACTTACGTAGGCGAGACGGGTAGAAATGTTGCCATCAGGATGTCTGAGCACTCCCGTAACATATCTAACCATGACTCCAAATCTCTCATATATCAACACATACAGGACACAGGCCACACTTTTAACATTAAACACCCTACAATACATTACAGACGCATCCGTTACCAACATCAGAGACTCATACTAGAATCCATAGAATCCCATAAGCAAGGTAGCATCAACAGGAAAATCGACCTCCCTGAAGCCTATCATGCTCTCCTGGCCTTCATGTAGTTCTCCCTATAGTTGCCCGTGTCAGTCATGTACTATATTTCAACAATATTCACGTTTCCAATTATAAAATTAGCATCTCTTTTTGAAGAATAGATTCTCTATATGCATTGTTTCATAATGATGTAAATTTCTTATTTGCAATTCTCTTTACCATAGTTATGTAAATATCATAAATGTATATATTCTTGTCTGCCATGTGTACCATGTTTGTATCGTCGCGTTTGCTTTATATTGCCTGTCGAAGGGTTCTCACCCGAAAGCTTGCGTTTATTTAAAATTGTTTAAGAAACTCGTCTTCTTTTATTTTATTGATTATAATATAGGAAATTGTTATATTTGAAGAAAAACAATGACCTGAAGTTGTTCGATGGTGCCTAGGTCCAACACAGCATCTATATAATTAATTTTGAGCAGTAAATTTGATACTAAAATATCGGCACAAACTTTCGAGCGTAACTCTCTCTTTTTTCATCTACTGAAAAAAAACTGAGAAACACCATTAGGAAAGATAATATATATATACATATGTGCAAGATTTTCATAACGGGAGAAAAGTTTTCACATGTAAATTAAGTCAATTAACATAACGCGATCGGGATCACGAGAATGCTGAAGCTCACATGGCAAAATATAAGATATTTCAGACTCCAGAAACAAGAGCGGCGCCTCAAATGTGGTAAAAGAGAGGCTATTAGACTGTCTTCCTTATCTGCACTCGAACCGGGAATTAACAAAAAACTGTCTCACACTCCGCCCAGAAGTCCAACTCCTCCTCTACGTGGCGGGTGGGAGAAGAAGCACAAGTAAGGGACTGCCCTGTAGGGTGAAGTACGGTGTTGTGAGCCCCGAGCCGCTACGGTAACCGTGAACAGGGAACTCTGAAATGTGGCTGACTATCGGGGCATTGGCACCTCCCTTATTCCACGGAGCAACAAAACCAGGATATCAGGGTGCATGGACCGATCTGATCTGCTCTATGGACAAGACACTACCCTCTCAGAGAGTATGGTTTTACGGGCTACTAACCAAAGTGTACACTACTGTCTCACACAAGTTGACTGGACATTATCTTAGCCAATCAGATGTAAGGATCAATGCGGTTGATATGATAGCGTACCCGTAGCTTTTAAACTGGTTGATCCATGATTTGAGATTCTTCGAACCCCCCGTTTCTTTCCTATAACACCACTTCAATTCTGCCATTTTTAACTGATTGTACCTGATACAATATGCTTCATAGAAGGTTTCATACATTTTGTACATTGGAATCAAATGAAGTTTGAAGTATAAGTGCTTTGTGAGGGGGATAATTGACTTTGTAAATTAATATTATTCTCAAACATTTGTATAGATATATTCATGAAGTGATTGATTTATGATATATAGTTTTATTAGATTTATATTATAAGGTTTATAATTATGTGTGTTTTTGTGTATGTGTGTTATATACACTTTAGAATACCAGAGTACTTTAAACCTATTTTTCAATTTACCTTTTAATAAATGATTTCTTGCGAGTTGAACCCATTGATTGACTTATACATATTATTATTATTTTTTTTTTATTTAACTCATTGTTTATTGAAAATTATATTAATTATATATACAAACGTTATCATATGTAAGGTATAACTATATTGTTTGAACAATAATACATATTTATCCCTGCCTTTACAATTAAACAAAATCAATAAGTAGGTTTCTTTTAAAAGTGACTTATTTATTGATTTTGTTAAATGGTTGAACAATGTGTTTATTCAAAATATCTACTGTACACTCTCTTTCTCTGAACGTGGTGTTTGGGTATGTGGAGTGAACTTTTATATTATACACAAATAATGATATAGTTGAGCTATAGACTTAAAAATGTATTTTATATATATCTCGGAAGGATGATAAAGCTTACAAGGAGTTTGAATTTCAGAAGAAAAATAGTAAGAAGCATCGTCGAAATATTGATTATATAAAAATATAAAACACTATCAATTTTTAAAATAGTTTTTATTATTTAATATATTTAAATATTTTCAGCTATTTTCAACAACAACAATATATTATACATACGAAGTAGGTTCTCAGTTCAATAAAGTTTTTTTTAAATATATTCCCATATATATAATATATTGCCTCTTCCTGTATACCTACGAATTCTCACTCTGGTAATTGGTGGGAATCTCTGCGATGTTCAAACAATGGCTTAAGACTTCATTACAGAACTCACCTCTGTAAACCCTGGTTTAGACTAATCTGTGAATATTAGGGGCAATTAGCACTTTCTAAATCTGAATACACATATTCTCCTGCAATTAGTAGAATAATTATATTAATTAACTTCAAAATGACAAATGAGTTGGATCATATCAAATAGAAACGACGTATAAGTCAACTCTTGGTAACGTAAGAATGTACCTACAAATGTATCTATCGTGTCAATAAAGACTTTTGAAATTAAATACTTGTCATTTAGGAATCAAATATTATTTTATCATTTTATTCCTTGATCTTGAGCGTAACAAGGCTATTAACGCTTTACATAGAAGATTAAGCAGTAAAATTGGTAAATATCTATAATAAAATTTAAAAAGAATAGCATTGCAGGTAAAAACTAATATATATATGTTATAAAATAAAAAATGAGATTTTCTGCGTTATTTTTGATTATCTTGAGGATTATGGTATGGTAATGCAGTCGTGGTTGAAAATCTTGAAAGTTATGATAAAAAATAGTTTTGATCAGTAATTGATTTAATTAACCTATGGAATTTAGAAAACATAATTTGATAAAAGTAATACCTGGCTTAAGGCGTAAGAAAAATGAAAAACAAAAGATTACTTACATAAGGTACAAAAGATTTGAGCCGGCCATCGGGAAACAACAACAATGAGTTTTTTAGAGTAAGCTTGACCTCTGGCGGTCGATTTAACAAAGTATTTGTATCCATGAAATGTAATAAGGAATAATGTAGAAGGAAATAAACACTATGTACCTAGAAAAAGACGTGCTGACATGGCTCCAGCAATGATACTGCCCAGTACGGCCGCATATCATCTGATCTCTACCTCCCATCTGTCTTTAACCAGCCCCCGGCTCTGCTTTTTTTTTTGCCGGTGTCCCCCCCCCCCCTCCATCCTATCGGGGATAAAGTTCGGACCTTTCCTGCTCTCTGTTTTCCTGTAGTGAAGTTATATGGCACCAGATTTTCATGGTAACCTCTGAGGACGTCCATCTTTTTTTAACTTCTTATTTCCAAGTAAGATACAAAAATAGGGAATATTCTTTTTTTTTTAATCATATACAGTTAAACCTGTCTATAGCGCCTCCTCTAAATAGCGCCTCCCTCTCTATAGCGCCCGATTTTAAATACGTAGTACGATGCGATTTACATTAAAAGTGACCTGTCTACAGCACCACTCTCTATAGCACCCTATTTTGGTGAGTTCCAAGAGAGGGCGTTATAGACAGGTTTAACTGTATATATATATATTGATTTGAAGATTATCGCACCTTATTTAAAATGGAAAAAGTTTTAACTTATTCAATGTCGTCTTTCAATTACGACAGATCAAGGCGAGTGCGGAAAGAAGCCCAGGCCATAGTGAAAATTATTAAATCTGTTAGGGTCATCATAGATGAATGGTGCTGTAGGAAGCTTCATAGGAAGTTAGCTTCAGTCTGGAGAGTTAGTGAACCAAATATTGGACCACCAATAGCAGGGGACGTTAAGTGGTATTTTAAGGTTGCTTTTTCTTTGGAAGCGCTCCCCTTTTGTTCCTGTCGGCCTCATCCAACTGCCCATTGACACGATAAGAAGAGTTTTTTATCAGCCAAAGAAAGTCCACTCTATCTTTTGGATGTCTTCCAACGCACAGAGAAACGATGACCTCTGCTCTTTTTCCGTTTTCCCGATTATTCTCTGGAATTAGCCTGGAAAATAATCCGAGGGAAACAAGTTTATATGGCTCGTGTATTGTTATAAAAGTTAAAGAGTAATATAATGAATGTTGGTAATTTTGTACACACGGAGTAGTGTTTAACATAAAATAGATTATATGTATATACATACTTGTATAATGGCATATCATATGAGAAATTTGAACTATTTTTTACATGTATGATTCTTTTTTAAATAAATTAATTTTCTACCGCCTTCACAGCAATCATAAAATAATGGGAGGGCCTAGTTCATCAGTGGTGAACTCTCCCAGCGGTTTCGCCAGTTTAATCATATTGTATATACAAGGTTTGTCCAATAAATAATGAGACTGGTCAAAAATAAAGAAAAAAAATAGAATGATTAAAAAATAAATTATTAGTTTTATTTCAAAATAGTCCCCTTCAGAATCAATATATAATTTCCATCTGTTCTCCCATGATTTAAAACATTTAGAAAAGGCATCTTTCGGGATGTTCTTCAAGACCTTTTTCGAATCCGCTATGATGGACCCTCGAGTGTCAAATCTCCTTCCTTTTAGAGCCATTTTGAGTTTTGGAAAGAGAAAAAAAATATTTTGAGCTAGGTATGGGGAATAGGGAGGTTGTTGAATTATTTGGATGCCGTGTTTAGCCAAATACGTCAGTATAGATGTAGCGGTGTGTGGTGGTGCATTATCATGATGGATAATCCAATTTTTGGAACTCCACATTTCACTTCTTTTCAGACGAATTGATTCACGTTCACGTCTCATAATCTTTAAATAAGACTCCTTATTGATTGTTTGACCTTCCTCTAGATATTCATAATGCACAATTCCCTTTATGTCAAAGAACGTGACCAATAAGACTTTGTTTTTTGACTTGCAAAGTCGATATTTCTTCGTTCTTGGTTCATCTTTTCCTTTCCACTTCATGGATTGGCGTTTTGTTTCCGGGCCATACCCGTAAACCCATGTCTCGTCTCCAGTTATTACTTTTTCTTCCAATTAGGGTTTTGTTCCACCATTTCAAGGATTTTTTGGCAACTTCAACGCGATTCTCCTTTTGTTGGATTGTGAGCATTTTAGGGACAAATTTTGAAGGTAACTTCTTTAACTGCAAGTCTTCTTTAATTATCGATCCAACTAATGATTTTGATATCCCTGTTTCTTCCTCAATGTCCCGTAACCCTATTCGTGGATTTTCTTTTATCAAATTTAAAATTTGGCTCACCTTTTCAGGGTTCCTGTGCAGAATTGGACGTCCAACACGCTTCTCATCTTTCACAGATTCCATTCCATTTTTAAATCGTGAAAACCATCTAAATGTTGTGGGCTTATTTACATTTTCATTTCCAAATGCCAATTTCAACAAATCTAAAGTTTCTGAATCCGATTTACCAATTTTGTAGCAAAATTTAAGACAAATTCGTTGTTCGAATTTTCTATCCATTACAAATTAAAAGTTGTTATGCAAGGCGTTCTTTTTACAAGCTTACAATTAATCGACTGCGCGCGCAATCACGTGATGTGATATACCGCAGTGTAGCTAGAGCTTTTTATTTTTAATAGACTTTCAAAAAAAATTATCATTTCATTTTTTCTTTGTTTTTGACCGGTCTCATTATTTATTGGACACACCTTTAGAAATCTAGAAAAAATGCAGAATATTTGTTTTGTATCTGTCCAATTAATATATGTTGATTAGCCTATCGTTGTGTATATATATTGTTGCGTATATCAGCCTGAAAAACACCTACAACCTCCTCCAATAGATGGCGCTTTGGCATATTTCTGGTCTGGGACTGGTGTGGGAGTCGCCGACTGCTGTGGTCCTGTTTCCTGGGTAAGATGATTGTAAATAGCTGTTTTTATATATTGGATATATTCATATATATTGGATCTAGGATGTAAATAATTGTAAATTACAGTTAATTGATATTTGAGTTCCCATGTAATGTGGCTTGAAGATGACAATAAAGGGAGGCAGACTTGTTGCCGGTTGATGTTGTGCTCTCTCCGACACCACAGTCGCTACTCTTCTGGTAAGTCTCTCGTGTCCCCCAACCAGTGGTAAGGTCGAAAGATACTGCCAGAGGAAAGGAGATCCACTTGAGTGGTGGGTCTCAGAGAGTCTTTGGGCTGACTGTAGGGTAGAGCTGCAGAGGTGAAGCAACGGAGTCAGGGTAGGTTAACCACGGTGGAAGAACCGGCGTTGTCGCGCAGAACAGGAGGGGAAACTCGCGACAATATGCTAACATTTTGTTTGTCTATTTCAATAAGCCAGGTTAGGTGGTGTAAATTTAGGACTGTTTGTATAAATTATCTGTAATAATTATCTCAGGTGAGAGTTACAAATATTTTGAAATGTTTAACTCTGAGTATATGTTCTGAATTTAGTTTTCCTTTCAAGTTCATTTTTTAAAGAAAATAATGGATCTTTGCGTTAAATAGAATATTGCAAAGTTTTTTTTTCAGATCCAAATTCTCTCTCTCAAAGACAAATCATCCATAAATTATAAATGTATTTACTCGACGTATCGGGAGGCCCTTTATAATCTATAAATATCGATTCACATATCACACTCAACACAAAAATAAAAAAAATTAAACAATTTTTTGACTTGTATGCTTTTATTCAAATTAAATAAATTTCCTACTGCCCTTTCTGCAATGATGAACTAATAAAAGGGTCTGGCTCATCAGTAGTGAACCCTCCCAGCGGATTCGCCAGTTTAATCTACCATACCGCTGTTATATTTAATTTTGCAGTTTCCTTTTAAACTGATACTGAAGCTAATTTCCTTGAAAGGGTAATTTAAAAGAACTATATACATGAGCTTTGATTACCACTAATGGGCCAGGCACTCCGATTATTTTATCATTGCAGCAAAGACGGTAGGAAATTGATTTATTTTAAAAAGAATCAAACGCGTCAAAAAATAGTTTAAACAGATGGCGCGCTAATGCATTATATCACTATAAACATATACAGCCACAGATTAATATACGAGTTCTTCTGTGCATCACATGGTTGATAAGATTGAAAGAGCTGAATCCCAGAAGAATATGGACAAACAACTTCGTCAAAATATTGAATTTTCAATATAAATTCGATTGATATTAGTCAGGTTTTCAATTTAATGTATTTGAAATGGTTGCTCAATTCTCAACAAAGAATACTATTAAGAAAAAAGGCACATCCCGTTCTCGTGCAACTAAAACCTAAACCTTTTTCTTAATTTATTCACCTGCTTGAGGTATCATTTCACTTTTCTCTACTCTTTCTTTTACAAATAATACTTTATAAGGCAATAACGCGCCATCTATATATAATAAATGAAAACAATTTTGCCCTCGTCTTGAGCAAATAAAAATTAAAGGATTTGTTGAGGCGTTAAAATTATTAACACCTTTCCAAATGCTTTAATTTTTATTTGCGTCTGACGAGGACCAACTAATTTTGCCGTAACATCGAGAAAATAAAATGTTTTTGGATAATAATATAAACCCCTGAGGATGAGTATCTTTCAATAAAACGTTTTTTCGAGCTTTCGGGATAACGCCCTTCTACAGGAAAATTGATTCAAAATGAAACTCAACAATGCTAAGGCAAGTTATATTTACATTATAATATTTACATAATATCAGCTGTGTTTTTGACCAATTTTAGAATTGATATATTTACATACTAGAGAAAATTTGGTATTTAACATAGGTAAATTAGGAGCAAATAGTGTTTATGAACTAGGGTATAATTTTATGGTAAATTTCCGGATTATCAATATGTCTGTTTAAACAGTTGAATTTTATGGAGGCCAAAGCTTCGAGGAGTAATCTTTTAAATTTACTATGAATATTAGAGTGTAAAGCTTTAGGAGTTTGTAAATCAAAACTGTGTCCTGTGTTTTTGATATGTTGAACTGATAGAGATTTGTAGAAAAAAGAATTATACTGGCCGAAGTATCTATAATTTTAATAACTATGAATGCCGACCAGGCAACCCCTGTCTCCATGATTATCCCTGGAAATCCTGATGTTTTCACCTTAATACTGTAACAAGGGATTATTCTATTGAATTAAGAATACAATATTTTATAGATTAAAGGACGCTAGTAATTCAGAAATACTTTATAATATTCTAAACTATTATAGACGAGTACGATTTTTTTTTTAACTTGAACAATATATACTGTCCTTACTGCGATAGAAAAATTAATGGGAGGGTTTGGCTCATCAGATAGCGAGCTAATACATCATAATATAATTGTTCTAAAAAAAGACTCAATTTGATGTTTGCGGAAGAGCGATTGGTCGAAGCATATTATATATTTATAATTGTTCTAAGGAGTCAAGGGTCGCCTCTCCCGTCATAATTGTATGTAATTTTGCTGTCCTCAAAGCTTATGTTCATAGTTAATCTAAAATACCCATTCCAAGAGTCTAGAATCAGTATCACTATAAAAGGATGATCGAAAAATGCAATATAACATCGGTATGGTAGATTAAAATGGCGAACCCGGCGGGAGGGTTCACCACAGGCTTTCCCATTAATTTTTCCATTGCAGTAAGGGTAGTAGAAACTGTTTAATTTTTAAAAGAAATCATACACGTTTATAATAGTTACGAATTTTTATAACAGATGGCGCGCTAATGCATCATAACTTTATAATATTTTAAACGCCATAAATATATGTTTAGCTGGAATAGTTATTCGACGTAGGATGTTAGTTAGTATTCGACAGATGGGCCATAATTAACTTGTTAGTTGAGCTAACAAGGTTGAAAGCCAAGAGAAAAATAATTATTTAGATGTCACTAATTAGAAGGAAGCTTAACTTTCACTAATTATAGCTATGAAATAATTATACTAATCTTGTTTTTATAAGTTTCATGTCTCTACATATTAAGATCTTCTTTTAAATATAGTTTTATAATATTCTCGGAAGGATAAAGTAACTAAATAAATTATAAAGATACCCCGGGCAGCCCACCGAGTGTTGCCTAGGCCTGGGGCATAACTTCCTGCTCCATGTCTCCCCCTCCATCTTACAAAACTTGATTCTTTGAAGAAAGAAAATAGTAGAATAGGAAGTTTCAAATTGGTATTATAGTTAGCTACATAATTTCCACAAAGTTGCAATTAGAAGAGAAAACCTTCTATAAATATATGCTTCTTATTCCTTTATCCTAGATTGTAATATTTATATGAATTAATATTTTCTGTTTATTATTTTAGTGTGATGAAAATATACAATTTAGTTATTTATTTGTTTGTTTTCCACAGTGTGGATTTATAATTATAATGGTGATTATTCTCTCCATATATACACCTAACCATTTTACTGGAATAATTATATCCTGATTGGCCGAATTTTGTGGTTTCATATAAGGAACAAACAAGCCCACATGTATATTTTATTCATATAGATCTACATTATGTGTGTATTAGCTTAAAGTATTGTCTATTTGGTGAGAATATTCTATATGGCATCTTTTTTCATCCCCCTCTCCCGATTATTTTCATTTAGAACTCACTGGATGAAAATAATGTGGAGAATAATTGAAGTTTGTAACAAAATATTATTTAGTGTAAGCACGCACACACACAGACTTAATAAAAGTTACTCATCCTTAGACCTTTATTATATAAAAAAGACTTCAATATATATTATAAATATTTATAAATGTAATATTATTCTTAAGTTTTCTGTGATTTATTCTAAAATGGGGTTCAATTAAAATTACCTATTCGTACAAATATTTCAAATATCGATTCTCGCAATATCAACAAATAGTTAATTCGCTTCTTTTTTAGCTTCATCAATAACTCAAGTTGGATTATTGTCCTTTATTAGTGATTAATGAACCACACAAGAGTAACCTTCATGTGCAGACTAAAGAACACTTAATCAATATTCAATATATATAAAGATCTGGTATGTTAAATTGACGAAATATCTGGTAATATTGACCAATAAGGATTCAATCTTTTCCATTTCTTTTAAATATTCAATCCAAAATGTGTAGACATTCCCACTTTTTTATTTTAAAATTAATAATATTTAGTAGTTGAATCTTCTATATATAATTATTTGAAAATGAATGATTAATATTGTTCAATTTTATTGATGATATATCAATATTCTATGAAAAATGAATGATAGAATTATTTAATTATTTCTTCGTAACAGAACCTTCCTCTATAGAGGTGGTGTCGACCTGATATTCAGAAGAGGAGTTATATTCTCACATTCAGAGTAATAGGAATGCTTTTTCTGTTTTGTAAATCATTATATTTATTTTGAAAAACTACAAGCGATGAAATAGGAAACTCCAGAGTCGACAAGAGCAAGCGCCGTCATTCGTTTTTTTATTTTAGCAAAGTATTTATTATTTTATTAACAGAGTATCATTTTATGTTTATATTTTGATACTCTGTAAACTTTCCTCATTTTCCTATCTTTTGTTTATCATTCATAGTTTGTTTTTTCCTTGAATAAATTGCTGTGTCATCCCGAAGTTTTTCTTTCCCAATTATACACGTGGCAATATTATTTGGAATTTCCCTTTATTTTCACTTTATCGTCAAGAAAAAGTTACCATTAGTTGTGACCTTACCTCTAAAGTAGGTCGCATCTTTTGTTTTCCTGACTACAATGCCAGTCGACCTGCTGGATCTTTAAGTAGACGACGAAGTTTGTTTATATCAGCTAGGATAAAAAGAAGGGTTTCGGTAGGGACTGTAATTATCTCTTGGTCAATTTTTATAATTAGGTAGATGTTATTTGCCTTCAAAAATATAAGAAGCCCTTAGTTATTGGTTATTTTTGTTTCACATTATATTAATCAACCAGACGCGATATTGAAATATTTGCGCCTATCACAGAGGAAACAAACAAAACAACAAACAAATTAGAACTTAGTATTAAATATTTACAAAATATTTGGCTATTTAGAAAATATAATTTACGGCAGTAAAACGGACGACGTAGCCAGTATTTCCGCAGTGAAGAAGCATACTGGTTTCTCATCTTTGGTGTTGTAGTTCCTCCTAAGCTTAGTGAGTTCGGCCATATTGTGTTGGATATTGCCTGGGTGTTCTATTTTGTGGCAGACATTTGCGGATTTGGGGCCTCTGTGTCAGCATTTTTTTATCTTTTTCTTTACCATTTCTTTATTGGAATTTTGGCGCTAATAGTCTCAACATTACATATGGCGTACCATGGCTATTTTTATTTATTATTATAACTATAAAAATAATTTTAAAAAATAAATAATAAAAGGTAGGTATCACGTCAAAATGAACATTAATATAATTTATAATAAACAAATATTAAAACATATATATATATTAGTTTATCAACCAATTAAATAATTCATATATTTTACTTCAATGTAACAGACCTGAAGACTGTATTTATTTATAAAATTTTTCTATAATTCTTCTAGCCTTTGGCTGTAAAACCCGGGTAGTTGGCGATTTATGTTCCAGGAGCCAGGGTTACCTCTATTTTCTCTCTCTTATAATATTTTTTGAATATCACACTATTAATATATTTTATCCAATCTCTATATATATAAAAGTCAATTTCTGTCTGTCTGTCTGTTTCGCGATAAACTCAAAAACTACTGAACCAATTGGTACCAAATTTTGCATGTCGCTTTTTATAAACCTGAGGAAAATTTTCGGCTGCATTTTGATTAGTATTTTTGGCTATTTCTTTTTTTCATTTGAATAACTTTTTTTACGCGGACTAATCCGGAATGGAATGAATACCTAAATATGGCCATTTTTTAAAGCATCGGTGGTTCAGTGGTAGAATGCTCGCCTGCCACCGGGGCGGTCAGGGTTCGATTCCCGGCCGATGCATTTTTTTTTAACAATTTTTAAAACTCATTATATTATATCTTCTATATAACAACACTTAAAGTTGCACCGCACAAGTTTCTTTTCTGTGAAAAATCAATATTTATTTCAAAGAGAAATATTTACTATTTCTAAGTTTTTTGGATGAAGTATGAAAGGGTGAAAATATGAAGAGTAATGGCGAACGGAAAAATAAAAGTGTCCAGGGGCGGGAATTTATTTTTCCGTTCGCCATTACTCTTCATATTTTCACCCTTTCATACTTCATCCAAAAAAGTTAGAAATAGTAAATATTTCTCTTTGAAATAAATATTGATTTTTCACAGAAAAGAAATTTGTGCGGTGCAACTTTAAGTGTTGTTTTATAATCATACGCCGCAGTCCTTTATAATATCTTCTATATATATATAAATGAATGTTCGTATGTTTGTTTGTTTGTTTGTTGGTTTGTATGTCCGGTATACAAATTCGCAGTAGTTCACTAATTCAAACAAAAATTTCCATACATAGGTAAAAAAATACGGGGAAGACGATAGGCTATTTTAAAAAAATATATAAATCGATTATTAAAACTATATATTATTAGTCAGAAAATGATGATGACGATATTGCTGTATCATGTAAGATTATCAGATACAAAATTATATCAGAAAAATTCTTAAAAGCAGAGACCACGGGTGAAACCAGCTCATTATTTTGTACGCAAGAACAAAATTCGAACAGAAAAACATTCATTCGAGCAGAAAACAAAAGCCAGATCATCTTTCTATAAAAATATCGCTTCTCAGACACAAAGTTTGGAGCGGGACGTTTCACAAGAGTGACATCCACGCCGCCAATTTATAATTGTAACGAATAGTATTTAATTAAAAACATTTTATCGGGTAAAACCCGGGCGTTGCCCGGGTCATTCGGCTAGTTTTATTATATAAATCAAAACAAATGATTATATTTTTTTAATCTGAAAAATATTGTTAAGTTATTTAAAAAATTAAAGACAAAATAAAGATTTAAAATTTTTAAAAGGTTCAATTAAGACAAACATTTTGGAGAGAGACATTAAAAATAAATAAGAAATCAATTTATTAATAGTTTTTAAAACAAAAAGGTTTTAGAGATTCCATAAAATATTTTTTATCAAGCTGCTCTATTTTAAAGTGCTTTTAAACTCCCCTGGGTCAACATTTTCCTCGTGTTTGGTTAGGTTAGCGATCTGTGTTTGATTTTCCTGTTAACTATTACTTAAAACTATTTGAGATTTCTCTGAACATTTTTTTCTTACTAAATTGGTTATAAATTGTAATGCGCTTTTTAAAAATCACTTTTCACAATTATTAATATTCGAACTTGATAGATGAACCTATTGTAAATACATATGTTGATATAAATTTACTCTAAGAATTTGAGCCTACTTCTTACAATATACGATATATAGTAAAACCTCGCTATAGTGAATTTTAATAGGATCGAACCCTCGGTTTACTATAGCTACGTTTTGACTTTAGCCATGTTTCACTATGTGATATTAATAATATTTTCGGAATTATTTAGGTTAGTTATAAGTTTCTCTATATTTAGGTTCTTTTTAGCGAGGTTTTACTATATAAGGTTTTAGGGATCGAATAATGCTCGTTATATGGGAATTTTAGTTATCACTAGGTTCTCTCTATCTCTCTATTTATATCTATTTATTCCTATATTTATCATTATATGATATTATTTATTCAATTTTGTAATTAACCATATATAATCTTATATGAACATTGTAATAAATCAGTTTCAATCAATCTCTCTCGCTCAGCGAGGTTTTATTTCATATGGTTTTAAGATCTTTTTATATTAGTTATTCGGTAAAGGTCTCTATATTCCAGGTTCCTTTTAGCGAGGCCTTATTGTAAAAGGTTAAAGGGTCGTTTTAGGTTTGTTATTCCTGTTTTGTTTAACCGGAGTTTACTATAGTTATAATTGAAACAATTTTGATCCTACCTTTTTTTAAAGATGAAATAATATAATTTTGCCTCTCTTACAGGGATACATAAACATTTGTATATATGTAGTACACTATTCCCCGGTATACATTATTCCTTACGTCGCTGGTTAGTGGCCTTTACTTGGTTGATGTGTGTTTTTTCTTTGATAAATACAGTTTTATAAATTTGTTTTATTGTTATTTAAATTATATTTAATCTACCGAAATTCGAAACAAAATACTCGTTACTCTTTCTCTTTTGACAATAACAGTTTTTGTTTAATTGTTATTTAGGTATATAGTTTTTGTACGATTTATTTATTTATTTATTTACATTGCGTAGTTTATTAAAAAAGAGCTATATTGAAACTACTTATATCATTTATATAATACTATATAGGGCTGAAATAAAAATATATATACGAGAAATAAGGATGAATATAGATAAATGAAATATATACAAGGGCTTCATTAGTGGCACCCACCACAGGAAAGACTCCTCCACCGATGGACTGCGAGAGTTCTTCCCACAAAGAGGACAGGTCGATGTGTTGGCTGGTGTTACCCACCTCAAGACCAAGATGGTACTTGTAGATGGTAGCCTTCGCCACACTTGGGATCTTCATTGCTTTGGGATGGATGCCGACACCGAAGTCTTCTATGTTGTCGGAATTGTATTAATTTCTATAAATTGTATGATCAATCTTCAATAAACTCCCAGACCACGTAGAAGAAATATTTTAAACTTAAGTTAACATCGCAAGAATACAAAATATCAGACTTCTAGATGGCTGAGATGTTATTGAATAGACTATAGAATATAATTTGTATATATACAAGTATATTGTGTATACTTGTATTAGCCAAAAAAAGAAAATAGGGGCAGCTGTTTGTGGCGTAATGAGCGTCTGTCATTACGTAAAATAAATAATTAAACTACAAATAATTGTTAGGATATCACTAAAATTTTAATATCATTTGAAATAATCAGAATATGAATTTTATCAAAATATTAAAATTTAAAATATGTTCCATGAATTTTAACACATAAATATATTAATATGCAAATATGTCAATATTTGTAAATTTCTGTAATTAATAATTGAAAATAAATAATTAATTAAATAGTTTTTTTAAATATTTCATTAAAATGTGCTAAAAATGAAAAAAATGTTACATACTTGTATATTAAAAATAAAAAGGGGCATCTCCTGACCACGAGCACATGTGCTTTTTAGATGGCAGAGCGCCATCTAGTGGAGCAAAAATAAACTAAACGTTTTTTTAGCTTGCTCCGTGATATTTGGCTAACCCAAGTTCTTGATTTATCAAGAAAAGCCATCCACGAACGCGTTTTGCGCTGTTGGCGCAGGTCAGCGTGGAGAAGGCTGCAACCACTGCGACCAAAAAAGATTTTTGATCCCAATGGCTTCCCGAGAAATCAGAAAATGGGTATTTAAGGCCAAATTTGCGTAAAGACGCTTAACACATGAAAAAACAATAGAAAAAATAAAAGATAAGTGGGTTATTTAGTTGTTCTATATTAAATCATATTAAGTTCGAAATTCTTGATCATCATTCTCCGCCATTTAATTCTGACTTATATAGGCAATTGTACAATAGCGGAAGCTGAAATATTTTTTATCTCTCTTTTCTCCTTTTTAGTACATTCTAAATAAAACCTTTTAATAAAACTATTTCTATTAATTATTTATTCAAATATAAGTTATTGCAGGTATTGGAGTAATTTAGAGATCCACAGCAATTCTTCTGCATATACTTCTCTTGTAAATACATTTTCACTTTTATATTTGAATTTTATTTTATTACTAGCGGATGTGCCCGGCTTCGCCCGGGTTTTACCCGAGTGAATGTTTGTCTAACGAACATTTGTTAAAACAATTCTCTTTAAACTTATAAAACGTACTCGGCTTCGCCCGGGGTTTTACCCGAGTAAAGGTTTGTCTAGCGAACATTTGTTAAAACAATTCTCTAAAAACTTATTAAAAAAAAAGATATATTTTGATAATTTGAAACTCGTAAATTTGAATCTCTCGATAAAGTGAACATTTTTTCCCGGTCCCTGTGTGCCGTGTCATCCTGAATTTTGTCTTTCCTAATTTTCTACATTAGAAAATCATAGTTTTATCTAGTGAACATTTTTTCCCGGTCCCTTGAAAAATACTCGATAAGTTGAATAAAATCAATATTAATTGGTTCCCTCGGTAATTGGAAGTTAAAGGAATAGTATCTTCGCCTTGGAATTGCATCATTATTCTTGTCGCAAATAAATAGCCGTGTCATCCTGAGATAATCTTACTTTTGATAAATAATATTTAAGATAACAAACTTAGTGATAAGAAAACTTGTTTACATCGTCACAATGGGGGCGCTGCTTGCGAGTTAAATCTACAAATCTACAAATAACTCAGGATATTCAAGATATTCATGAAATTATTTTTCAAAAACCTTCCCGGTGATATACCTAATAATATCCCAAAATTTCACGGCGATTGGATGTATGGTTTTTGAATCTATAGAGTACAGACAGACAGACATTCAATTACATATATATAGATAATATAAATGAGTTTTAAAAATTGTAAAAAAAAAAAATGCATCGGCCGGGAATCGAACCTGGGCCGCCCGCGTGGCAGGCGAGCATTCTACCACTGAACCACCGACGCTTAAAAAAATGGCCATATTTAGGTATTCATTCCATTCCGGATTAGTCCGCGTAAAAAAAAAGTTCTTCAAATGAAAAAAAGAAATAGCCAAAAATACTAATCAAAATGCAGCCGAAAATTTTCCTCAGGTTTATAAAAAGCGACATGCAAAATTTGGTACCAATTGGTTCAGTAGTTTTTGAGTTTATCGCGAAACAGACAGACAGACAGACAGAAATTGACTTTTATATACAGAGACTTTTATATACTTGTATATATATAGAGATTTACTCTTCATTGTTGGCTTTTTAACTTACATTCATTCCTCATTGTTGGCTTTTTATATTACATTCACTCTTCATTGTTGGCTTTTTATCTTACATTCACTCTGTTGGCTTTTTATATTACATTTACTCTTTATTGTTGGCTTTTTATCTTACATTCATTCTTCATTGTTGGCTTTTTATATTACCTTTAATATTCATTGTTGGTTTTTTATCTTACATTCACTCTTCATTGTTGGCTTTTTATCTTACATTCATTCTTCATTGTTGGCTTTTTATCTTACATTCACTCTTCATTGTTGGCTTTTTATCTTACATTCATTCTTCATTGTTGGCTTTTTATATTACATTCACTCTTCATTGTTGGCTTTTTATCTTACATTCACTTTGTTGGCTTTTTATATTACATTTACTCTTCATTGTTGGCTTTTTATCTTACATTCACTCTTCATTGTTGGCTTTTTATATTATATTTACTCTTCATTGTTGGCTTTTTATCTTACATTCATTCTTCATTGTTGTCTTTTCATATTACATTTACTATTCATTGTTGGCTTTTTATCTTACATTCACTCTTCATTGTTGGCTTTTTATCTTACATTCATTCTTCATTGTTGGCTTTTTATCTTACATTCACTCTTCATTGTTGGCTTTTTATATTATATTTACTCTTCATTGTTGGCTTTTTATCTTACATTTATTCTTCATTGTTGGCTTTTTATATTACATTTAATCTTCATTGTTGACTTTTTATCTTACATTCATTCTTCATTGTTGGCTTTTTATATCATATTTAGTCTTCATTGTTGGCTTTTTATCTTACATTCATTCTTCATTATTGGCTTTTTATATTATATTGTTGTTTTCTTGGCCGAATGTTTTACATTAGGTGTTATCTTAAAATTGCTTGTTTTGAATATTTTTTAGATTGAGATTATTAGCTAGTATGTAAAAAAATTAACTCTGTTGAATTTTTTTTGTATTTATATATAAATAAAATTAACTCTGTTGATTTTTTTTGTATTTAATCGATAACAGCGAAGTTACGCATGTTAAAGTAAGGAAAAATATTTTGATGTTAAGCAAAACCTGCTCCATCTCGTTTTACATAAATGTTGAAAATTTGGTCGAAATTGATGCATTGTAACGAAAGTCTTTAGCGAACACCACTTATGAAATTTCCATTTTATTAATATAGATTTAGTTATTTGTGTAAATACTTTTAAGAAAAATAAAACTGTTGTAGGTTACTTCATATGTTGATATCATTTTGCGCGCGAGAGGGCGTTTCAAGCGATTATTGACGAATCGATATTTTTGATATTCAATGCTAAAGTCATTTTTAACTATTGTCTCAATTATATAAGGAAGATATATAATAATTAAAAGCTAATGTATAAAAAGAGAGATTTTACGTAGTGTAGTAAATTTACTTTGAATAAAATGTGATCGCAGCTTAAAAGTTTCAATTTGATTAAACGATACGCTTCATTTTTTGGAAAACAAAAAAAATAATAATAAATTAAAATGATCAATACATGAATTATGTATTTTAAAAGAAGATAAAATTTATAATACTTCGAGAAAATTTTATCTTTCTCTCTTCAGATGTTCATTCAAGATTATTTTGAATATTTAGATAAAATACCACCAAAAGGTTTAAATATATCTATTCCCACACACATATAATTAGGCTTTCTTTGTTTTAAGATGAGTAGATTTAAGGATCGTATCACATAGAGGGTACGAATAAACTTACTTGACAAAGAAGTCAGCATAGTCAATGTAAAATGTAATTTACACCAGTCATCTTTTATTCCCTTGTTCTAAAAAGAGAAACATTTATTTGCATAAATATAGAATAAATCCTTTTAACTTTGAGTGATATGGAAAGTAGGAAAATACAGGGTGATCCAAAATTCCCGCACAACTTTAAAAATTAATAACTCCGCGAATATTTGCGCTAGAGCAATGCGGTAAACACCATTGTGTTCAGGATGCAATGGGATTTTTTATGGCAAATAATGAAAAATTCGAAATTGATTTTAGTTACAACTTTATTCGCTAGAGATGGCGCCATACCAGAATCAGCGATTCAGCGGCCAAATTGTTTGATAAATTGAAAAATATAACTGAACGACACGTATTTTTACTTTTTGAATACCAGGAAAGAACCCTAATAATATCAAATGATAAATTAATAAAACACAATTTCGCCAAAAGTTAGAAGAAATGGTTAACGATTTTTAAATACAATCTGAGATATGTAAAATAGGTATATGCAAATTAAAACATGTAGCAAAAAAAAAAAACTGATATTTTAGATGCGGTTTGCTGGAATCCTCTCAGCTATTTATTTTCCGAAAATAATAATTTTCTATTTTTTTAAATTCAACTTTCTCTCAGTATCGATTATATTTATTTTAATTCATTTGAAAAATATTTATCTATCTCTGATGATTTATTTTACTCTGGGATGCCGTTGTTGTTTTTGTAGTGTCCAATAAAGAGCCTCAGATTCTTTTCGTTTGGCCAATAAATAATGTCCAATTTATATACACATATATTCTTACATAATGAGACTTTAAAGAATGCAAATAATCTTCATCTATTTACATACACAACACATCTCCCCCCTCAATAATACTCCCGTCGGTCTAGGGGTTTCCATGCTCTCTGAGGTCTAGGACTGCGGACGGGCACTTGCACAGCGGCAGCCTCCGGTTTAGGAGTGCAAGAGGGCACGTGCACAGCAACAGGCCCTGGTATAGGAGTGCAAGAGGGTACGTGCACAGAAGCAGTTTCCTCCTTGTTTCCTGATGTAACCTCTGGAACCTCCTCTTCGCTTTATTTCTGACTTCCACCTACAGGCTTCTCCCCTGATGTTCGAGGAAGTATCAAATTTCTTGTCTCCACTTGTTTCTTTCTCACAGGTCGCAATTGATTGATATGCCCCTTATAAACGACGCCCTCGCAACTTATAAGGTAGTGACGGTAGCTCAATAATTTAAAAATGGTACCTTTTTACCGTTTAGGTCCAGTTGCATAGTTGCGGAAATAAACCTCGCAACCTGTAGTAAACTGCTCCTGCCTTCTTACGGCCTCATGAAATACCTCTCGCGGATTTCCCATCTTGGTATTAAATTCGAGAATCTTGATCTTAAACTTCTCTTCATTAGCAGTTCCGCCGGGGAATTCCTTTATTACAGTTTGGGGGAATGCTCTATGAGCAAATAGGTATCTTTGTAGATTCGTCTCTAAATCATCCTTCCCATTATTATTTCTCAAAAGGTTTTTAAACTCTCTTACATATCTCTCAGCTAAACCATTTGTACTAGGATTATACGGACTGGTCTTAGTGTGCCGTATACCATTCATTTTGGTAAATTGCTCGAATTCACTGGAGACAAACTGTCTTCCGTTATCTGTAACAAAAAATTAGGGCAATCCAATTCTGGCGAGAATTTCTATAAGATGACTTATAATCGTTTTTCTGGTAATATCTTTGATGATAAAAATTTCTATCCACTTTGAGTATGCGTCCACGAGAACCAAAAACATTCTTCCCATGAACGGACCCGCTAGATCAATATGAAGTCGATGCCACGGTTTTTCGGGCCAAGTCCATTCCGAGATGGTAGCCGGGGACATGATTGCCGATTCTTGGCATACTCTACATTCTCTAGTTAACTCCTCGATGTTACTGTCTATGCCTGGCCACCAGAAAATACCGTCTGGCAATCATCTTCATTTTAACAATCCCCATGTGTATTTCATGCAAGTCATTTAAAATTAAAGATATTAATTTTTGGGGAATTACCACTCTTTCACGCCATTGAAGACAACCAAACTCCAAACTTGATTCCTCATTGATCTTATAATGAGGAGCTAGTGGGTTTTCTCTCGGTACCCTTGTGAATTTCCACACACACAGTTGCCTTCTCTAACATTCCTTAATACTATAGACAGTATTTTATATTGGGGCGTCTCATTAGCCACCTCCATAAAAGAGAACGGTACCTCATTCGAATTCCTAAGAAGAAGTACCTGGCCTTCATCAAGAGACTCCCTGACACTCGATTCTAGACGTGACAATGCGTCAACATTGGAATTATCACTAGTTTTTCGAAATTCCACAGTATAATTAAATGCAGCTAATTTTATGGACCATATTTTAATTCTAGATGATGCACATATGGGAATTGGTTTATGAGGTGAAAATATATGAATTAAGGGTCGGTTGTCTGTGACCAATACAAATTTTCGTCCCAGTAAGTATTGTCTGAATTTCTCAACGCCAAAGGTTATGCTCAACGCTTTCTTTTCTAGTTGAGAGAAACGTTTTTCCGCTTCAGTTAATGTTCTAGAAACAAAAGCTATAGGGAATTCTTCCTTTCTATCATTTCTATGACTCAGAATTACGCCTAGTCCATATTCCATTAATAATGATTTACATTTTTTAAATAACATTCGATATTTTTTCGTCCAATTCCATCTACAATTTTTATTCAAAAGTTGATAGAATAGCGCTAAAATATTTGCTATATTCTTTATGAATCTATAATAATAAATTGAGAGTCCTATGAAAGATCTCAATTGCGAAACATTCTTTAGGTTCAAGCGCCTCTCTATCACTGCTCAATTTTATTTTATAAGGGATGCAGTCCATATTTATCCATTTTAAACCCTAAATATTCCACCGATTTCTTTTTAAATTTACATTTATATCTGTTTAACTTTAAACCTTTTTCTAGCAATCATTTAAACACTAGATCCAACTTTTGTTCATGATCTTCAAAGTCTTTTCCTGCAACCAAAATACCATCTATGTAGCAGGCCACACCTGGCAAATCAGAAAATAGGCCTTCCATAATCCTCTGAAATATATTTGGTGCTACCGCTACATCATATGGTAGTCTTTTATAAGAAAACAACCTCTTTGTTGTGTTTATATCAACAACAGCTTTGGCTTCTTCCGTTAACATTAATTGTAAGTAAGCCTGTGATAGGTCTAGAGTCGAAAGTACGGTGCTTGTAGATAATTTTGAAAAGATCTCATCGATCGATGGAATGGGATACCTATCTAAATCTATTGCTTTATTAGCTGTACATCTAAAATCACCACATATCCTTACACTACCATCCTTTTTTGATGCCGGTACTATTGGAGCGGTCCAATATGCATGAACTATAGGTTATAAAAGGCAAGAATTCACTAAACGATCAATTTCATTCTCTACTTTGTTTTTTAGAGAGAAAGGTAAACTTCTGGCCTTACAAAACACAGGAGTCACATCCTTTTTTAAATTAAAATTCATTCTAACGTCCTTTAGAGACAGCCCAAATCTTTGTTAAACAAATCTGCATACCTATCTATCAAATTTTTATATATTTAAATATATTTCTATTATATTCATTATTTAAAATTTTAATGCTAAACAATATAGAATAATCAAGTTTCAACTGTTTAAGCCATTCTCTTCCTAATAAAATTACCTGGATTTTTTCATTTACAACTATTAATCGTAAATATTGGTTGGCTTCTTTTACAAAAACATTTCTTTGATCTATAATCTCTATTGATTTACCACAAAAGGATTTTAATCTTAAATTTGTTGGAAATAATCTTTTACCTTGCCAATAATTCTTATAAATATCTTTAGGTATCAACGTAACTGGAGTTCCTGTATCTATTGTAAAACACAAAGAATATTCATCTACTGTTAAATTTATTGTGGCATCAGTTTCGCCCTGTACAGAATATATAGAGTCCTCTTGTACAAATTTACATTCCCACATTCTTTTACTAGCTTTGCAGACCCTACTTAAATGACCCAGTTTATTACATTTTAAAACAAGTCTTTGTTCTATGAGGTAAAACAGATGCCACGTGTGAATGTCTTTCACCACATCTATAACACACTATTTTGCCTTTGCCACTTTGCCTGAAAGGTCTATACTGCGCCGTTCTATTATTGTACTCGCCCTTTTTACCTTTCAATTCACAGGGGATATCTTGGCCACTAATTTATCTTGTAATTCTCTTGTATTTATCTCCGCCAATTCGAACGAGATCGCCACTCCAAAAACTTTATCCAGGGTGACATCGTCGTCCTCTTGTAGTAGCTTCTTTTGCAGTATTTCCGACTTGATTCCAGCCACAAAACGGTCTCGCATCATGGTTCCCAACATATGGACGAAATTACAATTTATTGCCAAATGTTTCAATTCTCTAAGATATTCCGAAATTGATTCTCCTTCCTGTTGAATTCTCTTTAAAAATCTGCACCGCTGTGGTATCACTTTCTTCTTTGGGTCCAAATGCAGCTTAATTCTTTGAATGATAGTATCATAGGGTTGATCTTTCATTAGACCAGGAAGAAAATGTCTTTTCCCTGCTTCAAAGTTTCAGAATCTGGTAGCGAGGTAAAAATCAGAACTTTAATCTCCTCCTTCAGATGCCAAAATGTAAGCCTCAAATTTTTGTACAAAAAGATCGAAGTGTCCTCCACTGTGCTATAGCATCTAAAAGGTACTATTAACTTTGAACTTGTCATGCTGATCTTTTCTACTCCTTTGTTTTCTTGATTCAGATAGTTTAAAAGATGTAATCTTAACCCATTTTCCTATTTTTCCTCTCCATAATCCGAGAGTCAGATTTGTTTAAAAGATGTAGTTGTTATGTTAAAAAATCAATAAGCTTGAGCTCAAGCTTATTGATTTTTTAACATTCTATTAAGGGATTAGCCTATTAATAATGTAGTTGTTATACTTGCATAGACACCGTTTTCCTCAGCTTTTTACTGGCTCTGTAGATCGCGCATCCTCGTCGCCACTTTTGTTGTGTCGTAATTAGACGTACAAGAGCTCAAACTTGACCATGCCCAAAACTAATGTCCAATTTATATATACATATATTTTTACATAATGAGGCTTTAAATAATACAAATAATATTCATCTATTTACATAAACAACGGTTAATACGAGGGCCATCCAATAAATAAGTTTCCCTATTTTTCAACAAATAAACCACATTATTTACAATTATGCAGTTATTTTATTTTCATTATACAACTCATAGACTACCTCTCAAAATAATCACCATTTCTGTCTAAACATTTTTGGTACCGTTGTAGCGATTTTTAGATACCACTGTTGTACCAAGTCGTGTCCTGTCTTCGTAGCCAGTGGTTCGCCTCCGCCTGCACTTCATCATTCGCAAAGTGCTTGCCTCTAAGGTGCCACTTGAGTGCTGGATAAAGATGGAAGTCGCTTGGGGCAAGTTCCGGAGAATAAGGTGGATGTGTGAAAATTTCCCATTTGAAGTTTTCCATAGCCATAACTTTTCCTGCAGAGATTGTGACCTTCGCCTTTTTTGGTGCACTTTCCTCAGGCTTCTTCCACACCATGCTTTGTCGTTTTGTTTCTGGAGTTGAAAGATGCACCCAGCTTTCATCTCCAGTGACAATACTGGAAAAAAGTTGATCTCCATCTCTTTGATGCATTTCCAGGAAAGCTCGGGCTGCCTCCATCCGTTGTTGCTTGTGTTTTCCAAGAGCAAACGCGGGACCCATCTTGCGCAGACTTTGCGAAAATTCAAAACATCTGACATGATTGTTCCAATCGAAGAGCGTCTAATTTCGATTCCAGGAGGCATTCGAATCATTATTTCGTCAATGGTGACGCGACGATCTGCTTCCACCACATTCCGAACAGCAGCAACGGCTGCATTGTCCGTAGCAGTAACGGGGCTGCCACTTCGCTCGTCATCATGCACGTTTTGCCGTCCTTCTAAGAACCATGAACGCCATCGGCGAACCATTTGGATGCTCATACATTCTTCACCATACACTGACACTGATTTGCAATGAATATTGACCGCAGTTTAATTTTTCGCCGTGAAAAAACGAATTACAGAACGGAGTTCGCAAGTGGACACGTTCACCAGTGGTAGCTCCATGGAAACTGAAGCGCTACGGACTTGCGCGTACGAGTAGCGTGATTTTGAAGGTCACCAGCTTCCAACGCATCCTAGTGACCATTTCTTCTATGCTAACTAATTTTTACAACGTTTCGTTCGCAGAAAAAAAAATAGGGAAACTTATTTATTGGATGGCTCTCGTATATAGCGAGAAGAGTAGAGGACTGAACACAGATCCCTGAAGTACACCAGCCCATGATCTTCGGTCCTTGGAAAATGTTCCATTAACCCGAACCTTTATCCTTCTTCCCCTTAAGAAGTCTGCAATCCAGATTAAGGTTTTTCCCCTTACTCCGATGTTGTGCAGCCCCTTTCAAATAATTTCTACACTCGATCAAAAGCTGAGGTCATATCCAGGAAAACGGCCGTTGTCTTCTTTATGCGGTTTTCCTAGAAATCTATTATTGATTGACAGAAGTAGAAAAGTTTATCAGTTGTACAGTGTCTGGATCTTTAGGCAGTTTGGTAGAAGTTTATTTTATTATTGTTAGTGAGCCAGACTATGAGCCTAGAGTGGATTATTCATTCTGTTATTTTACAAAGTATGCTGGTAAGAGCAATTGGCCGATAGTTCTTGCATTCCTTAGCATCTTTGTTTGGTTTCAGTATTGGCACTATAATTGATATCTTCCAATTCTTTGGTAGTTTACCAGTTTGCCATGAAATGTTCAGTATTCGTAGGAGTTGATTTTTAGCTTCGTCTCCAAAGTGTTTAATCATTTGACCAAAGATTAGAGCATCTCCAGGTGACATCTTGGATTTAACTTTCTTATTGATGAATTTAGCTCATTCAGTGTGAAGTCTCTCGAGTAAATATCTTGTTGATGGTAATTTCTTGCTTGTTTAACTAACTTGTTTATATTATTTTTATAGTCCTGCCTTCATTCGTATAGCTGAGTCTGGAAGTGCTTGAAAGATATTCAGCAATTATGTCAGCCATCTGTTTGTTCGTTCTCACTGTTCATATCGGTTTGAGTATTGGAGGATTAGTGTTGATTTTGATTGTTTTATAACACTAATTATATTCCAGTGATGGCTTTCCTTTTTTGGATCCATTTTTTTCGCAGAATTCTGCCCATTTTTCTTGTTTGAATATCCAAATTTCTTGTTCTATTTTGTGACTAATTTCAATGAGTTCCTTTATGATTTCTTCTGTTTTATTTGTTTTAAGAAGTTCATTTTTATTGTCTCTCTCTGCAATCATTGCCTCGATATTGTGGTCCTTCCAGTAAAGTATTCGCAGGTCTTTACGTCTACCTCTAGGTATCGATACTTTTGCAGCTTTGGATATGTTCAAAGAGAATTTTTCCAATTTTTTGTCAATCGTTCTGTGATTTAATTCTTCGTTGCACAGTTCTCCAAGCTTTTCTGTAAATTTTTTTCCAGTGTTCTTTTATTCTGTTGAAAATTTATCAATTTTGAATTTTAGGGTTGTTAAAATTGGTCTGTGGTCACTGATTGCACTTTTCAGAATTTTCCATTGTGTTGTGGGTGCGATGTTGTAATTTATCGCTGTGATGTCTATTGCGGATTCTGTGCCTGTGGACTTGGATAGATAGGTGTTCTTTTCGTTATTTAACGGCGTAAGGTCGAGGTCGGTTAGCATGTCCTCAACCTGCTGACCTTTGTTATCCTGAACAGGTGATCTCCAAGTTGGTCTTTCGGCGTTAAAATCACCAAGTATGATTGCGATATCCGAAGACGCTTCATTTAATGTCTCTATCAGGCTTGTATTGATGCTAGTATTATCGTGGTGATAAACATTTATGATTGGGATTGTTTTATCTGTAAGATAGATTTCTATTGCCTGAGCTTCTGTCGTGCTTTCTCTAGGCTTACTCTGATTATAGGCGATTTCCTTAAATTTGATTTCTAGAGTTTTAATCAAAACGGCAAGTCCTCCTCCGAATTTTCCCGGTCTGTCCATTCGTAGTGTTGTATAATCTTTGATATTGAATCTCAGATTCTGATTCAATTTTGTCTCCTGAGGACAATTAATATGTACATTGTTGTCACAGAGAAGACAAGTCAGCTCTTTATTTTCCTCTGGGTACCATTTATATTGAGTTGTAGTAGATTGAATTGTGTCCTCGTAGTAGATTTCTCATCATGAGCTCGAGCTGCAGCTCCTGACGCGGCGGTTACACCGGACGCGGTAGCATTACTGGAGATATCAGTTTTGCTATTCATTTGAAAATGGGTGCCGTTGCAACGTTAGTCATCTTGGAAACGAGCCAGAATTTGGTCAAATATTCCAAGGGTCCAGGGGGGACCGCAAGGAGGTGTGGTCGAACTTCTCCCCTTCCCCCTGGAATGCCGTCACTACAGGATGAAGCACTCTTGGTGAATTTTTTCAATTGTGATTCAGAATCTGCCACTGAAGCTTTACGAGCGTTTTGTTCCTTTAAAGATATTCGAAGCGGTAAAGGACCAATGAGTTGCTACTCTCTAAAGCGATTGATTAAAAGTTTTGAGGAAACTGGATCTCTGGAAGCAAAACCTCGGAGTGGAAGACCATCGACATGTAAGTCAGTGGCTGTTACGGTTTTGCAGAATGCTGAAGCTATTGAAACGTTATCCACGTATGGAGAAGTTTCTCGACAAACGGGGATTTCGTATGGAACAGTTTGGAGAGAACACACATTTAGAATTTTTCTATAAAAATATCCTAACAAAATTCAAAGTTTTCACGAGTTGAAAGTCAGCGATTTTGAGAAGCGTCAAGAATTCGCTGCATGGGTTTTCCGGCAAATTGATATTGATGAAAACTGGCTGTCAAATGTTCTAAGAACAGATGATGCTCACTTTTATCTAAAGGGAGAATTTAACATTCAAAACTGCCTCATTTTGGCAACAGAAAACCCTAGGATTTTTACAGAAATACCACTCTATCAGCACAGAGTTACAGTTTTGTGTGGGTTCACTTCTTTTATTATTGGGCCATTTTTCTTTGAAAAAATCAATGGAAGAACTTTTAAAACCGTTTTTGTAAATGGTGAACGTTATGTTCAACTTTTGAGAGAAAAGGTTATTCCCATATTGCAGGACAGACAAGCACTAAGCGAAATAACATTCATGCAAGATGGAGGACCTCCTCCTATCTCCCGCGGTGCCAAACAATTGCTGAAGGATACGTTCGGTGAAATTCGTTGATAAGTCGCCACTTTATATACCAGTGGCCTCCAATATCACCAGACTTGACGCCTTACAATTTCGGTTATGGGGGTACATTAAGTCGCGTTTTTATCGATGACGGCCTATCACATTGCCCATTTTGAAGGCTTCTATCAGATGACACGTTTTATAAATTTCAACTATTTAATTGTAACCATTCTGTCATCTATCGTCTGCAGGCGGTGTTTGAGAATGAAGGGCGCCACATTGAGCAAGGATTGTGACCTAATACAAGAGAGAAGGCAGTTACCTCATGTGTTATATTTTGCAGCTCTTTGTTTTGGGTTATGGGAATAATAAATGCTGTCCTCACATCTTGACTCTTTTTTTTCTGTAAACAGTAATTTTTTGTTTGTCATTTGCCCACATTTTATATTATGTCGTGCAGGCCAAAGTGTTATAACTTCTCGAATAACACTGGTATACACAATTTTACCCCTTATGTTTAGTTTATCGCTTTTCGTTCATTAGAAAAAATAGCATAAGGAATAATCTCTGTATCCCCCCCCCCCCCCAACTTTAGATATTTTGCGCAAAAAATAATACAAAATAATTTTACTACCACGTTTTTCAACGCAAAAGTCGATTTAGAAATGATTTTTTTTTGAGGGGATACATTTTCAAAATTATGTACAGTATAATAAACAATGATAACATTTGACAAACCCATAGGATATTTGGAATAAAGTACGACAAATATATTTTGTCACTCCCCTCTATATTTCATTTTTTGGATCATGACAAATATCCAGTTAAATAGTCAAGTGTCGACAATTAGTCAAGAAATTTTGGTACTATATTAACATTTCAAAAATCGTGTATTGATATCAGTAGTTATTTTCAAACATTCAATTTATTTCACAAAACTCCATCTAAAATATAAATATTTTTTGCTACATGTTTTAATTTGCATATACCTATTTTACATATCTCAGATTGTATTTAAAAATCGTCAACCATTTCTTCTAACTTTTGGCGAAATGGTGTTTTATTAATTTATCAATTGATATTGTTAGGGCTCTTTCCTGGTATTCAAAAAGGAAAAATACGTATCGTTCAGTTGTATTTTTCAATTTATTAAACAATTTAGCCGCTGAATCTCTGATTCTGGTAGAGCGCCATCTCTAGCGAATAAAGTTGTAACTAAAATCAATTTCGAATTTTTCATTATTTGCCATAAAAAATCCCATTGCATCCTGAACACAATGGTGTTTACCGCATTGCTCTAGCGCAAATATTCGCGGAGTTATTAATTTTTAAAGTTGTGCGGGACTTTTGGATCACCCTGTATTTTAAAAAGATAAGGTTGTTTTGTGATCTATACCCAGAAGAACTTATTTGCATAATTATTGAATGAATTATTTTATCTTTGAGGGATATATATATGCAAAGCACACATATTTGTATGTTCGTTTTTGCTTGATTGTCTTATATGAATATAAAATCAATTTTTTAGCAAAAATATTGAATTAATATTTATCTCTTTGAGTAATATGTAAAAATGTATGTGAAATTTTGTGAGTAATTCGATTGTTTGTTATTAAAGGTTTTGTTGATAGTCTTTCCCCCTCAGTGAAAATGATATTATTGAAAACTCGATCGGGCAGGTGTGTAATTTAATTTGGCTTAATTGGGGAATTTTTCCTTCGGATAGAATAATTAAGACATTCATTCAAACTGAACTTTGAAAATATTGAATTAGTTTTATCTGATATCCAAAACACAAATATATGAGAGAAAGAAGACCTCTGACAATGTCTTAACTACTGGATGATAGTCACTTGAAAAAAATTGCACATCGCTGAAAATTCCTTACTACTGGACAGTAAGATCATGGGTTAGGACACCGGTCATCATTTTATAACTATTGGACAGAAAGACCCTGGGAAAGGACACCTGTGATCATTCTCTGACTACTGAATAGAAAGACGATAGAAGAGGACACCGGTGATCATTCTCTGACTACTGAACAGAAAGACGATAGGAGAGGACACCGGTGATCATTCTTTGACTACTGGACAGAAAGACGATAGGAGAGGACACCGGTGATCATTCTCTGACTACTGAACAGAAAGATCATAGAAATGGACACCGGTGATCATTTTCTGACTACTGGACAAAAAGACCATAGGAAGGACACCGGTGTACATCCCTTTACTGAACAAAAATACACATTAGTGAAAATACCAAGGATCTCCTTAATTCCTGGACACTAAAGCACCGTTAATACCATCGCATAATAGAACTTTCTGAGCAAACCATCATCTATATATTATCAATATAATATTACATAAATCATCGCAATTACACTCCAAATACACCACTGGCTGTGGCTGTGCAAGATTCGACATGTTTCTGTGGATTGGGGGAACAAATTTCAATACATCTCTTGCTAGAGTGCCCTGTCTTTCAAGATTACAGAGTCAACAACGATTTAATAGCTTTAGGCCCTAGTGATTTAATTCCAAGTAAGGACACATATATAAAATTTAATTTCCTTTGTAAATATATTTTGGATTTCATTAAGAAAAATGGTCTTTGATGTAACGATCTCAAGAAAATATTGGACATATTATATGGCTGTAAACAATATATAGGTGTATGCGTGTATATGTGTGTATATATGTATATATTTTAAATTTAATGATGTAACTGTAAATAAAATTCAAAGAATATCTCTATATGTAAATAATATTTATCAATCTTTCTAAGTTACTTTCTGTGTATCTTTCCAAGTTGAATATTTTCTTTGTTATATTTGTATGTACATTTAGCGCAAGTGTCCCTTGGGGGACATAGCGTTTTGAATTGAAATAAATAAATACATATGTACAGAATGCAGTTATAAGTTGCAAAAGGTATTGTCCAAATCGGTTAAATCACCTTGTCTGGTAAACGTATTTCTCTGAACAACATATTCCAAATTCTATTTCATTTTGTGAAACAAGATATATAAATCTGAATGAGATTCAATTCAAATATTTGAGAAAAACTTAAGGAAACCATTAAATTCAAAGAATTAATTAAATTATGCTTTTTATTATTCTATATCAAATCGAAAAAAAATTAGTTAATTAGAACAAAAGATTCAAACAATGAGTTTAAAAGCTCCAAGCCATTCTTTAATTCCCTTAATACATTTATTGAAAGGCTTGTGGAAAAGTGTAGAAAACACGGCTCTCTCGGTTGGAATATAAAATATTTACTGTTTCAAATGAAGATTTCTTATTTCACTCAAAGATTTTGACTACATCACTCATCTTATATGATATGATAGATCATTTTCTCGAAATGAAATATTATCATCAACACACCTAAGTTGTGAACTTATAAATGATGATAAAGACATTTTTATTGAAGAATAATATGAATATTTTCATCTTTATACAAACTTTGAAAAGTTAATTGGTACTCTTGTATAACAGGTTTTTTTTTTCCAATTATATGATGTACCTGTATATTGTTTATTTACATATGTACAAATGGCATACATGTTTGATTTAAGACTTTCACCTTTTCATCTTTTTTGAAAGTGATTTGAAACTATTGTATAACAGGCATTTATTTCAGCCCAATGATTTACCTGTATATTGTTCACATTACCTATGCACAAAAAGCATGTTTGATTGAAAATTTCACCTTTATATTTTTTAGAAAGTGAATTGAAACTATTGTATAACAAGTATTTATTTCAGCCCAATGATTTATATGTATATTGTTCACATTACCTATGTACAAATAGTATGTTTGATTGAATACTTTTCATCTTTATATATTCTTTTTATAAAGTACACTGAAACTATTTTATAACAGGTATTTCTTTTAACTCTATGATCTACTTATATATTGTTAATTACATATGCACAAAAAGGATGTTTGAATAATTAAATTTCATCGTTATATTTATATATATGTTATATTAAAATATTTTATTTAAAATGTTATATAAAAATATTATTTTATTTTAAATTGTATAATTTCATAGAATCAAATACTCTGCTAAATCGACCGCCAGAGGTCAGGCTTCCCCTATAAAAACTCGTTGTTGTTCTTCCCCGCTGGCCGGCTCAAAACATTTGTACATTACGTAAATAAACTTTTCATTTTTTTATTCTTACGCCTTAAGCCAGGCAGTACTTTAATCAAATTATGTTCTTATATATTACTTTGGCTCAAATAAAACAATCTCTGATCAAAACCATTTTTATTATTATACTTTCAAGATTTTAGCCACGACTGCATCACCAGAGCTTAATCCTCTAGATAACCAAAATCAAGAAAATGACCAATAATTCCTCTACAAGTAATTGATCTAAATAAAGCATCAAATATCTTTTCTATTTATAATATATATATATATATATATATTTATATATATATATATATATTAATATATTATTTTGGAAAGTGAACTGAAACTCTTGTATAACAGGTATTTGTTTAATTCTGTAATTTAATTGTATACTGTTCACATTACATATGCACAAAAAGCATGTTTGCTTGAAGACTCTTACCTTTTTATCTCTTTTTACTGGAAAGTGAATTGAAACTCTTATATAATAGGTATTTCTTTTAAGTTAACGATATTCTTGTATATTGTTCATTACATATTTACAAATGGCATATTCGATTAAAGACACATGGTAGGAAAACTTTGCAGCCATTATGGGAAATCTCTGTCAGAAGATCACCAGCCTTATGTCTGGAAATTAAGGACTGCTGTTCCCTTGGGAGAAAGGAATTGATGCTTATCCCCCTCTGCTCTGTACCAGTCATGTTCTGGGGTAGATGTCCATCCTTGTTGGTATTAGGCCATGAGGGTACGGCGGATGTTTTTAAGTAGATTGGTAGATTGTGTGTTGTGTCTCAAGGTGGCCAAGTATTTATAGTAAAAGTGTTGAGCGTCAGTTTCTATTTAAAGTTTTTTTTTTGTTTAAAACGGTACCCCACACCACCAGAACATGAGGGTAAATTATTTTAATTAATCAACAGTTTCCTGGAGCAGTAGGTTACTGGTTATACTAACTCTTATCCAGTTTGTCATCGAGGTTTATTTATGGACATCATAAGCTTTCGAGCGAATAAACGGCTCTTCGTCTGTTTTTTTTTTCTATTTTATCTCTGAGGCCTTTTTTCAACTTTTAGTAAAGAACGTATTGCTCTCGACTTAACTATAATATTAGTAATTATATAATTAAATCTATTGTCCAATCAGGTTAGCATACTTAGATTTCATCAACAGCGATACATTTCGGAGCTAATGCTTTTTTATAACTTAATGTTTATGCTTTATGAACTAAGTTTCCATTCTAAAATAATATAGATGGATTTCTCATGAACTATGCATCTGGTTTTATCTCTCGCCCGATGCTTGGGTTGAGAAAGTGTCATAGGATTCTTCTGTAATATTTTCTTAGTTTTGACGTGTATTCATAGTATTTACTATTTAATCATTTGTGACCATTGACCGGAATGCAGAATTTGCATAGGCAGTAATTATTATTGTAATGTAGCTTGTGCTGTAAAGACAATTAAATCTTTAGTAGCTTAAATAAATGTCTGATCCTTAAATTCTAAATACACCACAGCTGGCGACGAGGATAAAAAAGTAAGTCTAATGATGTCAAATATAGTTCCATTTCCTGCTTTTACGCCAGATCAAGACTTCGAAATTTTCGTGAAATGTTTACGTTTTGCGTTTGCTGCTAATGATACTTCGTTAGCTAAACAAGTACCAGTTTTACTGGCGGTGATAGGCCCAAAGTTATTTAAATTGGCCGAAGATTTGGCAGCGCCTGAAAAATGGAAACGAAGTCATTTGATGAAATAGTAGCACTTCTAAATAGACATCTCGCACCTACACCTAGAGTGATACCAGCTAGATATAAATTTTTTAAATCAAGCCAAGAAGATGAAACTATATCTCAATTTATGGCAACATTGAGGGGTCTAGCAGAGCCTTGTAAATTCGGAAGCATGTTAAACGAAATGCTACGAGATAAATTGGTGGTTGGCGTTAGATCCGAAAATTTACAGAAACGCCTATTGCAAGAAGGCGATGACGCAACATTAGACAAAATTTACGAAATTGCATTATCATACGAAGCCGCAGAACGAGATTTACTATCAATGAAAAAGGTAGATTATGCAGATGCAAATGTTCATGATGTTAAAAAATTAAATAGTGCATGTTCTCATTGTGGTAGACATAATCATCTATCAAATAAATGCTTTTTTTAAAATGCAAAATGCCATGAATGTGTAAAAACTGGACATATAAAGCCGGCTTGTAAAAATAGAAAAACTAAATATGCAAAAATACAGCATGGATCAAAAGCTACTGGAAAAATAAATGTGGTTGAAGCAAGTGAAAATGAAAAATATTTTATTACGTTAAATGTTGACAACAAAAATGTACAGTTTGAATTTGATACAGGTAGTTGTCACACGTTAATGCCAATAAATTTGTATAAGAAATTGTGGAATAAGAAAATAACTCCAATAAATTTACATCTTAAATCATATTCAAATACGAAGATTGATGTTATTGGCAAAAGAGAAGTGTTCGTAGCAGAGGCCAACAAAAGTCTTCCATTGATTATAACTGAAGCAAATAGGCCTGTATTGCTTGGCACTACTTGGATCAAGTGCTTGCCTGCTAAATTTTTAAAATTTTCGGACATAAATTTAGTCCAGGAAACAACATGTTCCTTTTTGGTAAATAAATTTGCAGAAGTTTTTGACACTACAAATGTAGGTGTAATTAAGGATCATAAGGCGCATCTAATTCTTAGAAAAGATGCTAATCCTAGATTTTTCAGGGCGAGAAATGTTCCTTATGTAATGAGAAACGCCATTGAAAAAGAATTGGAAAATCTTGAGGCCCAAGGAGTAATCACAAAAATAGAAAGAAGCGATTGGGCTACGCCTATAGTGCCTATAATGAAAAAGAATGGCCATGTCCGTATTTGCGGAGATTTTAAAATAACACTAAATCCTGTCCTTAAAATTGATCAATATCCACTACCTAAAATAGAGGACATTTTTGCCATTCTCGGAAGAGGAATAAATTTTAGTAAAATAGATTTGTCCCAGGCATATTTACAATTAGAATTGGACGAAAAATCGAAAGAAATGGCTGTAATAAATACCCATAAAGGACTCTATAGATATAATAGACTTCCTTTTGGCATTGCTTCTGCACCAGCAATATGGCAGCGAATAATTGAACAAATATTGTCCGGCATACCAGGAACTCTTGTCTATCTAGATGATATACTAATTACCGGAGAGTCAGAGGCTGACCATCTTAGAAATTTGGAGGCAGTCTTAAATAGATTAAATGAATATGGCCTCAAGGCTAACAGAGACAAATGCAAATTTTTTCAAGAAAGTCTTGAATATTGCGGTCATGTGATCGATAAAATGGGTTTGCATAAAACAAATGATAAGATAAGGGCTGTTTTGGATGCTCCAAAACCACTAAATGTAACCCAGCTACGAGCGTTTTTGGGATTAGTTACCTATTATCACAAATTCATCAGAAACGCTGCAGATGTTTTATCGCCCTTATATGCTCTTCTAAAAAAGGGAACAAAATGGCATTGGTCAACAGAATGCCGAAAGGCTTTTAGGGAAATCAAAGAAATCATCTCTTCAGATCAAATAATGATCGCTTACGACCCTAAATTACCTATCCGTCTGTCGTGTGACTCAAGCAGCTACGGACTCGGTGCTGTGTTGTCTCAAATTGATGTCGACGGAAATGAACGCCCCATATATTTTATTTCAAGGACCTTATCTCAGGCTGAAAAGAAATATTCACAGATTGATAAGGAATGTTTGAGTATAATTTGGGCTTTAAAGAAATTTAACAATTACCTTTTTGGAAGAAAATTTGAATTAATAACTGATAACAAACCCTTGCACCGCATACTAAACCCCAAGCGGGAAATATCATCGAACATGTCTGCACGACTACAGCGATGGGCATTGATCTTGTCTTCATATAACTTCACAATTGAGTGCAGGAAAACTGGAGACCACGGCAATGCCGATGGCCTTTCTAGATTGCCACTGAAACAATATGAAGAAATGGAAGAAGATGCTGTAAATACAGTTCACATGATTAAACAATGTGAAGAATTGCCGCTCACATCGAGTCACATTAGGCGAGAATCTTGCAAGGACTCAATCTTGAAAATAGTATACCAGAACACATTGTATGGTTGGAAAGATAAGCCATCAAATACCGAATTGCTCTCGTTTTATTTGCGAAGAGAAGAGTTAACTGTAGAGCAAGGAATCCTACTTTTGGGAACACGAGTAGTTATTCCAAGGAAATTCAGAGCGAAAATTAAAGCTGAGTTGCACCAAGGACATCTAGGTGTTGTAAAAATGAAAGCATTGGCGCGAAATTTTACTTGGTGGCCTGGAATAGATCGTGAAATAGAGGAAATTACTAGAGTCTGCAGAGAGTGTAATATAAATAACCATACGTTAAAGCAAGAAAGTGTTCACAGGTGGGAATCTGCTCCTACACCATGGTATCGAATTCACTTGGATTTCGCGGGTCCATTCATGAACAGAATGTTCTTAATTGTCATTGACAGTTATTCAAAGTGGCCGGAAGTAATTATAATGAATTCCACGACCGCGGGAAATACTATCCGAGTTCTGAGAGACTTATTCTCGCGTTATGGTATTCCTGACCAAGTGGTCACGGATAACGGCCCTCAATTCGTTTCGGAAGAAATGAAATATTTTTTTAAATCAAATGGAGTTCATCATTTGAGGTCTGCTCCTTATTTTCCAGCTACCAATGGTTTGGCAGAACGTTTTGTACAAACTCTGAAAAGAGGCTTAAAGAATATGAGAAATGAAGAATTAAATAAGAGTTTGGCAAATTTTCTGTTCACATATAGAACAGTACCACATTCGAGCACTAGGGAAGCCCCAGCAGTCCTTTTTTTAAAGCGGATGCTTAAATGTAAGTGGAACCTATTGAAGCCAAAATTGGAAGTCAAACCAGGATTTAAAAAGGGTTATTCCCCTGATTTTGAGGAGGACGAGAATATCTTGGTCAGAGACTTTCTGGGTCCAAACAAATGGAAGGAGGGAAAAATTATAAAGAGACTGGGGAAGTGTTTTTATACGGTTAAACTAAATGACGGCAGATTATGGAGACGGCACGTATGCCAATTGAGAAAGAATTACATCGTGCCTAGTCCGGCTCCCGAGATATTTCTGCCGGAGCAACTGATAAAGTGTCCAAGTGATGAGAGCCGTGCAGAGGATGGTTCTGTGGAGATTCCAGTCTCTCCCAGTAAAGAGAACATTCCCTCCTCTCCAGGAATCCCTGCACCAGAGGAGCCCGGTCCCGCAGCTTCGGACCAGGATAGGACGCCTCAGCGAAGGTATCCTATGAGGAATAGGAGACCTCCTGAAAGATTTGGATTTTGAAGGAGGGGAAGGAGCTGACGTGTATTCATAGTATTTACTATTTAATCATTTGTGACCATTGACCGGAATGCAGAATTTGCATAGGCAGTAATTATTATTGTAATGTAGCTTGTGCTGTAAAGACAATTAAATCTTTAGTAGCTTAAATAAATGTCTGAGCCTTAAATTCTAAATACACCACAAGTTTAAACAAGAATCACAAATCTGGAGTCCACTCAATATTTATCCGAACTTCTGATGCTATTACTGATGTATCTTCTTCTAAATAAAACATAGAATGACAATATATTTAAACATTAATGATCAAAATATAAAAATAGTCTATATCTATTTTTGTTTAAAATTTCCAAAATACAAACACAAACATTAATGCGAGGCAGCGATTCTCTAGGGCAAGCTACCCCCAATAACAAATATATATTAAAAAAAATAAAATTATTATTATTATTTTATATAATCTTATAGAATCATGGAATAATATTGTATGAGTAAATCTATTTCTCTAATATTGATTTTGCTGGTTGTAAAGCGCGGTTCTGAAACTGTTTCAACAACACGTGAAAATTATTTTTATTATATTTTATTACAAGTATATTAAACAAGTATGTTATACTTGTATAACATCATATTCGATGTACCTTTATTTCGAAAGAAGTTAAAAGTACTTTCAAACACTAAAATAAAAATATTTTTAATTTCATGGATTAAAATAAATGGAAAAATGTATGAAAGTGTCAATATAAATTAAAAAGGCATAAATATTATTTTGAGTTCAATATAATATCTAAATTTTAAATTGATATCAAAAATTAATATTTTAATTGAAAACGTTATCACACTAAAATTGAATATATTCTGTAATCAAACAAATTTATGTTTTTTGGACTGCGGAAAATGTCTTGAAAATAGTTTATTAGCACGCACAACACACACATATATTTCCATTCCATAAATTTCCACCTACACATATATCTATTAAAAATAAAAAAGGCAACTCCTGACCACGAGCACATGTGCTTTTTAGATGGCAGAGCGCCATCTAGTGGAGCAAAAATAAACTGAACGTTTATTTAGCTTGCTCCGTGATATTTGGCTAACCCAATTTCTTGATTTATCAAGAAAAGCCATCCACGAACGCGTTTTGCGCTGTTGGCGCTCGTCAGCGTGGGGAAGGCTGTAACCACTGCGACCAAAAAATAATTTTGGTCCCAATGGCTTCCCGAGAAATCAGAAAATGGGCATTTAAGGCCAAATTTGCGTAAAGACGCTTAACACATGTAAAACAATAGAAAAAAATAAAAGATAAGTGGGTCAGGTGTTGATATTAAAAATAAAAAAGGCACGGAGCAAGCTAAATAAACGTTCAGTTAATAAAACGGAGATTGAAGAGGAGTTTCTTGTGCACAAGATACTTCTCTTCAATCTCAGTTTTATATTTTATTTACATAATGTACAAAAGGTTTGAGCCGGCCATCGGGAAACAACAACAACGGGTTGTATAAAGAGAAAAGCTTGACCTCTGGCGGTCGATTTAATAGAGTATTTGAATCTATGAGATATAATTTTAAATAAAGAATATTTTTATATAACATATATATGATGTAGTCCTGGTAGCCTCTTGTAGATTCCTGTCGACTAAAAATGTGATGAGGATCCCTGTAACTCTCGCTATACTGTGTTGACCGAGAGGAACAGTCAGGATTGGGATTTTTCCAGTACCTCTCTGCACCTTGGAAGACCTTTAAAAGTTCTCACAAATACAGGCAGTCCTGGTTGAGGCAGAGTGGAAAGCTTGGGAATGTCCACACAAAAAAAAAACGAAGACACAGTTGCACTAAGAAAGTTCCGAGAACAGATAAAGGTTGAGCTAGGAGCAAAAGATGGATAGATAGAAGAGTTCTTACTGGTCTACATGGTGGATGAGGTGGACCTGGGGTACAACCGACGAGGGCTCACGCAGTGGTGAAGTGACTGCCAAGTGACTATTTTTGGCTAAAGACGGGGGCCTTTTATATATTTTCCGAGAAAGGGAGTGTTGCATTTCAACAGATGTGACAGGGGCGTGGATCGTCTGGTGAAATTCTACTGACGCCGTCCTGACAGTTTCCAATCTATATTTAGATATTGCTTTTTGACTTCCATCTATCTCGAATTTAGACGTTATGACTTCTATCTCTTGCTTCAGCTCAAATCTTAATCTATTACAGAGTTTTATTTATTTATCCTTAGTTTGTACAAAGTATATTACATATGATGATGTAATGACACATGTCAATAATGCGTATAATCATTTACAGATGTGTTTCTATTAAACAACATTAAAATCTTGTTATAGGTTATATACAATATGGGGTTGTTGGCTTAAATTACCATATATATTTTTTTAAAAAGACAAGACAATTTTGAAATATCATTTTGGAAAGGGAAACAACCAAATGAAGAAACACACCGATTACTGATATTTCTACCATTGGTTTCATAATTTTATTTGAAAAACTTGAAATCCCATCAGCCTGAAGAATCATCTCTTTGTAAACTGTAAGGGGCAAACTGAAAATGAACCTTCGCTATTATTACGCTAAAAATCGAAAATTCTAAGGAAAATAAATAAAATAAAATTTATTTTATTCATAAAAATTCAATTTAAAGCTTTCAGACATGCAACAAATGAGCGGGGATTATCGTCTACCTTGTTAATATGCAATTTTGTGAATATGTAATTATTAATTCCATTTTTAACCTTCTCTGTGCATTTTAAATCAACTTTCCTGTCCCTAATGAGTATATTTTCAGAAAATTAAATATATATATAAAGCTGAATGTTTGTAGGTTTGTTTTCACACAAATAAGTACAATATTTGACTCAATTGACTTGGTAAAAGCCGGAAAGAAAGAGACAAGTGTCTAGTAATCAAATAAAAATGTGGAATAATATGAAAGGACCTGACACATCAGTGAGAGACCATTTATTTATTTATTTCCACACATAAAACACGATATCCCGGCTAGGGATAATTGCGTCGATTTATTTTTTTTTAACGGAAACAGTTATACAGATATTATATTTACTTATATTACTAATAAACTATTATAATTTGTGTACAAGAAAAAATATAGTAATAAAAAATAATAATGATAACAGACCATTTGGTAACTTCATTTTATTTATTTAAAAATGGAGCTACAGCGTTAGAAGTTAAATTTGTAAGCAAATGGTAAAATTGTTAGATCAGCAAATATTCACATTATTTTGTCTTGTGCAAGAGAGAATAGAAGAAATAATTTATTAAGTATATATAAAAATGGAATGCGCTAAATAACACAGCAAGAAGGGTTAATTTATAATACGAAATAATAATAAATAGTATTCATAACAGAATACCAAAAATGAAAAATCGATTGGAATAAACAACATAGATTCCTTGCTTTCAACTACTGAACTGTTCCATCATTTGAAACTTCATCCTAAAAGCAGCAAACACCAAAATAATAAACACATTTTAAATATATAAAATAAAAGGATTTAAAAGCGCGAATTTTCTTTTATACATAAAACGAACTTCTACTGTCCTTACTGCGGTGAAATAATATATTGGGAGGGCTTGGCTCATCAGCAGTGAACCCTCCCAGCGGTTTCGCCAATTTAATCCATCAGACCGCTTCTCAGAGCTCTAATACTGTATTGGATCATTCTGCTTCTATATGCTACACTGAAGGATGGAATCCTAGAAATGGTTTTCAATATATATATCTACTATGAATTTAACTTTATTAAAATCCTATAACGTTATTTTACAAACTCAGGGATATTTGCGTCAATACATTTCTAACATCATATCACATTGGCTATATACAAGGAGAGAGGTCAAGGAGAAAAAGACAAATATATAAAAGCAATTCTCTCAAAAATATATTATGAGAAATTATTTCTATTGTTGATTTTGGAATTGTTGAGATAAGGTTTTGTATAAGTGGGTTGTTTAATCATTATGATATTGTTTTGCAGTCGTGGGGATAATAAAAATAGTTTTGATATATCAGAATTAGCTTTAATCAAGCTTATGGAACATAAATACATAATTTGATAAAGTACTAACTAAATTAAGGCATAAGAATAAAGAAAACGAAATACTTATTTACATCCTTCGTTCTATGAATTTTACATTAAAATGTTTACCCTTGTGTATACGGATGTTCTCATGCAAATAAAAAATGTTAATTATCGCGAGAAATGTTTATGATTTTAAAATTCAATAACGACACGCGATAATAATAATGTAGCAAAGTATTCATTATATTTTATGTACAGATTGTTAATAAGATGAATAATCCTTTCAATAATTATAATAATGAATAGATTCAAAAAGGATGAGTTTCTTTATTATCTATTATTCCTGTAAAAGGGCAGCTTGCGCCCGAAAGCTCGAATTAATTTTTCAAATAAAGAAACTCATCCTTTTTGAATCTATTCATTATTATAATTACAGATTGTTAATTTTTGATATTTATATTATATTTATATTCTGCTACTCTGGAAACCTTCCTTAACTTGTATTTTTTAAAGGTTACTTTTTTTTTGTTCCTTAAATTAATTGCTGTGTCATTCTGAAGTTTGTCTTTTCTAATTTCTATGTTACATTTTGGTGGAGATTCTGGGTAGATTGAGAAGGACAAACTGAGGATCGCGACGAGTAAACCTTGAGGCCTTGGGTACTGCGATCTATACATTTTCCAAGACTGACACCAGGATTCCACCGCCGTGCCAAAGTCAAGGCTTCACTACAAGAAGACGATGTCCCTATTGACGATACGACGCCGAAGCTGCTCTTCACGCCGCAAGAGAAAGGACACGCTAGCTACTAGGGACAAAGTTTCAAGACTTTCGATGGAATCCTTGGCAGAAGCATTTTAGATCCAGGTCAGTATCGACAATGTTTGCAAGCTGTGGGTCACAGCTCCCATAGGGATGGAGCTATTTAGAGAAAAGTATTCATTATATTTATGTACATATTGTTAATTTTGATATTTATATTCTTTATATTTTTATAATCTGGAAACTTCTCTTATTGCTTAACTTGTATCTTATAAAGGTTTCTTTTGTTTGTTGCCTAAATAAATTGCTGTGTCATTCTGAAGTTGGAATTTTCTGATTATCTACGTTACAATAAGATAATATTTGACATGTATTGTTGTTGCTGCTTATTCCTCAAGTCGTTTAAACGATCACCATTAGGTTCCATTGTCTCAGCTTTTCTATTATAGTCCTGGGGTTTTCTCAGAGGTATTTTTTGTAGGATTTGATACAATTCAATAGATGTTCAGGACTGGCAGGCTGGGAATTGCATTTGGGGAATTTCGGGGATGTTAAATTGCATATCGAAGATATTCTTAGATATATATTTATTCAAATAAAGACAGAGAGACTTAAGTAATTTAGCTTCACACCACAAAGTAACGTAGAGATCAAGTGTATTGAAGACGAATTAAAATATTCTATTGGCTAAATTCTATAATGTTCCTCAGATCAAAAGCTCTTCCAGACGTAAATATTTCACTGATTGAAGTCTCTTTCATTCTCATATAATCTTAGTTTATTAATAAATATTTTTGATATTTAGGGAATTATTCATCAATAGATAAAATACCTTTTTAATTCTAGTAATTAAGTGATACCCCTATCAATTATTTATTGCCAAAATTAATATTGCTTTTGACCTATAATATGAGTGAAAATTCTTCATTCAGACATATAAATTAATTTTTGAGAATCATAACTACATTTTGATGGAGAATTAGTTCCCTTTTAATCTCTTTGCCTTCAGGTAAATGCTTAATCACTTAATGGGGTTTAGCCCCTTTTGCCTTGGAGCGCTCAACCCTTAATTTGCCTGTCGTCTGATGGTGACAATCACAGAGTTAAATCTAACTCTGTGAGACAGAAATGACATTTACCTAAGTACCGGAAACGGTAAATAAGATCATTAAAATAATTTTAAATCGAATTTATTAAATTTTATAACATATCCTATGATTTAAAATTTATTTCAGAAGAATATACGTATATAAAATGAAAGATACAATAATTATATAGATGTCACATAAAATTTGATTTCTTTGAGTTCAAAAAGAGATTTTAAAATATATTATTTTTGAGTCTATATTTTTATCCTCGAAATTCTTATAGACATTTATTGTAAAATGTAATAATCTAATTTATCAAATTTTGGGAATTTTATAAATCATATCGCCGTTATTTTCTTTTAATATATTGTTCTGGAGAAAAATAATCAAATAGGCTTACGAATTACTTTAAATATTTATTTAATTAGTTATAGGAAATATTTTAAATATAAAATAAAAGTTACTATGTACATGAGCCAAATCGACCCAGAAGTTATAGCAAGAGGAGAGAACTGAGATTTCCCACTATCACGTGGCGCCACTGTTTTCCCCGACCGGTCCGTTCAGTCCAGATAAGAGGGAATACCAGGAAACTCTGTCCTCCTGACATCACTCCCTCCACAAGAGAAACAGCGTCCCGTTGTTTACTAGTCGGTCACATGACCCTGGGCAATCTGTTTATGGACTTCGGGGTCATGGTAGGGTTTCATTCTGACCACATGAATAATATCTTGGGTTTTTCGTCTTCTCCTAGTGTTCGTCACGCCTTCTACATGATAATTTACACTCGATATTTTTCTGATCACTCGATAGGGTTCGAAATATCTCTTCAATAACTTCTCGGACAAGCCAGCGGTACGGAATGCGGTGAACACCCACACCAAATTACCTTCCTTGTACGTCACCTCCTGATGCTTCTTGTCGTAGCGTTCTTTGTCTTTGCTCTGAGCCTGCAGGATGTTAAGACGGGATAAACTTCATGCTTCCTTATCGTTGGACAACATATGGTCCACATAATCTTCTGCAGTTCCTGTTGACTGGTACGGCAGTATAGAATCCAGCGGTGTTTCAACTTCCATTCCTTGGACGAGGAAGAACGGGTGTATCCTGTTGTCTCTTGTCGAGCGGTATTGTAGGCGAAGGTCACATATGGTAGGATGCTGTCCAAATTTTCTGATCAACGTCAACATACATCGAGATCATGTCAGTTAGGGTCTTGTTGAGTCTTTCTGTCAAATCATTCGTTTGAGGGTGGTATGCCGTGGTGAATCTGTGAATTGTTCCGTTTAGATTATTTATTTCTCGTATGGTCTGAGACATGAGATTTCTTCCTCTGTCCGTGATGATTTCCCGAGGAGCGCCGTGCTTGAGTATGACGTCTTCAATAAGGAAGGTTGCTAATTCAGTAGCTTCCGCTGTTGTCGCGGCTTTGTTATCGCAAATCTGGTGAGATAGTCAGTCGCGACTATTATCCATCTATTTCCCGTGTGAGATATGGGAATTCTTCCCAGATAATCAATTCCTATCTTTTGAAAAGGCGAGGTAGTTGGCGGTTTTAGGACCAGTAGTCCAGGAGGTTTCTGAGGCACGCCCTTCCTTCGCTGGCATTCTTTACGATGAGCAATGTATTGGGAAACTGTCCTATAAAGTCCAGGCCAATAGAATCTCTTTCTAATGCGGTCATAGGTCTTGGCAAACCCCAAATGACCGGCCATTGGAGTGTTGTGACATCTTTAAGAATTTCGTGCCTCGTCTGTTTTAAGACTACTAGCAGCCGTGGTTTGCCCTCAGGGTCGTAATTTTTCTTATAGAGAACGCCTCCAATCATCTGATACCCTTTTAAATTTTCATTGGCAAGTTTTTTACGGATCCCAACCAAATGAGGGTCTTTATTTTGTTCTTCTGCAACGTCTTGGATAGAAATAATGTGCCCTTCTATCTCCGCGATGTCAGCCAAGGGGCTTCTTTACAAACAGTCAGCGTCTTTATGCTTGTGTCCACTTTTGTAAACGATGTTTATGTCGTATTCTTGTAGTTTGAGGGCCCAACGGGCTGAGTTTCCTGATACCTCCTCTTATCATGACTGGTAGGACCTGCCAAGATAAGAAGGAGTACCATGAAATTCTGTTCTCCTGACAATATATATATATATATATATAATTGAATATACATTTTTGGAAATATATCTGTTAAAATTCAGCAACATAAAAAACTTCAATAAAACATTTAGTTAATCTTATGAATCTAATTATAAAGAAAACTAAACCATTCAAGGGTGAATTTCTAAAATTATATATTTTATTCAACTAACTTTCGGTGTAACATGAAGAATGACTTTCTACAGGAGACCTAAATTAACAAAGTAAACGCTTTATTATTATTATTATTTTATGTCAATATAGTTCTCAATTAGAAAGGACTTCTGTTCAAACCCGAAAGCTCGAGATAGTAAATACATTATTCAAAATAAGATACATTTTTGGATGGTTAAATATTATTTTATATCAAATGAAATCTCGAAAAGTGAGAACACTTTATAAAAACTATTATGTCGTTTGAACTCTAAAATAAAACGATTTTTTATTTCTGTCGCAGTGTATTATTTTGCCTTAATAATTCCTACAATTTGAAATAATTTCGATATTGTCTGATTATGCTCCCAATATTTAAATTTCGCAACAACAGCCACGATATATTAAGAGTATATAATTTTATCAAAAGACATTTCAAGATTTTCCAAAAACGACCTATCTGTTCGCATTGTGTCCGAGTAAATCAAACCATCAACCAACCTTTTTTATCAGAAGACCTACGTACCATCTCTCTCAACGAATTCTAACAGCAAATGTCCCTGAGGTTAGCATATCTATGGCAGAAACATTAAGGAACCAGACAAATAATCCCAGGACTAATCCGATCAGCTGGATGTCCAACGCAACAATTAGCCAATGCTTCTAGAGACTAAGCCGGGAGACCTCGGTACACTCAAGTCTGGGTTATGTACAGTGGATATTAATATCGGTATAGTGCCTACTGAGTACGAAATAAATGAAGTGTATTTTCAAAATGTATATAAAATTACATTACTTTAGCTAAAATGAGAGAAAAATGATCAAAGAATTGAATGATGAAAAGTTTTAGTCGTTAAAATTCACTAAAATCTTACACAAGATGGCTAATTTGATTTTATTTATATAACTTGAGTCTTAGCCCTCAGTTGGACAGAGCATGATTCAAAATATTCATGCCTCTGTTCAGATTATAAAATTGAACTAAACATACAATGCCAATATTTTCTTTAGAACAATTATATCTTGATGCATTAGCGCGCCATCTGTAATGAAAATTGGAAACTATTATAGACGCGTATCAATCTTTCAAAAATGAAATAATTTATACTGCCCTTACTGCGATGGTAGATTAAACTTGTGAAACCGCTGCTAGGGTTCAACACTGATGAGCCAGGCCCTCCCATTAATTTTTCCATCGCAGTAAGGATAGTATAAATTGTTTAATTTTTAAAAGAACCAAACGCGTCTATAATAGTTTCGAATTTTCATAATATTTTCTTTACAAAATTAAGATATCAAGCGTCGGATTATTTTCAATTTTAAAAATCTCAATATCAATTTTAGTATTTATATAAAACCGTAAGATACTGTTGGATCGTTTTTAAAGACAACTCTCAGATTTAAAAAATTAGTTTTTCAACTTCAAACATTTTTTGATATATATATAGAGAGAACGAGTTAATTACCTATTATTTAAGGAAATAAATCTAATTTACATACATCGTTCTAACCAGATTCAACTTGTGTAAAACAAACAATAAAGAAAGTAAACAAATTAATGGTAGAGGGTAAGTTCCTATTTTTACAAGCTTTCACACTCAAAGAATAATCATTTTCTTGCTTCAGATACTTTTTTTTAAGAACAAATAGAATAATAGAAAAATAAACATATTTATAGCCTTACTAAAGAAAATTATTCCGAAAAATTGAAACCATAATATTTTATTTAGGATAGTATACTCCATTGATTAATGCAACCATTGAGCTAAAATAGTTTGCGCGCTGTTGCCAAACGACTTTGATATTGATTGGCTGATCAAGATCACGTAATAGTAAAAACCAATCAGCAGACTTATCAGTCGGCACCATATAAAAAACCTTTTTAGGGTCACTTCGCTCTCGGTCCGTCGCCAAAACAAGATCCAACATGTTCGCAAACATCGTGTTATTTTATTTTAGAGACAAGATACAAACATTTGTATTTAATAGCATAGAAAAGTATAAAAATAATTATTTGATTCATCTATAATTGATTAACGTTATATATTTGCCTTAAGATGGGAGGATGTTCTTTCTGGCCATGTTGGGCAGTAATAAATTCCCCCCTTCTTGGGAGTGCAATAGGCCGAGCTCTCTCTACAATCCTTACATTCAGTTGCTAAAGCTACACCTCGACTGATTGGCCAGTTGAGACCTGGTCTTCTAGTCATACTCCTGAGGCCGCATCAAGCAGACCGAACACAATACACTGTGGCAATGAACCCAGCAAGCAGCAAACCACTAGAATTGCAACACTATATCCCAGGTCCAGGGAGGAAGAGGGTTTAAGGAATAAAAAGGTTTGCTGGGGAAAAGAGAATTCAAGTTTAACCGAAAAATATTCCTTACACTCAGGGTGTCAGGAATATGTAAACCACCATTCAGATGCGCCAAAGATGATGTTGATGGGATCGTACTTGGTCGTCTAGGACAGATTGTCTACATGTAGCCATACGTTTCAGGACAATAAATATTTGTTTTGAGAGCCGTTTTACCAAGTGAAAATACGGAAGCTCTGTTTATTGTGGATATGAATTCACAATACAAACATTCATTAAGGAGTCCATTGTGCTGAAGTCGTAGTTCTGAAGCCGCAGTTCTTCTGAGCGTTTCGAGTCATAGTAAACCTTAATTATGAGGAGAATGCACTACAGAAAGCGGTGAGAGAGAATGATAAATGGACGATGGCGTCATGGTTAAGAGGTAAAAATGGGAGATATTTATAACCAAGGATCATAGAGTGGAGAACACCAAATACTATGTACAGCTCTGGGGCCAGCAACCTGCGGCTCGCGAGCACATGCGGTTCTTTGGATGTGAAGCTGCGGCTCTTTTGTTCCATAAACTTAGTTCTAAATACTTTATTTATGAAAGTACTATTGATTGTTTGCAAGCAAAAAATGTGTGGCTCTTAAAAATCTTAGAAATTTTGTAAATTATTATTTTTGGCTCTTATGACTTATAAGGTTGTAGACCCCTGGCTCTAGCCTACTAGTATGAACTAGTGCCAAGATAATTTGATAGTGTCCTGAGTGGATTACTGAGCAGAACCAGTTGTCTAAGAAGTTCCATGCTGAGGTTGAGTCTGTCCATTAGGTAGGGGTGAGTTGGGCCAATCCAAGAAGGATAGCGGTTTGTGTAAACAAGAGTTAATTTAAAGTAGGTGTAAACCCCCCATACATCATCTCTCTCTTTACTAGGGGGTATGTAACTGTCGGCCGGCAAGCCTAGAAATAAACCGAAAATAATAACCTGAACGAGTTGTGAATTTCTTGCTACCAGACCTCAACCATTTAACACACATAGATGATGGAAAATTTTACCTTCGTAACAGAAAAGTCACCAATATTTATTCCCTTCCTCTGTTCATAGTTTAATATTCACAAATTCATATCGAGATTTATTTATTTATTTATTTATCAAATCAGACGCGATATCCCTACAAGGGATGCTTGCGTCAATAACACTAAATTCAGATACTATATTACATTAAAAAAAATTAAATAATTACAAGATTTGCAAAGATAAGAAAGAGGACATTAAAATCATTCTTGATTTTACATCACAACCAACAAAATAAACAAACCAAAAAATACATATATACAAATAGGTAATAAATAAGGTTTTTTTAACCAAGAGAGAAAATCATAGATATATTTACAGAATTTTCTAAATTTAAAATACGAGTCCTTACTATTTACAAACATAAAAAGATCCTTGTATTCGATGTTTTCCCGGTTTCTGTAGTTCTGGAAGATTGGGCACTCAAGTAGCAGATGACTGGAATCCTGCTTTCTCTTTCCACATAAACATCCCGGATCGTCTATAGCTCCTATTCGAAACAGAAAATCTCCGAAATTTCCATGACCAGTAACGAATTGCACATTGTAAAAGTCAGGGCGGAAATATTTTGGAATGCCCAAAGGGAAAAAGAGACGAAAGTGATCACTTGTATTAGAAAACATATCTTCCATTCTTGTTCTCAAAAATCCTTTTTGGATCGATATTTCATATAATATTTTCTGAATATACTCGAGTGAAAACGAAAATACAAAAGTATTTAATATATTGGAATTGTTTTCGAGTTCTATCTACATATATATATATATACGTATTATTATTGGAATTTAATCTGAAAACTTCAATATATATATTTGAGAGATATAAAGCATTTTAAAATCTATAGTAAATATTAATATATTACGTATAAAAATAAAAAGAAAAGAAGGAAATTTTATTATTTTATTTTTAATATATTGAATAGGTAGAATTTTCAAATTCTCTATCACAAGAAATATTCAATTCTAGAAACGTCTCCACAGGATTTTCCATATTTAATAGAATTTGACCTTTTATCTTCAAATCCAAGCTTTTGTTTGCCAAACGTCGATTTTATATTCCTGTTTTGAAAATTCTCGCTTCTGTAAAAAAAAAAAACAATTTTATTCTCACACTATTATAAAAAAAGATAAAATGTAGTATTATATATAATTGTATTTTTTATTACTTATATTTGTAATTAAAGGAATTTAGAATTTAAAGATAAAAAGTGTCTAAATTAAAATGAAAAATGTCGAAATATAAATTGAAATTGTCTAATTAAAAGTTAAAAACCTATATATTGATTTGAAATGATAGATTTTATATTTTGTTTTATTACTGGATAATTTGTAATTGTATAAGGATGTGAAAGAAATTAAAAAATATCCTATTTTCCAAACCAAAATTCTATATATATTTGAAATGAAATATTTTCTACTTTTTACCATTTATTTTTATTTTATTTCAACACACAAAACGCGATATCCCGGCTAGGGATAATTGCGTCGATTTACATTTTTTTTAAAACAGAAACAGTTATAAACATATTATACAAGAAAAGAAATTAAAAATAAAATGATAATTCTCTCTGCTATTTACAAATTGATATAGATCTACAACATTACCCATTGTCTGTTGTCTAGCGCTAGAAAAGAGTGGGCATTCCAGCAGTAGGTGTCTTGAATCCTGGAATTCGTTGCCACAATGACAGCTAGAGTCTTTTTGATAAAAATCCCTTAAAATTTCCATGGTTCGTTGTAAACTGAGCAATATAAAAATTCGAACGGAAAAATGTTGGAATTCCAAACAGGAAAAAGCTTTGGAATGTTTGATATGTTTTTTGAAGTAATTCATCCATTTTTGCACTTAAAAATGAACGAATTATACTCGGAGAATGCGGTTTAAAAGCATTTTGATCCTCCATCGAAATATGAGCCAAATCATATTTAACACAAAGCAATAACGCGCCATCTATACATATAAAATAAAAGGATTTAAAAGCGCGAATGTTTCTTTTATACATAAAACGAACTTCTACTGTCCTTACTGCGATGAAAAAATATATTGGGAGGGCTTGACTCATCAGTGGTGAACCCTCCCAGCGGTTTCGCCAATTTAATCCACCAGACCGCTTCTCAGAGCTCTAATACTGTATTGGATCATTCTGCTTTTATATGCTACACTGAAGGATGAAATCTTAAAATGGTTTTCATGTAAACTATGGACATAAGTTTATTCCAAACGGCTTTGTCTTTATAGTTTGCTGAAGAGCATTGCTCGAAGCAAATATTTGAATGTAATTCTACTGTCCTATATAAGCTTATGTCCATAGTTTACTTGAAAACCATTTTAAGATTTCATCCTTCAGTGTAGTATATAAAAGCAGAATGATCAAATACAGTATTAGAGCTCTGAGAAGCGGTCTGGTGGATTAAATTGGCGAAACCGCTGGGAGTTTTATTCTGAACATAGGTGGCAGGTGAAAGAAAAAAGAGCTACGTCATCGCTGACCAATTGGAGGCCATCTGGCTGCACCGCCAGAGGGAGTCTCTCCACCGTCTCTATTCTTAGCACCGTCGCCACTAAAGAACAAGGCCTTTGAGCTGCGGCTTTAAATCTTTTGTAAATTCTTTAAATATTTATTGTAAAGAAAATTAAAATAAATTCATTTGTATAGCTTGGGATAATTGCCTGACCAAAGATAAGTACATTTGTTTCTTTAAGCTATTATAAAACATTCTATTCAATAAAGGCCAAACGAGAACAAATTGTTTTGTTAAAATTCATTCTGCTTTTCCTCCTTGCGTATTTGCCAAGTGGGAAACAATACATGGTGCCGAAACCCGGGAATAAATATATTAAAAAATATTTTAAATATAAATAATTATAATTCATTTTGAAATATATTATTAAAATTAATAATAGCAAAAATTGAAGATGGCTGCCAAATTTAAAGCTACTTTAAATATTCTTGAATTTCATTTCAAACAAGTGGATTATTTTGAACAAATTTCGCTCAAGATAATTGAATCGAAGGATGATGCAAATTTACAGACATTTTAACAAGATATTTTAGATATAAAATCTAACATTGAAAAAACTTATTGTAATATTTTAACATTTTCTGAATTTGATGATAAAGTTTACTTTTCTAGAGTTATGCAATACAATGATAATCTTAGAAATTTAGTGGCGAATATCAATAAAGTATCTTGTACAGCCATTTCAAGCAAAATTGATGATCTAAATCAATCAACCACAAGTAAAATAGAACTTGCTAAATTTAATTTACCTTCCTTTTCTGGTGATGTTAACGAATGGCTTAGTTTCAAGCAATTGTTTTCTCTGTCTATTGATTCTAATACCGCTCTAACTGATTCACAAAAGCTGCAATATTTACAATAAGCTGTTATTGGAGACGCTGAACGACTTATTAGGGAATTTCCTGTTATTAATTAAAACTATGCCCATGCTTGGGCCACATTGGTCTCCAGATATGATAACAAAAAAGAACTTGCCTTTTCACAATGTTCAAAATTATTCACTTTAAAACCTTTAAAACTAATAAATTCCAAGGCCATTTTCGAACTACTAGATATATGTAATGAAGCCATGAGAAATTTGAAATCACTGGGTTTGGAAAGAAATACACTTGTTGATATCTTTCTAATACATGTCCTACAAAGAAAAATAGGGGATGATTTGAAAAGGCAATGGGAATTGACGTTGATAGATGATGGTTTTCCATCCTACGAAAATTTTATTATGTTTCTTGAAAAATAAGCAAAAAGTTTGCAATCGATAAAAGGTTATGCTAAAGAGGATAAATCTGTAGTGAAACAAACACATGTATATTATTCTATTTCAAAAGGTGATGATAAATGCCTATTATGCAAAAATTCACATCCTTTATTCAAATGTGACAAGTTCCATAAAGGTTCTCTCCTCGAAAGATGGAACATAGTAAAAACCAATAACCTTTGTTTCAATTGTTTGCGATCCAACCACAGAGTAACGTCATGTAAAGTCACTATGCATTGTAAATCATGCAACAAAAAACATCACACTCTTTTGCATTCCTTCCAACCCGAACCTTTGAATACCACTTCAATTAAAGCCCCAATTGCCCAATCTAGCGTTTCATGTTTTCTCAGTGATACAACAAAGCCCAATGAGACAATCTTATTATCTACTGCTATCGTGAGAGTGAGGGCAGAAAATGGATCGTTTCATCCATGCAGAGCTTTGATTGATACTGGTTCTCAAAGAAGTCTAATAACAGAAAATTGTCGTGAAAAGTTTAATCTTCCTGTTAAAAAGAGCCAACTCACAGTTTTTGTAATTGGTAACCAACCAATACAGCAGTCTGCTAGTGAGACTTTTCTTCAATTTAAGCCTCATTTTTCTGATAGAATATTCAAAATTTCATCCATAATACTCGATCAAATCACTGTTGATTTACCTAATTTTCTGATAAATAGAGATAATTGGCCTCATCTTAAGAATACTTTATTAGCAGATCCCAATTTTGATAAAACGAGTCCCATTGATTTAGTAATTGGTGCAGACCTAGCCCCATTTTTATATACAGGAAAACTACGATTCCAAAATCATCCAGGACCCTCTGCCTGTAGTTCCAAGTTTGGATGGATACTTTCAGGAAATGTTTCCAGTTCTGAGACTGGAAACAGCTATATCTCATTATGCTCAACATCCCAAGGAGATGATAATCTGCGAAGGTTTTTTGAATTGGAATCGGTTCCTGCCGCTCTTCCATTGACTAAAGAGGAGAAGAGTTGCGGGGACATTTATGACAAGAACTTTTGCATATCAACAGATGGAAGATATTCTGTTGGTCTACCGTTTAAATCTGTGCCTGATCTCGGAGACTCTCGTCAGAATGCCATTAACGATTTCTTGCTCTTGAGAGAAAATTGCACAAATCTTCGAATCTTCTTCAGCAATATAAGGATTTCATGATGGAATACCGTTCTCTCAACCACATGGAGCTCATTCCGAAAAACGAACGTGACAAACCATCAGACAAGTGCTATTATATACCTCACCATTGCGTTCTGCGTGAGCAGAGCAGCACTACTAAATTAAGAGTAGTGTTTGATGCATCGTGCAAAACGAGCAACAATTACTCCTTAAATGAATTTTTCATACTGGACCAAAATTGCAGCATGATATTTTAAATATTCTTGTGAAGTTTCGTACCTATACCTATAGCTTTTACGGGAGATATTGAGAAAATGTACAGACAGATAAAAGTGAACTCTTCTGATCTCGACTTTCAGAGAATCTTCTGGAGAAATAGTCCATTGGAATCTTTATTGGAGTATAGATTGCTCACAGTAACTTATGGAATGTCGTGTGCACCATATCTTGCAATCCGTACCTTGATGCAAATTGCCACCGACAAAGAACTCCTGTTCCCAGAGGCATCTGAAATCATAAAAACTGATTTTTATGTAGACGACCTACTTTCTGGCGCAACAACAATCGAAGAAGCAAAAGTTCTCATTGATGATATCCGTAAAATCCTTTTATCTGGTGGCTTTTGCATAAGAAAATGGATGTCAAATGTCCCTGAGGTTCAGAGGTACCAGAAGCGCTGAAAGCACATGATTCATATGAAATCGGAGATAATTCATCTGTTAAGATTCTTGGGATGAATTGGAATCCATCCACGGATAATTTCACAATTACAGTCAATTCACTAAAAGACGTATATTCTAAAAGACAATTGTTATCGGACATTTCTCGAATATATGACCCTTTGGGATGGTTATCACCGGTGATCATTAGCTTCAAGATTCTGTTCCAAACTTTGTGGAAACAGGATTTTGATTGGGATGATCCCTTGTCTGAATCGTTGTGTTCTCATTGGAGGAGAGTGAAGATGGATTTGGCCATGCTAAATCATATTAAAATTCCTAGATATATTTCCTGCAAGGGACTTATACATTCTTTAGAACTCCATGGATTTTGTGATGCTTCCGAATCTGCATATTCATCAGTTGTTTATATGAATTCTCGTTTTAAATCTGGTCATGTTCAAGTCACATTGATTGCTGCCAAGACAAAAGTCGCTCCCTTGAAGGCAACGTCAATACCTCGTCTGGAGCTTTGTGCTGCTCTTCTTCTTTCGAATTTATATGATTCCATTTGCAGCTCATTGCTGTTGCAGATTGACCGAGTAATTTTGTGGACAGATTCCCAGATTGTTTTATGTTGGATAAAATCTGAATCAAAACATTGGAAACCTTTTGTTGGTAACCGGATTGCAGAAATTCAGCGACTAACTCTGCAATCTTCTTGGTACTATGTGTCTACCAAGGATAATCCTGCAGATTGCGCCTCCAGAGGTATAACTTCTTCAGAACTAGTAAACCATTCACTTTGGTGGAATGGTCCTGATTGGCTATCAAACTCAAGTTTACAAGATCCGCTACCAATCACATATGAACTTCCAAAATAAGTTTGTCATGAAAAAAGAAAGACTGTTCCGATTGTTCATTTCACTACTTGTCCTATTCTAGACTTTATTTTTAAATTCTCAACATTCAGGAAGCTGAGCAGAGTTACGGCATGGCTCCTAAGATTTATCCACAATGCTAGATACAGCACATTGTCCTCTAATGAGCTCGATAATTCAATTCGAACTCTTATTCAAATCATTCAAAGTTCATAATTTAAAACTGAAATTCAATGTTGTAATCAAAGCAAAGTACTACCAACAAACGCAAAACTTTTATCCTTAAACCCATTTATTGATTCATCAGGAATTCTACGTGTAGGAGGTCGACTGCGCAAATCCAACCTGCAATTCAATGAGAAGCATCCAATAATTCTTCCTCACAACCATTTTGTTACAGAATTGATTGTTCAACAATTCCACGTAGAGCATCTTCATTCTGGTCTCCGATTAACTCTGTGTGCCATCCGACAAATGTACTGGATTCCATCCGGTAGAATTCTAGTAAAAAAGCTCATTAATCGTTGCATGACATGTTTCAAGACGAAACGCCAAGTGTCAAAACAAATCATGGGAGATCTGCCTATCCATAGAATCATACCCTCAAGCCCTTTTAGCAAAACAAGAATAGACTTCGCAGGACCATTTATAACTAAACCTAATGTCATAAGAACAAAAGTAACATTAAAATCATATATAGCATTATTCATTTGTTTCTCAACGAAGGCTATTCACCTTGAGATAGTTTCAGATCTGTCAACCCCTGCCTTCCTCGCTGCTTTTAGAAGATTCATCTCTCGTCGAGGAAAACCCTCTGATATTTTCACCGACAACGCTACTAACTTTAAAGGAGCTAAGAATATTTTGAATAATATACTCGTACATCAACTTGTAAAGGATTCTTCAATTCAAAATTATGTCGCTAATGAACACATCACTTGGCATTTTATACCTCCATCTGCTCCAAACTTCGGCGGCATTTGGGAAGCAGGAATTAAATCATTGAAGTATCATCTCCTAAGGTGTTTAAAATCTGCAGTTTTAAATTTTGAAGAACTCAATACTCTGACAAGTCAAATTGTGCGTGCTTAAATTCTCGCCCGTTGTATCCGATGAGTTCGGATCCAAATGATTTCAACCCTCTCACTCCAGGACATTTTTTGATTGGAAGACCATTATCAGCACTCCCAGAGCCCAGTTATCACCCTAATGACAACTACTTAACTAGATGGAAATTAATTCAAAGGGCCAGAGATGTTTTCTGGCAAAGATGGTCCAGGGAATATCTAAACAATCTGCAACAACGGTCCAAATGGAAAAACCCCTCTTCCAACCTGAAGGTTGGAGATTTGGTGTTGGTAAAAGACTTTCCTATGCCTTCAATGCAGTGGAGCCTAGGCCGCATCACCAAGGTGTCACCTGGAGCGGATGGCATTGTCCGAATTGTGGAACTTCAAACAGAGAAACAAAATCATCTAATAAGACCCATCTCGAAGATTGCACTTCTGCCATTCTAATTCTTCTTCTTCAAAAAAAAAAACTTTCTACACAATGTGATCCTTTTCTTTTGCCTTGTGTGTGGACTACGTCCACAGGAGGGGAGTATGTTTAGTTTTATTCTGAACATAGGTGGCAGAAGGCGGCGCGCGGCGGAGAGAGAAAGAAGGGCTACGTCATCGCTGACCAATGGGAGGCCATCTGGCTGCGCCACCAGAGGGAGCTCGTCACCTTCTCGAAGATTCTTAGGACGCTCGCCACTAAAGAACAATGCCTTTAAGCTGCGGCTTTAAATCTATTGTAAATTCTTTAAATATTTATTGTAAAGAAAATTAAAATAAATTCATTTGTAAAGCTTGGGATAATTGCCTGACCAAATATAAGTACATTTGTTTCTTTAAGCTATTATAAAACATTCTATTCAATTAAGGCCTAACGAGAACAAATTGTTTTGTAAACAATCATTCTGCTTTTCCTCCTTGCGTATTTGCCAAGTGGGAAACAAAACACTTTCTATACCGCTTTTAAATTTTCTAACCCATTTAAAAATATATATTTTGATATAAACATTTATCACTGTAAACAGCTTTCATTCTGGAGTAAATTTCTAATGGTTTAACTTTTTATGATAAAAAAAAAACAAACACGTATTACTTCTCGCATTTCATACTTGTTGCAACTGTTTGCTTTGGTCGCTATTTTTATTTGAAAACAAAGTTGCCAAATGGTTTCTTTTCATGAGAATATTTTTAATATACCAACAGAATTCAATTTAAATGTGTATACCTATATTGTTTCCTTGTTTTTTTCTATTAAACTTTTATCGTTTTTTATTGATCCACCCTTTTATATTGGACTCACCCATTTTAATTTTAATCATTACTAACTAATACACTAAACATGGGATACTGCTTTAATGTTAATATATATTATTATTCAGGTTGGATATATCTCGCAAAACGAAAATTTGTGTTCGATAATAAAAACGAGCCAAACAAATAATATAACTAAATATATATAAAATTCGCTGAATGTTTACCTAATATTTAGTTAATTGCATTCATTAAAGTTAAGAAAGTAGAAAGCCTTTGATGCCTTCGATGTTTTATTTTTTAAGGATACAGAGAGAATTTTATTCATACGTTGTTATCACTTGTGTCTTCAATAAAGAAAACTATAATATATTTCAGAGTTATTGTCTGAATCCCGATATACATGCTATGCGGTACAACCTCCTTAAGTATTGACCATGAGTGTATGTCTGATGCAGCACATGCTGTTTTCGAGACTAACAAGCGGCTAACTCTATAATTGAAGCCATTACGTCGACCAAAAAGGACCTATATTATTACAAAGTGTAAACATAGAGTTTAAAAATAATAATTTATTTCAGAAATAATCACACCATTATGATATACACATTTCTGTCACTGATGGATAAAATTTCTTAAATTGAAAACGTAGCCAACTTACTGCTACAGCTTCCATATCAGTTTCCAATTCAAAACCTGTCCTCTTTTGAGAACTCCAAAGACATAAAGGTCGCTTTAAGGAATGAGTCTGGACTATATATGAAGCCAGAACTTGGAATTTGTCGCCTTTGTGAGGACGACACTTGAAAGTCAGCAGACCGTTTATTCTGTATTTAAATTTACTCAGATGGAATTTACGATTCTATAAATGATATTCCTTTTATAAGGTGAAATATATATATTAACAGGCTCTCCAGGGACACGTTTCTTTTTTGAAAATTTTAGATCTCTAGCTCTCGGGCATGAAATCTCTTCTGCAGAAGTAAATACGATGTTATATTTTATAACAGAAATTGAATCTTGCATATAATAATTAGAGATTCCAGAATGTTTGAATGAGAACAACATGACGATAAATTTATATTTACGATCAATGGTCAATATTTAATTTTTCATATAATCATAGAATTTTTATGACTAAATATGTAACACATATATTCCTGTTATGAATTTTTTTAAAAAATAATCATACGCGCCTATATAATAGTTTCGAATTTTCATAACAGATTCAACTTTATTCAACTGTAAATACAAAGCGCGATGTCCCGCCAAGGACACTGGCGCCCAAAAGAAAGCAACACAAGAGAGAGAGAGAGGGAGAATCTATTAACATATGCTCAAGGCATTTACCAAATTCCTGAAATTGATTTCAAACAAGCATACTATATACATAGGTAATTTAATTTAAACACATCTCAAATTAAAGAAAAAAGGAAAAAAAATCATATATACAGCACATAGTTAATTATACCTAACACATGAGATTATTTAAAAACTTTGATATATATTTACAAAAACTATTGAATACAATGTATGAATCCCTGCTGGATATCAGTTCTCTTGGATCGGTACAGAGAATACCGTTATTGAGTCTGTAGTCTTGAAATGCTGGGCACTTAAGTAAAAGGTGAGTAGAATCTTGAATGCGGCATCCACAAAAACAGCCCGGATCCTCCGATGCATGGATTCTTTCCAGAAAACTTCCGAAATTACCATGGTTGGTTACAAATTGTGTGTTGTGGAAATTAGGGGGAAAATAACTTGGAATACCCCGGTTGAAAAAACTTGTAAATGTCTCGTTTGTATTATTCAGTAAGAGCAACATTCTTTCGTCTATATAGGATTTAGTTATAAAGGGAATATCGATGTTGTATTTTTGCTTGTCCTCGAACGATAAGTTATTAAAGTCATATTTCATATTTTTTGCTTCAATGTAATCTGCAATCAATGGAACCCTAGCCAAACTGTGAACACAGTTGTACGAAGTTGTCTTGTATGCTTGAATGCTCCATATTAGTATCTGATATTGCATTGAGTTTAATTTTTGTATCGTTTTTTTGTTTAAAAATTTGAACCAGATTTCTGATCCATATGTTAAAGTTGATCTGAATAAAGATTTATACAATGTAATTCTTTTATGGGAGCTCAAACCCCATGATTTGCTGCACAGAGAGAATAGAAATTTTTTTATTCTTAGAGTTCTGCTCACTATTTCCTCTATATGAAAAGCAAAATTTAATTTGTTTTTTCTTCTATGATTCGCAATTGTTATTCCCAAAATTTTTATTTTTTGTACTGGTGAAATTAATCCACTCTTAAATTTAACTGGGATCTTCTCTTTATTATGCAAGAACAAAATGTTTGTTTTTTCGGGACTGATTTCTAACTTGTTCTTAATACACCACAATTCGATAGTATTTATTGCTTCCTCTATAACTGTTTTTAGTGATGTTAGATCTTTATTCCAGCATATGATCGCAATATCATCCGCATAACAAATCAACTCACTATTGGGCACCTGAAAATTCAACAGCAAATCGTTCAACAAAATTGTCCACAGAAGTGGAGAAAGCGGACCGCCCTGAGGACACCCCTTAGTAATTGGCTTTGAAGTTGTTAGATTGTCGTAACTGAATGAGATGATCCTGGAATTTAAATATGATTGTAAAATTTTGATCAGTTTTTCCGGTAAATTGTCTGAATCTATTCTTTTGATGATCGCTGGCCACCAGGCATTATCAAAAGCCCCCGAGATATCTATTGTAATTAGTGCCGACAGTTCTTTTTGCTTATGCTCCATTAAAACATCGATTACAGTATTCAAAGCAGTGATAGTTGACTTTGTCTTGATAAATCCGTGCTGCCTCGAGCTTAACAGATTGTTTTGAATATAAAATTCATATATTTTATTTTTGAGAATTTTTTCTAGAATCTTTGAAAAATTGGATAATAAAGATATCGGACGGTAGCTTTTAGCTGATTCATAATTGGTTTTGCCGGGTTTGGCTATTATTTTGAGTGCTGCTGTTTTCCATTTTTTTGGGAAGTATCCTATTTGAATACATTTATTAAATAATGAGTGTAAAATCGGAAGTATTAGTTGAAAAGCATTCTTTATCATATTATTACTAATATTGTCTGGACCAGGAGCTTTATTTACATTAATTTTGTCGATTATCTCTTCTATTTCTTTCTTATGAATATTGCATGAGTTGGAGTTTGTAAAGTTCGGTGTATAGTTCCTTATTGATATATGGTGAGCAGTATCCGATATAGTTGTATCATCAGGAATTAGTTCATCAATCAGATCTTTTATTAGAGATTCTTTAGAATCTACTGGTGCCTGTTCAATTATTGGTAATCCCTTTTGTTGATTAGAGGAACTCAGTTTTTTTAAGGTTCTATAGGCGTTTCCAAACGGATTATTAGATCCATTTTCTTCTATAAAATCTCGCCAACTATTCCTCTTAGCTTTTCTTATACTATTTTTATATTTATTTCTGACAGACTTATATTCATTAACACTAATTGCTTTATGATGAAAGTATAGATTTCTCACATAATGAAAATACTTTTTCTTTTGTTCTAATTCTTTGTTCCACCACTTGATCCCGGTATCGAAAGTGAAGTTGGAAGATTTCACCTCCAGTGATTGATATGCAGCTTCCAGAATTATATCCGTTAGCCTGTCAACTACCATGTCAATATCAGTTTCTTTTTCGACCTTTTTTATATCGTTTTCCAATCTTCTTTTTTCCTGTTTAGAAATTGTATTTGAAAACAGTGACCAATCTGCTTTCTTTTCGCTAAATTTCCATGTAGATTTTTGTTGATTGTTTGTAATATCTAAGTTAACATTGATATCAAATGAAACTGTCACATGGTCGGAAATATTGGTTAATTCAAGGGTTTGCCAATTGTTCACCAGTTTCAATGAATGTCTATTTGAAATAGTGAGATCTATTATGCTTTTATTACGACAGGTAGGAGTTTTGTTATTGTGAATAAATAGATTATATTCATTAATAATAGGTTGCATTTTATATCCGTTAGAGTTTGTAATTCTATCAAACCAGACCGGGTGACGGGAATTGAAATCCCCACAGAGGACTAGGGGAGTACTCTCGAAGGTAGCTATCAATTTCTTTAAAAAGTTCAAATGTTCGTCCTCGCATTTGTTTGGAGGGATATAAAAGTTTGCTATTATCGTCCTAGATTTAGGTGTATTTATAGAGATTGATGTACAAAACTGATTTGTGAAACCCTCCAACTTCCTATATTTTATATTTTTATTAAATATAACCGTTGCAGTATAAGTGTTTTCTGTTGAGGAACAATGTACTATGTGCGAGTCCATATCGAACACGACCTTTCTATTTAAGACATATGGCTCTTGAAGAAGGAGAATATCTGGAGGATTGTCTCTAATTGAGCTTCTGAGTTCGGTAGTTGCAATTATACTTTTCCTTAAATTCTGTTGTATACAATTAAATTTTCCTATTGTTAAACTTTTTGCTTCTTTCATAATGGACATTTATGCAAAACACTTATTAAAATTTATGAGATTATTTCTGTTCTATTCTACCTCCAAATCATAAAAATATTGGGTTCTATCTATAATTCTATCTACTTGTGTTTTGTAAAGAGGACAGTCCGTCCCATTAACCCTGTGATTAGTTTGTTTATTTCTGTAAATTGGGTGTTTAGAACAGTTGTGACAACTCAGTACATTCGAGCAGGAATGGGTTCCATGGACCCCACAGATATTACAGATTTTCTCATTTGTGCAGTCTTTTAGCTTATGGTTTGGATTGTATTGATAGCATTTTTGACATTGTTTTACTAAGATCTTATCTTGAATATGGCAACGTTCTAAATCAGTGTATAGAGTATTGTTATTTTCTTAATTGTTTGATATGCTTTTGGTGAAAGTCTTAAAACTATGTTTTGTGTTGCAGTATTTGATTTCATTACAAACAGCATCCTTATTTCGTCCTCCATTCCCCTTAATTCTGGATTCATGTTGCAGATTGTCTTAATAAATGTTGTTGTGTCCGTTATTTTAGAAACATTTTTGACCACAACCGTTGGCGCGCCAATGCATCATAATATAATCCTATTAGCCGGTTTCGTTTATAGTTTAACATGTGCTCCTTGTCAGGATATGCCATTTTTATTTTTAATATCAACACCTGACCTTTTAATATTTTAAAATTATTTTTTCACATGTTAAGCGTATTTATGCAAGTTTGGCCTTAAATACCCATTTCTTGGTTTCTCAAGAAGCCTCTGTCCCAAAAATATTTTTGGTCGCAGTGGTACAGCTTACACCACTCTGACGAGCGCTAACAGCGCGAAACGCGTTCGTGGATGGGTTTTAATATTTATTAAAGAAATTGGATTGGCCAAATATCATCGAACAGGCTATATCAATGTTTAGTTGATTTCTGTTCCACCAGATGGCGCTCTGCCTTCTGTAAAGCACATGGTGCACGTGGTCAGGATATACCATTTTTATTTTAAATATATTTTGTGAAAATTATAAAGAATAAAAAAGGTAAGGTGTTGCTATTTTAAATAATTTAGGGGTATATGTTGACAACTAACATTAGCGTTTTTTAGACGACAGAAGTGATCTAGATTTGTCCCACTAGATGGCGCTCTGCCATCTAAATCTGCTTATGTTAGCAGTCAGGTTATGCCCCTAATTTATTTACAATATATTATACATATTTTTTAAAATGAAAATTTCTATATAATATATAGAATTTTAAGTTATAATATATACATACACATTTTTAAAAAATAAATTCCTAAGACGAAAAACTCATTTGTATTTTTGAAATATCCGTAATAAATGTTTTGTTTTCAAATTTTTTTAAAATCAAATTTTTTCATCTAATATTTATCAATTAATGTTATTTATTATGTTTGAAATATCATCTCAGATATATATACTACGTAAACGGAGGTTTCAGTGATAGTAAATAGTAAGAATTCATATATATGGGGGAATTAATGACTCTGTGTGTAATAAAATAGTGGTGAGAGATATTGTGTGAAATCACAAATATAATAGTTATTTGGTTTATTCAGTTAAAAGGGATATAAAATCTATCAAGAGATAGAGAGAAGCTACAATAAAATTTAAAAATGTTCAATTTAGGAAATTTTTAAATTTTTAAAATATTTTATAATATAAATGTAGAATACGATATATACACACAAACAGCTTTATAAACACTACCGGTCTTATACAGATTCACCACAGGAAGGAAACATGGATGGAACTCCTATACTCCAGGCAGCGCAAAGCCCAACAGCCTCCTGGTCCGACACATGTCAGGTGGCCACACCGTGCATAGGTTAGCGTATCACTGAAAAGGCGAGTGTGGATTTATATACGAAAAAATAAATAAATAGTTTTCAATGATTATAATTTTTTTTTTAACACGAAGCAATAACGCGCCATCTATACATATAAAATAAAAGGATTTAAAAGAGCGAATGTTTCTTTTATACATAAAACGAACTTCTACTGTCCTTACTGCGATGAAAAATAAATATTAGGAGGGCTTGGCTCATCAGTGGTGAACCCTCCCAGCGGTTTCGCCAATTTAATCCACCAGACCGCTTCTCAGAGCTCTAATACTGTATTGGATCATTCTGCTTTTATATGCTACACTGAAGGATGGAATCTTAGAAATGGTTTTCAAGTAAACTATGGACATAAGCTTATAGGACAGTAGAATTACATTCAAATATTTGTTGGATATGTAGTCCATATGTTGGAGCTTGGTTCCTGACAATGTTAGCCAGGACTTCCTTTCGCTCCTTCAGCCTAAATAGTCTGGTCTCAGGTGAGTGACGATATGTGGCAGAGCTTGTTATTGACTATACTTTACGAGACCAGACCGGCGGATTGACTACCGAGAATGTTTTCCTTTCGCAAGACTGCGTTGTAGCAATCTTTTTGAATAGAGGAAGGACGCCTCACTCGTTTTAGCTAACTGACTCACTTTATTGAATCATTCACTCATTTTATATACATATATATTTACATAATTAAAAGAAAGAAATAAAAATTTACATGGTTATAAATCAATGCAGCCTTTGTAGATCATTTAACCCTGGATTTTGATCTATGGCTATTCCGAATACCTCCTTGAAATTGAACCAAGAATTCGCTTCTCCATTGAAGTGAGGCAACTCGTACTTGGGCAAATTCACTGTTTCGAGGCCTTTTGCTTGTTTTGCGTCAGCTGTACTTTGTATTCCTTCTAATGCACGTCTAAGCTTTATTTCCAGTTTTTCCATTTTATCTTGAATTGTTTCATACCTTTCGAGTTCCTTCTCTTCATCTACTTCCTCCTGTTCAAATAACTCATCGAATAGGATTTTTGTTTCAGTTTTTATTTCTGACTAGCCGAATGACCCGGGCAACGCCCGGGTTTTACCCTATTAAATGTACCCTGTTTCGCCCGTGGTCTCTGTTTTTTGGAATTTTTCCCGATATAATTTTGTATCTGATAATCAAACTAAACCCAGTATTCTTTTACCTATGTATGGAAATTTTGGTTTGAATTAGTGAACTACTGCGAATTTGTAGACGAATGACCCGGGCAACGCCCGGGTTTACACGATTAAATGTATATTACATATGGAAGATGGACGTAGTTCCCGGAGGGCACCCGCGAGGTCACTCTGCCCCCGCGCAACTGTCCAACGGGGAGCGCCCCGCGCCGTCAAAATCGTCACGCGTTCTAGAGGGCGCTGCTTGTGAGCTCAACCGGCCGTCAGCCGGGAGATCTCATTTACTCGGCGGGGGGGGGGCAGGGGTCAGGGAAGTCACGTGCTGCGCCGGCAGCCAATCGTCGCGCGCCGCCGTCGCCCGCTTGAGTGTTCTAGAGGGCGCTGCTCGTGAGCTAAGTTGAATAATTTGAATATATAGTTTTAATAAATGATTTATATATATTTTAAAATAGCCTATCGTCTTCCTCGTTATTTTTTACCTATGTATGGAAATTTTGGTTTGAATTAGTGAACTACTGCGAATTTGTATAGGAGTCATACAGACAAACAAACCAACAAACAGACAAACAAACATACAAACATTCATTTTTATATATATAGATATACCTTCATCCATCAGTTTCAATTCATCGCAGTAAGGACAGTAGAAGTTCGTTTTATGTATAAAAAAAACATTCGCGCTTTTAAATCCTTTTATTATATATTTTTTTGATCAAATTGATATAAAAAAGTAAAAAATAAACATTTCTATTTGAAATTCTTGTTTCTAATTGAACTAAAATAATGCTTAAAACGAAGTTTAAAATTGACCTAAATATTGTTACGTAGAAAGAAAATCACATTCCAGAACGAAGAGATAATGTTTTAGAACGTTCAAGAAAAGGTAGAAAAATCGGAGAACAACCGATTGGCCAATCTAAAGCGATTGCGCAACCGCTTTGTGCTGGCGGCTTTCTGATTGGCTTACCAAGCGTTACCGTTCTGGAAAGATCTACTCCGGGATATACAGGGAGGAGAAACTCATGCCAGGGGGAGAATAAAGATAAGAGAAGAAGAAGAACGAAGCTACGTGGTGGACTCCAAGCAAGCTGCTGTCTCAAGAGGTCGGACTGCTGCTTACCGCCGACGCCGGTGTACTTCCTGGAAGATTCTAGAAGGTTCTACGAACTTCTGTCTCCTGTTCTGCTCCTGCTTTCCCTCACCGTGCTGCAGTTGGTGAGTTTGTAAATGCTGTTTTATTTATTGTTGTTTCATTTTTGCACTCTTCTGTAATTATTTTATCGATTAGGCTTAAATAAAATCCTGAAGATCCTTTGTACCCACGGAAGTTATTCTTTGTCAACCAACAACGCAACAATATATATATATATATATGGTAATTTGAACCAACAACCCCATACTGTGTATATAACTTATAATAAGATTGTCCTGTTGTATATAGAGACACATCTATACATAATTATGCGCATGATTAATCTGTGTCATTGCATCGCCATATGTAATGTAATTTGTACAAAGTGGATAAATAAATAAAATCTGTAATAGATTTAAGAGTTGAGCTAAAGCAGAGATCGAGCATAGTATTGCCAAAACAACAAAGTCTAAAGATGGAAGTCATAAATCAGGTCGATTTACAATTCCCACAAACAAGGCCACCCACACTGTCACATGTGGTGGAATGCAGAGACCCCTCTCACACCTGGACATGCCAAGGCCCCCCTTTCTCAGAAACGCCCCTGTCACATAAGGTCGCCCCGTCTTTAACCTATAAATACATCACCTTACAGTGACTTGACAGTTTAGTTCAGTTCAGTACAGTTTAGTTTAGTTCACCCTTAGAGCAAGCCGCGTCGGTCGTATGTTATGTCGATCTCATCCAACATGTAGTTAGGAAGAACTCGTCTATCTCCATCTTTTCGCTCCTAGCTCAGCTTTTATCTGTTACGGAACTTTCTTAGTGCAACTGTGTCTTCGTTTTTTGTGTGGATATCCCCAAGCTTTTCCACTCTGCCTCGACCACGACTGCCTGTATTTTGTGAGAACTTTTAAAGGTCTTCCAAGGTGCAGAGAGGTACTGGAAAACTCTACATCCTGACTGTTCCTCTCGGTCAACACAGTACAACAAGAGCTACCAGGACATCTTATATTTCAGTAGTCGACAAGATCTCTTATTACATTAGTCGACAGGATTCTCTCTACAAGACGACCAAACTTCAACTTTCAACTCTACATATTACATGAGTCGACAGGATCTCATCACAGATAAGTCGACAGCAACTCATCATCACATTTAAGTCGACAGGATCTCTACAAAAGCTACTGGAATTCTCTATATATTTCAGAAGTCGACAGGATATTCTATAAGTCGACAAACACCAAACTTCAACTATTATTTCATATATATATATATATATATATAAATGAAAATGTTGTGTTAAAGTGTTGAAGGTAAAAAATATTAAAATGTTGTTAGGTACATTGAATTATTAAAGTTTAAAATATTGTCCTGTATAATGTCGTGTATTCCCAGGTCTTTTACCTTACCTATACTTCACATATTTTTTTCTTGAAATCTTTGCGTATTTGTATTTTTGAAACTTCATCAGTTGGTAAATTTAAATTTTTAATACAAGTATTTTCAATTTTAAAATTAAATACACACGCAACTTTATTAAGACCACCGGTCTTATATAGATTCACCGCGGGAAGGAAGCATAGATGGAGCTCCTATATTCCAGGCAGCACAGAACCCAACAACAGCCTACAAGTCCGATGCATGTCCAGTGGCCACACCGTGCATACATCAAGGTTAGCGTATCACTGAAAAGGCGAGTGTGAAATCAGCCGCGTTCTAGTCTTCGCTTTTTTCATCCAAATGGACCACGACATTCGGCGATTCTATTAATCTCCTCCGAACGTTGACAGTGGTCTTGTAGAATTTATATAAACCAAAAAGAAGACTTTAATCAAACGTCATTGCATTCATCCAGTTATATATTTGTTGACTATCGGATTGAGACATGGATAAGTCGCCCAAAAGTTATTTTCTCTCTTTCTCCAAGGCATAAACATTAAATTATATATAAGCTTTTCAACACTGTTATTTGCATATATATTATGTTTACTTCTGGCCTCAAATTCGCCTCTACCACTTCACCACCTAATTTTTTTAAAAAACAAACTGGACCAATTTCATAACTACTCCCTGAGACGTTATATAATCAAAATCACCCATGAATTGATGAGGGAGATAGCCTGAAACTAGAGTATATAGGTTGGCCTTTGTCTGATATTGTCAAAACCTTTCTTGTGGGTCATTCTTTATTATCAGAAATTTGTTCTGTAATGGGGTAAAAAACAAATTGCATTGTGTCAATGAAATTCAAAGGGATATTTGCTTTTTTTGATACGCAAATAATATTCTCTATGAATATAAGTATTATCTATTTTATTATCATTCACAAAGCACGCGATATCCGTCTTGGATATTTGCATGCATACACAAGTTTGGGAGCTTTTACAGTAATATATATATATTATTAATATGATTTTAGTTATTATAATAGAAAATATTAACGTATTAGTCAGTTAGTTAACGATTTAATTACCCTATAATGAATATTAGTGAACATCACAGTTAAGAACAGAAATTTAGAGCTATTTACACAGCATATAACTATTTACCATTTATTACAGCCCAGGCTATCTATTACTAAAAACATTCTACAAAATCTATTAAAATTTATATAAATATATCTATTATTAACTATTTGATTTAGACAATTTATATTTATTTGATTTTTGACTCTCAAGTCCTCTACAAGTCGACAGTCCGTTAGAATATGTACAGAAATTTCTTCTTCTGCACCACATGAGCATTTAGGCGAATCCGTCTTTCTGACCTTGTACAAATATGATCTAAAGTTACCGTGTCCAGTAAAAAATTGAACGTTGTAAAAATTTGGCTTGACATATTTGGGTATTTGGGAATCAGTAAAGAAGGACTTGAAAATGGTGTTAGTCTTCTCATAGTATTTCTGAAAATTTTCCCTTATATAATTAGAAATTATATTCCTACTTGAAGAGTCAAATCGATTGTAATTTATTTCGGTTTTCAGCATGTTAGATTCAATATATTCAGTAAGTTTGGGGACTTGTGCAAGTATGTGTGTACAATCCGATGATGTTGTACTGTAGGCTTGTATACAATGATTTAAAATAGTATATTGAAGAGAATTTAGTTTCTCCTTAGACTTTTTGTTTATGAATGGATACCATATTGAATAACCGTATGTAATTGTACTTCGATATAATGTCTTATACAGTATCAGTCTTCGTCTAAAGTCTAGACCCCATGCTTTCTTTGTCAGGCCAAATAGGTATCCACTAGCTCTAGTTACTTTTATGATCGTTTCATTGACGTGAGGCGTAAAGTCCAGTTCGCTATTGCATTTATATAAATATATAATATTTTTGTTTTTCCATCTGACAATTTTAATTTACGACTTTCACACCACTCATTGATTTTTCTTAATACGTTATCTATTGCCTTTCTTAGTTGTTCAGGAGTTTTATTCCAACATATTAACGTAATATCATCTGCATATCCTATTGTTTCACAGTTATCATCCAGATTATTATCCAGTATCTCATTAATAAGAATATTCCATAATGTGGGAGACAGTGGTCCTCCCTGTGGACATCCTTTACTTAGTTTCTTATTAATTTCAGTTGAGGACTATCTAAATCTTATTCTTCTATTATCAAAGTATGATTGTAGAAGTTTTATCATTGAAGCCTGCACACCATCTTCATAATCTATTTAAGCATATATTCTCTCCTATAGGCATATATGATCGTGTAATTTTGAACATACAGTTAAATCTGTCTATAGCACCCCCTCTTAATAGCGCCTTCCTCTCTGAAGCACCCGATTTTTAACATTAAAATGTGAACATTTTACATTAAAAGTGACCTGTTTATAGCACCACCTCTCTATAGCACCCTAATTTGGTAAACCCCAAAAGGGGGCGCTGTAGACAGATTTAACTGTATTTGATCGGGTTTGTCAATACAAAAATATTTACAATACTTAATTAAGTACTATGCAAAAGGTTTCTGTTCAAATTTATTATAATTAGCAAACCTCTGAGTCAAAGAACCTTTCTACATGTATTTCTTCCAACTATATATATTTAAAATATATATTTATTTGTACACAGTCCTTATATATTCGCGACTAAACTCGAACCTATTACAGACCCGCTGCACATTTTTGAAAAAATAATAAAATAAATATTCAAACCGGGTCAGATGTGCTCGAATCCAGTAGCAGGCTGTGTACAGATATTTATTTTAAATGTATATATTTAGAGGAAATGCTTGTAGAAGATTTCTAAAACCCGAAAGCTTGCCAATAAATAAACATTTTCGGCATAGTTAATTAAGTATTTAAAATTTCAAACATATTCAAAAATGAAATTCTCAGCAGAAACCGTTATCAATCACCATAAAACCAAAGCGATAATCTAAATTTGAAAGAACAAATATTATTATGAAACGATAATCTTAAAAATGAAATATCTCTTGATAATATGCAAATATATATTTAAAAGTAACATATTCCCTTCCATAATGGCCTTACCTCTATCTCTCTTTATACACATTTCCCACATTTCTGAAGTAATCAGGATAACCTATCTTAACTAGCATTCATTATAGGTCTGGTAAAGAAATGTAAATTATCACAGAGTTATCTCGAGCAATAAACGAGCTCCCTATCAAATAGGACTACATAAAGATAGGGAAATATATTGGGGGCCAACCGAACACTTATAACTTTTTATTTGAAGACAAATTACCACTTCTGATAAATATGCATTAGCCTACTCTATTTCTTTCTCTCCTTTTATTCAGAATCCTGATGCTCTCTTAGAATATATATTTATATATTTAAAGGTCAACCTCTTGGATGTGTTTGTTTATTCAAAAATTATAAAGTTATATTTTCTTTTGATTCATTTTACCTGTTAATTTAAATATTATATATGCTTATAATACATAGTTTAATTATCAACCTTATATAGTATTTTTATAATATTAAACATATGTATGCTAATTTATATATATAAAAATTAATTTATTTATCATTTTAAAAAATATATGGTATATTAAAATCGATAAATTGGCTTTAAATAAAAAATTGAAAGGTGCTAATAAATATAATTTCCAATTCAAATATTTTACTGGATTTTATAAGTATACATATTTAATATAATATATTTATAATATTATAATCATATATTAACTCTTTAATAATACAATATAATACTATATAATACCTCCTGCCATATCCTTATATATTTGATTTTTAAATATATTCCCCCACCAGTAATATACTTGTGAAAATCTATATAGATAATACCGTAACTGAGTTTTCCATTGTGAGTCCTAAGCTATCTCCTCCGAAGATTCTGAACTACACATAACGATCTATATACCAAAATTTTCGTTATTTTTTTCTTCGTATGATAGTTCTGTTTTTATTTTCCTAATGTTAACAGTTATTTTTATTTTTTAATTTTATCTATTTTACAATCGTAGATTTTTTGCATTTATCATCATCAATTCCTTTGTTTTTAAATGCGTTCTTTTGTCTTATTACCTTTTACTAATTTATAATATATATTTCGTATTTCTGATTCATTTGATTATAATTATAATTTGTAAGTACTTTGTTATAGTTTTTCATTTAAATATAGCTCAATTTTTGTGTATGTTTTCTATTTGCAGTATCTTTCCTAATGTCTTTGGCAACATTTTTTTTCTCATAAATAGGCTGAGGTTATATTATTTTTCGAATTGTAGATTGAATTATTACTTTTATTCTATAATAATTATATTTTGTAAGTGTTAGTTATAGTTTTTCATTTGAATTTAGCACAATTTTTGTATCTGGTTATCTTTTTTGGCATCTTTTCATCTCTCTTTGGCATCTTTTCTTTTCTCATTAATAAGACCTAATCCGAATAATTTAATAGTGTGTGACGTTTCAGCAACAGCATCAGACAAAAGAATAAATGAACTAAAGAATAAAATCTCATTTATTCTTTTGTCTGATGATGGTGACATTGCTGTTGCCAAAACATCACACACTATTAAATTATTTGAATTAGGTCTTATTTTCTTGTATTAATTTGTTATAGTTTTTCATTTGAATTTAGCTCCATTTTTGTGTCTAATTTTCTTTTTTGCAGTATCTTTCATAATGCCTGATTTGATTACTTGTTCTGTTATAGTTTTCATTTGAATTTAGCTCCATTTTAGCAGTATCTTTCATAATGCCTGATTTGATTACTTGATCTGTTATAGTTTTCATTTGAATTTAGCTCCATTTTTGTGTCTGTCATTTTTTTTCTTCTCATAAATAGGCTGATGCTGTATTTGTGTAATCATTGTTGCTTTTTGTGTCTGGTTTCTTTTTTGCAGTATTTTTTGGAATTCTTTTATTTTTCATCAATTGTTTCCTCACATTCTTGGAATTTTCTTTTTATGCCTGTCCTGGCATTCAGTTTTATAGTTTTCCTCTGCTTGGTTCTTATTTTACCTTTTTTTCAACGTCTTCTGTCATGCCTCGAAAAGGCCGTGGAAGACTCACTCCCCTAACCGCTAGGCGTGCTAATATGACTCGCCGCAGGAACAAAACCCCAATTGCTATTTCTCTTGTTTACTTTTTTACCAATGCCTATAATTTTTCACCTGAAAGATTTTATTTGTTATTCAATAAACTATTATCAATTATTTTTGGTCTTCTTTTTATTTACTTATTTTACTGGGGGTTGGTGGAAGGATGGTCTAAGCCGTTGGTTTTCGACCGCTACGACCCGGGTTCGATTCCCGCATTGGGCACTTTTTTCTGAAAAAAATAAAAAAAAAGTGCTCCAATGGCTTCCGATTCTTGCAAAAGTCCAACCCCACCAGCAAGCGCAAGTAATCAAACGGGGCTCTGGCACATTTGTAAATGCAAAGTCGAACTGCTTTTCACATGTTTAGACATGTGATGTACTTACAGTAAAAGCAGTCTACCCACCATGATTATTAAGGCCTGTACCATGTGTACTAGGGATAAGCAAACAAAAAACTTATTTTACTCATTGATCTATACATACAATTATTTGCATACAATTATATACATACAAATATATGCATACAATTATATACATACAATTTTCTACATTTTTGCACTCTGCAGTCTAATATGTTGTTAATAATAGGGGTTTTAGACAAATATCAACTGTTGAAATTTGAATTTAAAAATAGTTGAATTATCGAAAGTGTCGAATTAGTTTGTCATATGATAGGCCGTAGGTCGAGACATCAAAAATGGTCGAATTATCGTGTGTTGAATTAATTAGATTATATTGTATATATAAAAATATAGAATTGTTGTTTTTAATGAGGTCCTTTAAATGAATTTATTCCTTTAATATGTTGTCATATCTGCAATATAGTTGTGTTGTTTGCAATTTGCTTTTTTTTCCCTTTCAAATATATTTGTCTCCTCTGAAATATAGTTTGTAAATTTATATTCTAATTTATTTTCTTATATCTCTCATGTCCTTGAAGCACATATACTGACAGTGCCCAAAGTTGAACACACTGTATAATGTCTGAAATATCTTTGTCCCCTTCGGATACCAACTTTCGCTTCATTCTAGAGAGGCTTTATGTTTCACTAAGGTTGGCTTTTGCTATGACTATAAAGAGGGCTCAAGGCCAAACCTTTGCTACAAGAGCCTGTGTTTACGCACAGACGACTTTATGTGACTTTTTCAAGTGTGCGAACTTTGGATAGCATACATGTAAAGTTGAACCCAAGTATATATAAAATGTAGTTTTTAATGAGGTCATTTAAATGAATTCCTATTATAAATCGTCTCCTCTGAAATATAGTTTGTAAATTTATATTCTGATTTATTTTATCCTATTTTTTTTCATTTCCAAAATATATATTTACACTTTTCACCAATGCCTAAAGTTTCTCACCTGAAAGAAAAAAAAACTCCGCCTTTGCCGGTCCCAAGCCAGGATGAAAAAGGAGGAGGGGGAGCAGTAACAAGCTCACTAAAAAAACCTGGGCTCAGCTGGCCCGGCTGATAGTACCTCGTAAGGGCTCCTAATCCAGGGATACAGGATGAGCAGCGTTTGTACTCCATGTTAGGAGCGGCTGCACATGAGTCTGTTCCTAATGTCAGAGGCGCCATTTCTTTTGGAGCTAAGTCAGTGGCCTGCCACTGAGTAGTGCTCCCAGTCTTGATGACAAAGGCAGACGCATTCTACTTCACCCAATCATGATGGTTGTTAATTTCAAGCTTTACAAGCTTGACACTCTAATATGATTGAGTGAAGATAAGAAAGGAGAAGAAAATATTTTTTGTATTTTTTTTTGGCAATAATCTATTTATTATCAATTAATTTGATTTTGGTCTTTATTTATTATTCCCCTGCTCTATACATACATTTTGTACATTTACAATGTCAGCCGTTTTATGTAATACCTTTTTAGCAGTGAAGTTATATTTAAGCAACAATCAATTGTTGATATTTAAAATGGTCGAATTATCGATAGTGTTGAATTACAGTTTGTTATATGATAGGCTGTAGGTCAGGACAACAAAATATAGTTTCTCACCTGCGGGCCCTTCGAGTAAACCGGGGGCGTTGCCCGGGTCACTCGGCTAGTTTAAATAAATTACCTTATTCCATCATCCGCTGAGTATATCGTAGAAGGTTTGTAATTGTATATGTATAAAAGAGGCACCTCTCCCTTTAAATAAGCTTTAGAACAATGCACTATATGTTTTAAACCCAGTAAAAAACTCAGTGTTGATAAAGAATGAGCCACAAAAATGGATATTTAAAAGGAGAAGTTCCTCTTTTGGCATATGTGAGTACCGCAACTTTTGGTGTTGCGTAATCAATAATTTTCATAAATGCAAATTTTACAAATGTATAATAAAATTTCATTTAAATTTTTTCAAAATGAACATTCTTCTTTCTAGACTATTTTACACTTGCTCTACCTATATATATATATCTGTCGTAGCTGCCGTGGTCGAATGGAAGGGCGCAAGCGTTGTGCATGTACGCATCAAAAAATAACTTGTTCGACACTCGTGAGCACCCGCGACGCGGCGGAGGCGTGGCCTTCCCCCGCGCGCGCTGGCTCCCAGATTTATTTTGTACAGATTTATACCTGGATGAATTTGTATTTACATTTTAAAGTATAATTATGGCGGAAATAAATATATCTCTTGGGCATTAATTATACAAATTATGACATATATATATATATATGTGATATGATCCTGTCGACTCTTCTGTGATGACCCTGTCGACTTTCTGTGTGACAATATAGTGGTAATAATGTGGTGGGGAAAGGGAAATAATCACGCCACAAATTGGTAGAGGAATTTGGAAGCCATCCGAGAGAGAGAGGTAGTGCGAGGGGCTGTGCCCTGAACGACCGTCTGTTGTTTACCACCCCCCCCCCCCCCGACTATTGTCCCAAAATAGTCCTCAGGTGTTGACGGACGGGCCCCATTTGCCGCCCCTTTGGAATGTCGTGATGTCTAAAGTGACTCCCTTTAGCTGCCCATCTCTCTCTGGCTGACTCTAGGTTTGTTTTATTAATCCTGGAAGAGCATATATTATGACATATGGCCCCCGTTGAAGAAGGCTGAACATGGTTTGAGTATACTTAAAGCTGGAGAAGCCAGGAATAGAGAAAATAATTTTACAGTTGAAAGATTAAGGTAATGGTAACATAGTTTTATGTAAATAAAATATTGTATAGTACACAAGTAAATATTATTTACAAGCAGTTTTACAACACTGGAGAGTTTGATATTTAAGGGAATTTTGGATAATATCAAAGCTACAAAAGGCTATATACAATAACATCTAATGTATTATAAGGGAAATGTTATTGAGGAGTGTGAACAAGGAGAAGAAGAGTCACAAACACATGATGAAATTCTGAAGATCATTAAGACTGGGGAACTCTACACTTTAAGATATTTTTCAGGCGAACATGGCAAGGGGAAACTTGGCATGGGTTTTCTATGCTATAGGTGTAGAGTATGAGAAATGAGGTTGAGGTTGGCAATTGTGTGAGCTCAGGACTGAGGTAAATGTAGAACTACAAACAATGTTAGAACCTTGGCGAACAGAGCGAGGGGAAACTTGCCCTGGGCCAATCTACCTTATCTATGTAGTTACTTGTGTAGCGAGTCCGAGGGGAAAAGTCCCGTGTGTAGGTGAGGAAGTCGAATGGACTTATATTTAATTTGCGGAAAGTATGCGCGCACAGTGCCAAAAATTGGGACGAGGACTGCGTTGTCCGTTACGAGTGACAAGCTGCTCGGACACGAGGTGTTTGAACCGTCGTGGGAGCTTGTGCAAGGCGATGATTTCGCGGTGGGTTGTACGTAAGACCCATGTCTGCGCGAAATGATGTCGGACCGGACAGAATCAGCGACGATGTTTAACGTACCTCCGTGGGAAATATCGAAGGTAGGCTATATCGTGCTGGTTTGGACAATGGACAAACATAGATTTGAAGACAGGGTCCGTGTGGCGAACGTGTGGCGCGAGAAGAAGGGGCGAACTGTGTCGCTCGATGCAGATTGTTCAAGAGCGAACAAAAAGGGGTTGATAAATATCTAGCAGTTAGTCAATCTGCATCCTGTGACGAACACACCATTGGCTAGATGGTGTGGGTCGGTGGATATGCTAGAGATGAACTACGAAATATATTATCATAAATGAAGGGCGAAGGTTAGGATTTTGAAATGACAATATAGAAGTTCGATAATTGATTAATCAATAATTCTCTATAAAAGGTCCTGAGCTGGTATAAGGTTAACAAGGTTGTAAGAATGAGAGGGGCATTCAGGGAAAGATAGATAAGAGTCACCAAGGGTTGGTTGTAAGCAAGGCTCACGTGGTGGTTGGAATTCTTCGACGCCTGAATTACAGGGTGAATTTTGAGTCGTTTAGGGAAAAAAATATTTTTCGTGAGCCGTGCTTACAAGTAGGAGAGGTCATATACAAATAGGTATACAAAAGTTTAGGTGCTGGAGGCATATTTTTATAAATAAATTGATTATGAAAAATCTATTGTTAATAGTAAAATCGTAAAGCATTAATAGGTAGAATTCCTTTTTTATTAAGTTACGTTAAAATGGAAATTATTTAATTAAAATGACGATTGTTAAATTATAATGGTAAGATAACTAATTAAATGGGTTACAAATATTTAGCTAAATAGTATGGAGAATAAAACCATTGTTAATAGGCGTGGCGAAAATAAATGGAGTTAATTATGTAAAGATTGGGACAATTTACAAGGAATGACTTATTTAAAGAATGAATGGTAGGAGTTAAAACAATTACACTCACGAGTTAGGTTGGTTCAGGGCGCAGGTAAGTTCATTGAGCTTCGGGAGAGTTCTGTCTGTGACACTGTGCATACCAGTGTTGTACATCACAGTAGCGGCAGGGATATGGCGGAGTCTTGTCCATGATGGAGGAAGGTGTCCTGCCCTGGCACGGTGGTCGTTCTTGGGCAAATCTAGTGCTGGAAGAAATGCGTGGCAGTTCCATCTCCGTCGTAGGTGAATACTTCTTCGGGATCACGGTTCAAAGGTTGGCGAAGAAGGGGTTGAGGGCTCGAAGAGGAGTGGTTACAGTTGAGTTTGGTTTTGGCCGATCATCGTGGCTTGGCTTCTTGTTTCTTCATACACCGGTATATGAGGGATTTGCTTCCCGGCCAGGTCTTATCCTGTCGACTCTTCTGTGATATGATCCTGTCGACTCTTCTGTGATGATCCTGTCGACTTTCTGTATGACCATATAGTGGTAATAATGTGGTGGGGAAAGGGAAATAATCACGCCACAAATTGGTAGAGGAATTTGGAAGCCATCCGAGAGAGAGAGAGTTAGTGCGAGGGGCTGTGCCCTGAACGACCGTCTGTTGTGTACCACCCCCCCCCCCGACTATTGTCCCAAAATAGTCCTCAGGTGTTGACGGACGGGCCCCATTTGCCGCCCCTTTGGAATGTCGTGATGTCTAAAGTGACTCCCTTTCGCTGCCCATCTCTCTCTGGCTGACTCTAGGTTTGTTTTATTAATCCTGGAAGAGCATATATTATGACATATATATATAAATGAATGTATGTGTGTCTGTCTGTCCTTTATACCTGACCAAACCACTTATTGGAACGCCATGAAACTTTGGGAAGTTATTTAGTATAGTACTGGGAAGGTTTCTAGCAAATAAAATTTTTGAAATAACTTTTCGCCTAAAAATAATCAAGATAAATATTCTAATTTATCTGTTATAATTCAACAATCTGCTCTAAATATTATCATGATGATACGATGATTTTGTAATGTAGAAAATTAGGAAAGACAAAATTCAGGATGACACGGCAATTTATTTGAGACAATAATAATGTTACAATTCCAATGCAAGATACTATTCCTTCAACTTCCAATTACCAAGGGAACCAAATAATATTGATTTTATTCAACTTATCGAGTATTTTTCAAGGGACCGGGAAAAAATGTTCCTTTTATCGAGAGATTCGTTAGACAAACCTTTACTCGGGTAAAACCCGGGCGAAGCTGGGTACGTCCGCTAGTTTAATATAATAGAAGTTTGTGCCATCTATCAATGGAAATTGAAACTAGTTTTTATTTATATTAAATAAAAAAAAATCACTTTCTTCTTTTGCGATAATAAAATTATTTGAAAGGTTTTAATCATCAGTGGTAACCATAGCATTTGCTTTCGCCAGTTTAATATTCCATACCGCTCTAATTTGGCCGTTTTAACTGATTATATTACTCCTACTGTAGGATGGTGTAACATTGAAGCATTCCTTGTAATGGCGAGGGTGATTGGCTGAAACCATGGTATACAGGTTGGCTTCTGTCTGATTCTCCCTAAACTGGTGTTATGGCATATGCTTCGATCTTCGCTTTCTGGGCAAAGAATATCAACAAACTGCCTTGTTTTGTGCATTTTTTAAAAGAGTGAATCAAATTTTAGGTAAAGGCTGCAAATTTATATTACAACGCTCAAAATACTAAAACCTATATTTTCATATATATTCTTGAGATATAGGAAATATCTTATATGATTTTCAAATATCTTCATATTCTAAATATTGTGTATAATTTAGATAAAATTTTGTGACGGCTTGTATATATATTTATTAAAATAGTTTTCATCAAACGAAATGATTCATGAAAAAATTAAAGAAAAAAAAAAGATAAAAAAGATCAGGTGTTGAAATCAAAAATAAAAATGGCATATCCTGACCAGGAGCACATGTGCTTTACAGAAGGCAGAGGGCCATCTGGTGGAACAGAAATCAACTAATCATTTATTTAGCATGTTCCCTGATGTTTGGCCAACCGAGATGGCATTCTGCCTTCTGTAAAGCACATGTGCTCCTAGTCAGGATATGCCATTTTTATTTTTGATTTCAACACCTGATCTTTTTATCTTTTATTTTTCTTTCATTTTTCCACGTGTCAAGCGTATTTACGCAAGTTTGGCCTTATTTCACATTTCTTTGTTTTTCAAGAAGCCTCTGGGACCAAGGAATCTTTTTGGTCGCAGTGGTACAGCCTACTCCACGCTGACGAGCGCCAAAAACCGCGAAACGCGTTCGTGGATGGATTTTCTCGATTTATCAAGAAATTGGGTTGGCCACCAAATATCAGGGAACAGGCTAAATCAATGATTAGTTGATTTCTGTTTCACCAGATGGCGTTCTGCCTTCTTTCAAACACATGTGCTCCTGGTCAGGATATGCCATTTTTATTTTTGAAGTGATTCATATGTTTAAAAATCATATCAACCAAGTGAAAATGTTTATTGGGGATTGGTAGAGTAATAACTCCAAAACATTCGACAACAAAGATCCATAACTGAATCCCTCTCTCATTGGTATTTTTTTCTAACTTTTTAACTTTTTAAACTAACATGTAGAGCTCTTACATTAAAAGCAGTCGCTAACTACCCATGTTATAGTATTTGCATTTAAACTTCCCGGCGACTACTATTTTTACAACGGCTAGAACTGCCTGACCCCAACCTCTAATGAGCGACCACCTCCAGGAGAGATCGGAGGTGTCTTTGCTGAAATGGTGAAATAGAAAGAACTATTAGATGTTGCCTTTCCTGTGTTTATACAGATCTTTGTTTAATTCTGGTAAAAACGAAATTATTTAAATAGAGATTCAAATGAAAGGATAAAATAGAAGTATAAACAGGTATGTGGAAATCAGGACTTATTATTTTCTCTTCTAAAATTTGTAACGAAAAATGTATTTTAAAAATAAAATTTTGGTAAGATCATATATATCACAAGTTGGAATTTCTCAAAGGTCAGTGTCTTATGGGAGGTTTTTTTGTTTATATTTTATATTTATACCTATAACATAATTAAAACTAATTATAACATTAGAATAAATACTTATATATTTAATGTTGTAGGTACAGTTGATATAGCTCAGTGAAACGCTAACATATGCACGGTGTGGCCACTGGACATGCGTCGGACCTGGAGACTGTTGTTGGATTATGTGCTGCCTGGAGTATAGGAGCTCCATCTATGCTTCCTTCCTGTGGTGAATCTGTATAAGACCGGCAGTCTTAATAAATCTATATGTGTTTGGAGATAATAAAGAACAAACAGAAAGAGAACAAGGAGTACAGGGCAAGATATAGTTAAGGAAGTATTAGAGGTCCAAGGTCCGAGAACGATGTGGTAAAGGTTAAGGGTAAATAAATCATTATAAATAATTGGTTAGGCTTAGGTTCCTCTCTTCAATTCACCCTCAACTATCTATTTACAGGTCTTGTAGGTTTCAATAGTGACAGTATAGTGCTGGTATTCCGAGGTCAAAAATGGTTATTTTAATTAATTTCAAATGACAGTTTATATTTTTGTTTTTATCATAAAAAATTGATTTGTATTATTAGTAAAATACAAATAACGTTGATAAATCTCGTTTTATATTACAAATAAAAGAGACAAAGGTCGCCTCTCCCGTCAAAATAGACGTCAAAACTAGACGCCATCTATTGACCGTCACCGCAAACTAGCGTTCTCGAATCGGTGACAAAACCACAACACCAGCTTTGGCAAACTGAAAAGCGTCCACCTAGAGACCATGGTTTCGGGCTAATGGCCTTCGTTAGTCTAGGGCGGACTTTATTCCATGAGATCCACACGGGCTCTAATGGAATCTTGACAATCTGCCAAAGAGGTGTTTAGCTGGCAAATTGGCTGGGCCAAATCTATGGCTAAAATATAGATGGAAACATTTTCCGGGAGGATATTGTTTTAAATAGACAAAGGACGCCTCTCCCGTCGTTTTGACGTCTATTTTGACGGGAGAGGCGACCTTTGTCTATTTAAATCAATATCCTCCCGGCAAAATTTCCATCTACAGGGTGATCCAAAAGTCCCGCACAACTTTAAAAATTAATAACTCCCCGAATATTTGCGCTAGAGCAATGCGGTAAACACCATTGTGTTCAGGATGCAATGGGATTTTTTATGGCAAATAATGAAAAATTCGAAATTGATTTTAGTTACAATTTTATTCGCCAGATGGCGCTCTACCAGAATCAGAGATTCAGCGGCCAAATTGTTTGATAAATTGAAAAATATAACTGATCGACACGTATTTTTCCTTTTTGAATACCAGGAAAGAACCCTATAATAATATCAAATAACAAATTAATAAACACCACTTCGCCAAAAGTATGAAGAATTGGTTAACGATTTTCAAATACAATCAGAGATATGTAAAATAGGTAAATGCAAATTAAAACATGTAGCAAAAAGAAAATTGATATTTTAGATACGGTTTGTTTTCGAAGATAATAAATTTCTAATATTTTTAATTCAATTCTCACTCAGTGTCGATTATGTTTATTTTAATTCATTTGAAAAATATGTATCTATCTCTGATAATTTATTTTACTCTGGAATGTCGTTGTTGTTTTTGTCGTGTCCAATAAATAGCCTCAGATGTCTCCATGCATTTCTATCACAGCAGCAGCAGCAATGTCCACTATCTTGGATGTATAAAGCTGCTGCTCTGGGTCTATGTCAATTTTCTGCAAGGCTGCGGGCATGAGAATATGTGGGTAGGTGTTAGTTCCACACCAGGACAGTTGTTGCATGTTCTATAGGTTCTTGTGCCATCTGGATGTATTTTCATTCCTTTTTATTTTTTGTTCTAAGTCTTGTTATAGTTTTTGTCAGTTTTCTCTCAGAGTTTATTTCACATATTTGATCTTTTCTTATTTTTGTTTAATTATCTTGTATTTTGCCAAAGCATCAGCGTCAAATACTGACATTTCTGGCTTCCTTTGCCAAATCAACTGCCATTTCATTACCCCCGATCTCAACACGGGCAGGAATCCATTGTAGAATGCAGTTATTCTCCAATGATTCCAGTTGGGTAAGTAACGAGTTTATTTACTGTGTGATTCTAGTATTGCCCTTCTGAATTGCTTCTAGAGCGGATATGGAGTCGCTGTATATTAAAATTCCTTCTGCTTGATGCAGGGATGGTTGGTTAAGGCATAAATCAAGAGCTTTCCAGATAGCTGTCATTTCACAAGTGAAGTTTGACGAAATCTGTCCTGCTCCTTCTTTGATTTTGATGTTTGTTCCATCTTGCAGTATTATGTTAATTCCGGCCCCTCCATTACTCAGGGTAAGGTCTGAAGATCCATCTGTATATGCTGTTAAAGGGCGTGGCCTAGCATTTTTAATCAAGAATTTGTACTATGAGGACATAGCCGTTAATATTACAAACACATTAGACCTCGAAGCCCAAAGTATCAAAGTCTACCTCAATCAAAACAAAGCCATCAACATATACAATATGTATCACCCTCCAAACAATACATTTATTGACGATGGAACAATGGCTCAATTTCTTACAGACAACACTATTATTGTAGGTGACCTTAATGCCAAACATCAACTATGGGGATGTTCTACGCCAAACCCAAGAGGCAAAATACTATCAAACATATTTGACGACAATGCCTTCTCATGTGCTTAAATGATGGGAATCCTACCCATCATTCCTACAAGCTATAATACTGCACAAGCCCTTGATATAAGTTTTTACTATCCTGACATTTTCCACAAATGCAAATAGCAAATATTAAAAAGTCTTGTAAGTGATCATTTGCCTAATTTGATAGAAATTAGCACCAAGACCAAAACTAGCTCAATTAAGAAAAATTCTGGAACTTCAAAAAGGCTAATATGATATCTTTCGAAAACACCATTATTAAAGCAGCCGAAGTTTCAATACCAAGAGGTAATATTAAGAAATGGATTCCAAATTATACACACCAGGCAAAAAATATTCAAACACTTATAACTAAAAGAAATGAACTACAAAAAGGTGCACCCAAAACCAAACAAATTGTATAACTGAACTGAACATTGTGATTGCAAAAATAAAAATATTATACGTAAATGTAAAAAGGGAAAAATGGAAACAAACTTGTGAAAACCTGAACCCAAGAAACACCAAATACAAAACTTTGGAATTTGGCAAAACAAATTGACAGAGCCCAGCCACAAACTGAAAACACAAATATGATTAAGAATACAGATAGTACACCAGCAACTAATTACAAAATTGCTGCCAATCTTTTAGGTAATTCATATCAAATAAGTAGTAAACTCAAGGTTGAAAAAAGAAAGATTATTCATGACTGTAAAATATCACCAGCACTCATAATATTTTCCATGAAAAAAATCAATATGAAAAAGCTAGCTTATGAATAAGAAAACATTGACCTAAACAAGACTCCTGGGCCAGATGGAATCCATGGCCGAATGATATCAAACTTGGGCAAAATTGGCAAAGAAAGACTTCTTAATATTTTCAATAACTCCTGGAAAATTGCCTCAAGACTGTAAAAATGCAACAATAATTCCCATTAAAAAAACTTGACAAATCTGCTGATGACCCAAAAAAAAAAAACCGACCTATCTCCCTAACAAATATTTGCTGCAAATTAATGGAAAAATTATACTCAGACGACTCACCTACCACCCCGACACAAGAAATCTCTTACCAGAAGAACAATATGGATTTAGGAAAGGACATGGGACAATAGATCAACTCTTATTTTTCACACAAAAGGTAAAAGATGTACAAAACAGAAAACCAACTAACCACACCATAGCTGCTTTTTAGACCTTACACAAGCTTTTGATAAGGTATGGAAAACAAGTTAATTACAAAATTATACAAACATTTCAAAATTGATGGAAAAGCTATCACTTGGATAAATGATTACCTTAAAAATATATAAATCAGGGTCAAATATAATGGCACTCTATCTAAAACATTCAAATTGTACCAAGGATTACCACAAGGATCAATCCTTAGCCCAACTCTCTTCGCCCTATTTATAGCAGGCATAGAAGAAAAATTTTCACATATAACCAATATTGGACTTTTCGCTGATGACATTATTCTATGGAGTAGCAACACTAACTGGAAAAAAGCTGAAAGAGATTTGAACAAGACTCTTCGCCACCTAGAAAAATTTGCTAATGAACATAAATTAGAATTTAACCCCCAAAAATCTGAAACCTGTCTTTTTACTACCGATAAGAAACTATACAAAATAAGACCAAATATTATTCTGAAAGAACAACAATTGCAATATAATAAACATCCTAAATATCTCGGCTACACACTGGATCCAGATATTAACTCCAGTAAGCATATTGAAGGAGTTGTTAGAAAAGGAAGAGACCGACTAAAAATCTTGAAATATATTTCAGGAAAAGTGGGGAGCTGAAGCAACAACACTAAAATTAACTTACACATTTCTAATGAGACTTATCTTGGAATATAGATATTAAATCTATGGTACAGCACTTGAAACAAATCTAAAAACACTGGAAAGGATACAACTAAATGCAGCAAGAATTATTGCAGGTCTTCGAAATACCTGCCCTAATGATATTGTACTTTATGAGGCAGACATTATGCCCTTGAAGGATAGAATAAGCTGCAATCTGCCAAAATATATAAACAAAATCAAGAGTTATGAAAACAAACACAGAACTTTCAATTACATACTTAATTGGGAACCCAATATAAGACTCAAAAAAGAAGGCCCTCTCCACCTGGCCAAAAGAAATAGATTTTTAAAATATAAAGTGGAAAAATATTATTTTGCTGAAAAAATATCTCCATGCGAACCACTAACAAAATGTTATTTTTAATGCCACTTCAAATGAACCCACCAACAGACAATACCAAAATCCAGAATACTTAAAACAATTATCATTAGAAATAATTAATAAAATTCCTAAAAATGCAATAACTATCTATACCGATGGTAGCAGAGACGAGCTGGGACACACTGGCAGTGGCTCTCTCATTAAAACCACAAATGGCAATGAGAAAATAAACAGAAGGAACCCAGAATTTTGCTCAGTCTTCAGATCAGAACTTATAGCCATCTATGAAGTCTTAAAATCCATCAGAAACATTAAACATCACGATATATGGATTATTACTGATAGTAGAAGTGCCATACAACACTTGAGTCACACAGGGGATCTTAGAGACAAATTAAGCAGGAACATAATTGGTTATCTCCAAAAACTCTCAATACCTAAAAAAATCACCTTCAATGGATACCCTTACATGTTAGCATTGAAGGCAATGAAGCTGCTGATGCGCTAGCGAAAAAAGGCACAAAGGAACCCTTGCTACAGAAAAATAAACTTACTTTTAAAGAAATAGAAACAGTAGCCAAAATAAACTAGAACTGGAGGATCCCACCTTGGTATACCCTAGAAGCAGATGGCCACCCAGACCTTTAGGTCCACAAGCCGGCATGCGAAGCATGCCCTTCGCTGCTATTCTGTTCAACTCATAAGCCAAGTAACGGTATCCAAGCTAGTGCTTGGACATTGTACCTGGAAACACCACCTCCCAGACAACGTGTCTGGAAGGATTTCTATACCGGTGGCCTTTAATCATAGCAAAATAGGAAACTATCTACTGTGCCCAGCAGGGACCGCGGGGAGGCAGCCCCCGGTCGACTCTGTTCACTCACAGCTGAGGAAAAGCTCAGCTGCCACGTCGTGGGCTTTCTCAAGAAGCTTGCTGTGATTTCTCAGCAGCTTACTCTTGATCGCGCCCCTCGCCCTCCTTCTCTCTTCCTGCACACCCACTACCCTTGGACAATCCAAGACGTAGTGGCGTGCATTCATATCCCTTTCTCCATAGACGCAATCCGGGTTTCTCTTAATTTTAAATCTGTGGAGACTTGCGGAAGAGCCCATGTCCCGAACTACCCTAATGAGTTTGTGGGACATTACCTTACAGAGGTACTTGGGTGTTGTTACCCCATTGAATACCTCTCTCCCCTTCACACTGTTCCTCCATCTGTCCAACCATAAGTCCTGGACGTGCCCCCTGATCCTCCTATAAACTTCTTTCTTGGTCACTGGGGTCCTCAGTGATCTACCTCTAAAGCATCCTGCCTTAGCGATCCTGTCTGCGAACTCATCACCTTCGATGAGGCTGTGTCTCCTAAACCAAGGAAGCTCCGGAGCCCGCGTCATCATCTCCAGCTCCTGGATTATTTGCCGCGCGAGTTTCCCTTTCTCCAGATTGATGGCGACGAGGGCCGACATACAATCTGAATAGAGGCGGTCCGGGCTGAAGTTCTTCTCGGCACACACTCTGCGGGCTACCCTGATCGCAACCAGCTCGGCTGAAAAGACCAATTCGTCCACTCTGAGTGTTAAACTTTCTTGGACGATCAGCTCTCCATTAGTGAATATCACTACCCCAGCTCCAGTATTGGTTCCAGACTTACTACAATCAGTGAAAACCTCCGTGCCAATCCCTGTCGGCCCTCCAGGACTCCAATTCCACTTTAGCAACCACTGCGGAGGCTTCCTTGGGTCCCTCTTCCATTCCAGGGCACCCGCTTCAAGTCCCAGGGCATCTTCCCTGTTCTCCCAGATCTTCTGTCTGATGGTCTCCTCCTCTAGTTTCAATCCTAGGGGAATAAACCCAGCGAGGACCAAAAAGGCCTCACTGCTGGTAGTGCGATATCCCCCTGTGATTCTGAGTGCCGCTGTCCTCTGCACGCTCTCTAGAGTTTTGCCACCTTCTGATCCCTGTTATAGCAGGATTGGCTCGACACAGGAGAGGCAGAGGTTGCTAAAAATAGTACCCTCCTTCTCCCCCCCCCCTGTTGAGAGCCAACCAGGACAGGCCTGCACAACGCCTCCCTGCCTCTCGCCACCATCTCCTCCGCCTGGTATTGACAACCCATCTTGTCATCAATGACCACCCCCAGAATGGTCATCCTATTGACCACGCTACCCTCCGTCCTTCCATCCGGATAGCCGGCTTGTGTTCCCATTTGATCCCTTTCCTTTTAGTTCTTATGTTCCTAGGCTTAAAGCTGAGGGCTTTAGTTTTGGAGACATTGAACTTAAGGCCTAGATCGAGAGAATTTGGAGAGAAGTTCCAACACACTTCTCAGCCTTCGCTCTCGAAGCAGCCTCAATGATGAGGAACTGCTCGTCAGCATAGAGAACCAGCCTGGCTCCCTCAGGGAGCTCCTCCTGGAAAACGGTGTTTACCAGGATATTCCACAGAATAGGTCCGCAGCAAGAGCCCTGGGGGCAACCCCTAGCACAGTTTCTTTCCAACTTCCGCCCACCAAAACTGAGGCTAATCCATCTATCCCTCAGAAAGTCACGAACCAAGCTTCACAAATTATCAGGACAACCCATGTCCATCAAATTTCTCATCAGCTTGTTCCAGCTCATGGAGTTGAACGCGCCATCAATGTCCAGGGCCACGAAAAGAACCCAAGCACCCTTATTTAAGCCGATCTCAACCCCCTCTAACACCTCGTTCAGAGCTGTGGTTGTGGAGTTTCCTTCCCTAAAACCATGTTGGAAAGAGGAAAGGAGCTCATTACTCTCTAGCCAATGCTTCAGTCGCTGAGCTAGTAGGCTATCCAGGACCATACCTAGACACACTAGTAAAGAAAGCGGACTATAATCATTAGGAGAATTACCCTTTCTACCAGACTTTTCGAGAAGCACTATTCGGGCAACCTTCCATGCCTCAGGAAATGTACCAGTGTCCAGGCACCTATTGAATAATCTGGAAAGAAGCGATGGGTGCATCCTTACCAGGGCTTTCACGACCGTGTTATCGATCCCTTCGGGACCAGGAGATTTCCTTTTCCAGAACTTGAAAGCCCTCAGTTTCACCTCATTCTCAGAAAAGAGCGGATCTACCAAACCACAAGTGGTCAGAGATATCTCGTCCTCTGGTTCCTCGTTTCCGAAGTGCCGATCCAAGTTGTTTTTATTTTGTCTTCTGCTTTCGAGCGAGTAGGTCTAGAACACATTCTCTCTGAATTTTCTCATTGTTGGTGGATGAAACAGCACCAGTGATTATTTTGGCCGCTTTTGCTTGAACACTGTCTAGTCTTACTTTTAGTTATGAGCTTGAGGGAGCCCAGACCGGTGTTGCATATTCCATTATCGGCCTTATTAAGGTGGTATATCTTGTTCTGAGAATTCTGGGTTTTGCTCCCTAATTTTTTCCACATAGCCTTCTCAGAATGTTTAGTTTTCTGATAGCTCTATTTGAGGTGCTAATTATGTGTTCTGAAAATTCCAATTCCTCATCAATAATAATTAAAATAATTTTGTTGACATCTTGTCAATACATGCACAGTCTGCACTATTAAAAAAAGATAATATGCATTATATACACTATGTACAATGAATATGGCGCCTCTGCCAGCGCTGCAGAATTTGGTGGAGAATCGCCAGTGGGTCTCCAGCGACACCACGCATTTTGCGATCTACGATGAATACGTAGATCGCGTACTTCGCCGCTTAGGAGATGGTGATGGCGTGGTCCTCGAGACCAACTTGAAAGATCCAGGACTGCAGTATCACACCTAGGTATTATGGATTTCTAATTTTATCAATTATTTGTTTGTTTATGCTTTATTTGTGGTTATATTTATGCCTTTTTCCCTGTGAGTGGAGAAGACGCATAGGTTTGGTTTTATTGGGTTTATGGTCATTTGGAGTTCCATTGCCCACTTCTCCAGTCCTCTCATTGATATGTTCAGTATATTTTACGATTTTTCTATGCTGCTACTTGTGTGCCATATGGCTATATCATCTGCATAACAGGCAACCTTTGTGTCTTCAGTGAGGTAAGGATGGATGTCGTTAATATATAGCAGATAGAGTAGAGGACTGAGCACAGATCCCTGAGTTACACCAGCCCATGTTCTTCCTTCCTTGGAAAATTCTCCATTGACCCGAACCTTTAACTTTCTTCCCCTTAAGATGTCTGCAATCCAGATTAAGGTTGCTCCTCTTACTCCGATGTTGTGCAGCTTTTCACGTAATTTCTCCCTCCACACTCGATCAAAAGCTGAGGTCATATCAAGGAATATAGCCGTGGTCTTCTTTGGCGGTTTTTCCCGGAAAGAATATATTATTGATTGACAGAAGTAGAACAGTTTATCAGTCGTACAGTGCTGGGATCTATAGGCAGTTTGGTAGAGGTTTATTTTATTATTGTTAGTGAGCCAGACTATGAGCCTAGAGTGAATAATTCGTTCTGGTATTTTACAAAGTATGCTGGTGAGAGCAATTGGCCGATAGTTCTTGTATTCCTTGGCATCTTTGTTTGGCTTCAGTATTGGCACTATAATTGATATATTCCAATTCTTTGGTAGTTTACCAGTTTGCCATGAAATGTTCAGTATTCGTAGGAGTTGATTATTAGCTTTGTCTTCAAAGTGTTTAATCATTTGACCAAAGATTAGATTATCTCTTGGTGACCTCTTGAATTTTTTTATTGATAAGTTTAGCTCATTCAGTGTGAAGTCTCTCGAGAAAATATATTGTTGATGGAAGTTTCTTGCTTGTTTAACTAACTGGTTTATATTATTTTTAGAGTCCTGTATTCATTCGTATAGTTGAGTATGGAAGTGCTTGAAAGATATTCAGCAATTATGTCAGCCATCTGTTTGTTCTCGTTCTCGCTGTTTTATTCATATCAGTTAGAGTATTGTAGGATTGGTGTTGGTTTTGATTGTTTTCTAACACTCTAATCATATTCCAGTGTTGGCTGTCCTTTCTTGGATCCATTTTTTCGCAGAATTCTGCCATTTTTCTCTTGTTTACATATCCAAATTTCTTGTTCTATTTTGTGACTAATTTCAATGAGTTCCTTTCTGTTTTCTTCTGTTTTATTTTTTTAAGAAGTTCATTGATATTGTCTCTCTCTCTGAAATCATTGCCTCGATGTTGTGGTCCTTCCAGTAAGGTATCCACAGGTCTTTACGTCTACCTCTAGGTATCGATGCTTTTGCAGCTTTTGAAATGTTCGAAGAGAATTTTTCCAAGTTTTTGTCAAGCGTTCTGTAATTAAATTTTTCGTTGCACAGTTCTTCAACCTTTTCTGTGAATTTTTTTCAAGTCGGCTTTCCTAAAGTTCCATGTTCTTTTATTCAAATGGACATTCTCAATTTTGAAGTTTAGGGTTGTTAAAATTGGTCTGTGGTCACTTATTGCACCTCTCAGGATTTTTCATTGTGTTGTGGGTGCGATGTTGTAATTTATCGCTGTGATGTCTATTGCGGATTCTGTGCCTGTGGACTTAGATAGGTAGGTGTTCTCTCCGTTATTTAACGGTGTAAGGTCGAGGTCGGTTAGCATGTCCTCAACCTGCTGACTTTTGTTATCCAGGACAGGTGATCCCCAAATTGAACTTTTGGCGTTAAATTCGCCGAGTATGATTGTGATATCCGAAGACGCTTCACTTAATGTCTCTATTGTGTGTACCCATACAAAATTCAAAGATTTCACGAGCTGAAAGTTGGCGATTTTGAGATGCGTCAAGAATTCGCTGTATGGATTTTCCGGCAAATTGATATTGATGAAAACTGGCTGTCGAATGTTCTGTGGACAGATGATGCTCACTTTTCTCTAAACGGAGAATTTAACATTCAAAACAGCCGCATTTGGGCAACAGAAAACCCTAGGATTTTTACAGAAATGCCACTTTACCAGCCTAGAGTTACAGTTTTGTGTGGGTTCACTTCTTTTATTATTGGGCCATTTTTCTTTGAAAAATCAATGGAAGAACTTTTAAAACCTTTTTTGTAACTGGTGAACGTTATGTTCAACTTTTGAGAGAAAAGGGTATTCCCATATTGCAGGGCAAAAGCACTAAGCGAAATAGCATTCATGAAAGATGGAGGACCTCCTCATATCTCCCGAGGTGCCAAACAATTGCTGAAGGATACGTTCGGTAAAAATCGTGTGATAAGTCGCCACTTTATATACCAGTGGCCTCCAAGATCACCAGACTTGACGCCTTGCGATTTTTGTCTATGGGGGTACATTAAATCGTGTGTTTATCGATGCTGGCCTACCACATTGGCCATGTTGAAGGCTTCTATCAGATGGCACGTTTTATCAATTTCAACAGATATGTTATTTAATGCTGTCCATTCTGTCATTTATCGTCTGCAGGCGGTGATTGAGAATAAAGGGTGCCACATTGAGCAAGGATTGTGACCTAATACAAGAGAGAAGGCAGTCACCTCATGTATTATATTATCTACCAATATTTTGCAGCTCTTTGTGTTGGGATATGGGGATAATAAATGCTTGCCTCACATCTTGACTCTTTTTTTGTGAACAGTAATATTTTGTTTGTCATTTGCTCACATATTATGTCGTGCAAACCAGAGTGTTATAACTTCTCGAATAACACTGGTACACACAATTTTTCCCCCTTATGTTTAGTTTTCGCTTTTCGCTCATTAGAAGAAATAGCATAAGGAATATTTTCTGTACACCAATAATTTTAGAAATTTTGCGGAAAAAAATAATACAAAATGATTTTACTACCACGTTTTTCAACGCAAAAGGTCGATTTAAAAATTATTTTTATTTGAGGGGACACATTTTTTGAAATTGTGTACAGCATAATAAGCAATGATAACATTTGACAAGCCCATAGGATATTTGGAATAAAGTACGACAAATATATTTTGTCACTCCCCTCTATATTTCATTTGTTGGATCATGACAAATATACAGTTAAATAGTCAAGGGTCGCCAATCAGTCAAGAAACTACACATTTCTTATAGCAAGAAATCCTATTAATAGTCCCATCATAATTTTTGGTACTATATTAACATTTCAAAAATTCGTGTATTGATATCAGCAGTGTTTTTCAAACATTCAATCTATTTCACAAAACCCCATATAAAATATAAATATTTTTGCTACATGTTTTAATTTGCATTTACCTATTTTACATATCTCTGATTGTATTTGAAAATCGTTAACCAATTCTTCATACTTTTGGCGAAATGGTGTTTTATTAATTTGTTATTTGATATTATTATAGGGTTCTTTCCTGGTATTCAAAAAGGGAAAATACGTGTCGATCAGTTATATTTTTCAATTTATCAAACAATTTGGCCGCTGAATCTCTGATTCTGGTAGAGCGCCATCTGGCGAATAAAATTGTAACTAGAATCAATTTCGAATTTTTCATTATTTGCCATAAAAAATCCCATTGCATCCTGAATACAATGGTGTTTACCGCATTGCTCTAGCGCAAATATTCGGGGAGTTATTAATTTTTAAAGTTGTGCGGGACTTTTGGATCACCCTGTATATTGATACGTGCTGTAAATATTTCATAATTATTATTTTCATCTTTAACTTTTCATAGAATATTATTTAAATAATCATCATCACCTGGCATTGTTTACATAAGTTTTTTTGTAAAATGGCTGAAGTGAGTCAAAAATAAAAAGCTAACAAAACATACATTTTTGATTATTTCTTTCTTTTACATTAAACAACAGCGACAAAAGAAAAACTACATACATCCGCAACATATTTGGCGCAGCTCGACAGGATACGAAAGAAAATTAAAAAGGTAAATTTTTAATCAAAAGATCATATATTTCAAATTTAAATAACTCATTTAGAGACATCTTTATTGTTATAATGGCAAATTTACATAGATTTGAAAAATATTCTGGCAGTAAGAATAACATAAAGATTGAAAGTTGGATTAAGTTGTATGAAGTAGAAAATTTAAAGGCAAATGATGAAGAAAAAATACACAATCTTATCTACTATTTAGCAGATGAAGCCTTAGAATTTTTTGCTGATGAAATTCTTACAAATGCACATATAAAGAAATGGGAAACTGTAAAAGATAAACTCATTGCCAGATTTAAGCCTTGCATATATAGTCCCATTGTATTAGCATCTAGCAGAAAGCTCCTTGCAAGTGAAACAGTGGAGACTTATTTTAAAGAAAAAATGGACTTACTGAATCAAACATCCTTGAAAAAGGAAGAGAAAATACAACTACTAACAGATGGGCTACCTTTGAATTGGAGGGATGTGTTTGCAGCAGCACAACCTGCAGATTCAACCAAATGGATACAAGTTGCACTCTCTGTTGAGCATAACAGGCAACAAAGTAAACTAAGAAATTTGTTTAAACCCAAAGTATGCACTCTATCTCAACAGGAAAGATCAGCTTCAAATTGCCCATTTTTTTGCCCAATTTGCATAAAGAAAAGAATTAAAGTGCAACATTGGTTGAATGAATGTCCTGATTATGACCCAAATTATAAAACAGAGAGATCATCCAAAAATACACAACCAAAGCAATTCATTACAACAGTCACAGAATCAACCACAAGTAATGAAACAAACAAAGTAACTTGCTTATCAACTCATAATCCTCCTAATAAATTGATAGACTTTAAAATTTGTGTCAACAAACATCCTTTACAAGCCTTCATGGACACAGGTGTAACCATATCTTTAATAAATCAAAATTTAATGAAAGGTTTGAATTTACATCCTTTAATAGATTCTCCCATGCAAATTCAACAAGCTAACCCATTAACCAACACTTTGGGATATGTTCATGTAGACTTGCAAATTCATAATAAAACTAGAAAGGTCAAACTCCATGTAATACCTAATTTAAAATTCCAGCTACTCATTGGCTTGGATATTGCAGAAGACTTTGAACTTATTGTTGATACTAAAGATAAAACAGTGTACACTAAGCAATCAGCAGAAATGGCACTTGTTTGCACAACCTGTAATCAGTTACAACAACAACAACAGCAACAACAACAGAACCAGATTCAACAACAACAACAGCAGCAACAACAGAACCAGCTCCAACAACAACAACAAAACCAGATCCAACAGCAACAACAACAGAACCAGATTCAACAACAACAACAGCAGCAACAAAAGAACCAGCTCCAACAACAGCAACAAAACCAGATCCAGCAACAACAGCAGCATCAGCTCCAGCAACAACACCAGATGCAACAGCAGCAGAGACAACAACATCAAAGACAGGCAGATCTCAGCTTCATTGAAGACCCTCAAGATCATCAAAACACAGTGATGGTCAAGAAGAGAGGACTACTCAGGGCTGTGGTGCCTGCTTCTTTTAAAGAACATGTTCTGAAGGAATATCATTATAACATGAGTCACCCATCCATGAACATAACAGTCAAATTAATAGTTCCTTTATTTTGGTGGTCAGACATGGTACAGGAAATTAAATCTTATGTGAGATCATGCAAGACATGTCAACTGACCAAATCATCTAACCAACCAACTCTAGGACAACTAATAATTCCAGACACAGAACTACAACCAGCTCAAGTAATAAGTGCAGATACAATAGTTATGGGAACAGCAGCTGAAAAGACAAAGCACAAGTACATTCAAGTGTTCATTGATCATCTTACAAGATATGTTTGGGCATTTCCCACTATCAAAAACACAGCTCAAGCAACGCTACAATGTTTCAACAGAATACTTCATGTCTCGCTACCCATAAAACATATTATCACTGACAATGGAAAGAACTTTAATTCCAAGGAATTCAAAAGGTGTTTGAAAGTTCACAACATCAAACAAACTTTCACCACACCATACCACCCCCAGAGGAATGGAATGTGCGAAAAGGTTAACGGAACAATCATGACCAAATTAAGAACGGCCTTGCTTGATAAACCGAAGGTGAAATGGAGCACACTTTTGCCCAAGGTCATTACCGACTACAACAATACCCCTCATGACGTAACAGGTTTTCCGCCATCTGTTCTACTTTTTGGTTACAATGTGCAGCCACAATTTGCTGATAACCCCTCAACCTCGGTAGAAGATGCTAGAAAACTGGCTATAAAAAGAACTCAACATCATCGTGAGATTTCCAAAAGGAGACATGATTCAAGACATCCCGACATTGAATTTAAAGTTGGAGATCTCGTTCTTAAAAGAATTCCCTACAATGATCCGAAGTTAATTAAAACAGCTCCCAAATACGAAGGACCATTCCAAGTTTTGAGAAGATTGTCTAAAGTGACTTACGAACTCTCTACAACGGATCAAGATAACCCACCAAGAAATCTCACAGGAGATCCTATAAAGGCTCACATCTCTCAATTAAAGTCATTTATTCTCCGTGAATAAATGCATCAAAGCGGGGGTAAATGATACGTGCTGTAAATATTTCATAATTATTATTCTCATCTTTAACTTTTCATAGAATATTATTTAAATAATCATCATCACCTGGCATTGTTTACATAAGTTTTTTTGTAAAATGGCTGAAGTGAGTCAAAAATAAAAAGCTAACAAAACATACATTTTTGATTATTTCTTTCTTTTACATTAAACAACAGCGACAAAAGAAAAACTACATACATCCGCAACAATATTACAAATTGTATTTTGAGTTTTATATTTAGCATACACCTAATCTTTGAAAATAGATAGTCAAGCAGTTAAACGAGTCCAATTCCATCTACTCAGTCTTTTGTTCATAAAAGGAACATCCGAGATGCGTCTGAAACCAACACAGCTGTTTACTGATATACCAACATACACATATGATACCGTTACTCCTTCAATTTGTATAAAGCACTAGCCTATTTCAGAAATATTGAAAACAAACATCAAAGATTAATATTCGAATCTCTAATTGCACAAAAATCTATAGAACAATCCTTGTTCAGGTGGGAAATTATAAATATGATTCAATAATTACTACATTCTTTTAATTTATTTATTACCAACATTTCAGTATAACCTGCTTTCACCTTTCTCAAGTAAAATTTTAACAATGTTTATATTAGCTCATTCAAGAAAATATTTATACACATGTTAAACGCGCAGCGCTCGATTTTCCAAATACAATGAACTGGTAAAACAATAAATTAATTTAACAAATACTGTTTCGAAATAAGATATAGTAAACGTTTTCAAATTCCTTTTTTTATAATTTACAATCGAAGTTATTTCTTTAAGATTTTGAACGTTTTATATAATTTTCCTATTAAGTATTTATACTCTTTAGGCACATCACACTTTCCTTATTGAGAAAATGTCCTTTGTTATCTCAGACGCCCATCTCTTCCGAAATAGTCTTTCATGTTGTTTTTTGTTATTTTACTATATAATACAGATATTATAAAATAAAGGGATTTAAAAGCGCGAATGTTTCTTTTATATTAATACAAACTTCTACTCTCCTTACTGCGATGAAAAATATATTGCTTTGTATTAATACAGATAGTGTTCACACTTATAGGAAACAAGTTTTATTATAAAATATTAAAAATTAACGCCATATTTGAAATTTTTCAAATGTTCTATTTGAAAGCCTTTTTGTTTATTTACAGAACGGCACCTGATTTTTCACGATAGCAGACACTTTCTGATCATGGTCATACTCAAAAGATCCCATTCTTCCTTTACCACTTTCCAGAGCTGATCTTACCTATTTGGACATAATTAAAATATGCAAACAAGATGATATCAACATTTCTAAAAAAGGTATTTATAATATTATTCACGGCAAAAATATCAAGTTTTTATTCAAAGCACCTACGGAGAAATGGACAAAAGATTATCACCCTATATCTGTGAGAATTCCTGCAACTGACAAAAAAGTAAAAAAATATACAGGGTGATCCAAAAGTCCCGCACATCTTTAAAAATTAATAACTCCGCGAATATTTGCGCTAGAGCAATGCGGTAAACACCATTGTGTTCAGGATGCAATGGGATTTTTTATGGCAAATAATGAAAAATTCGAAATTGATTCTAGTTACAACTTTATTAGCTAGATGGCGCTCTACCAGAATCAGCTATTCAGCGGCCAAATTGTTTGATAAATTGAAAAATATAACTGAACGACACGTATTTTTCCTTTTTGAATACCAGGAAAGAACCCAAATATTATCAAATGATAAATTAATAAAACACCATTTCGCCAAAAGTTAGAAGAAATGGTTAACGATTTTTAAATACAATCTGAGATATGTAAAATAGGTATATGCAAATTAAAACATGTAGCAAAAAAAAAAATTGATATTTTAGATGCGGTTTGCTGGAATCCTCTCAGATATTTATATTTCGAAAATAATAAATTTATAATTTTTTAATTCAACTCTCTCTCAGTATCGATTATGTTTATTTTAATTCATATGAAAAATATTTATCTATCTCTGATAATTTATTTTACTCTGGAATGCCGTTGTTGTTTTTGTCGTGTCCAATAAAGAGCCTCAGATGTCTCCATGCATCTCTATCACAGCAGCAGCATTGTCCACTATCTTGGGTGTGTAAAGCAGCTGCTCTGGGTCTATGTCAATTTTCTGCAAGGCTGCGGGGCATGAGAATATGTGGGTAGGTGTTAGTTCCACACCAGGACAGTTGTTGCATGTTCTATAGGTTCTTGTGCCATCTGGATGTATTGTCATCCTTTAAAATGTTTTGTTCTAAATCTTGTTATAGTTTTGTCATTTTTCTCTCGGAGTTTATTTCACATTTTGATCTTTTCTTATTTTTTGTTTAATTATCTTGTATTTTGCAAAAGCATTAGCGTCAAATAATGACATTTGTTCTTTCCTTTGGCTCAACTTTCTGGCTTCCTTTGCAAATTCAACTGCCATTTCATTACCCCCACGGGCAGGAATCCATTGTAGAATGCAGTTATTCTCCAATGATATCAGTTGAGTAAGTAACGAATGTATGTTCTGTGTGATTATAGTATTGCCCTTCTGAATTGCTTCTAGATCGGATATGAAGTCGTTGTACGGCATATTATAATTCTTTCTGCTTGATGCAGGGATGGTTGGTTAAGGCATACATCAAGAGCTTTCCAGATAGCTGTCGGTTCACAAGTGAAGTTTGACGGAATCTTTCTTTCTCCTTCTTTGATTTTGATGTATGTTCCATCTTGCAGTATTATGTTAATTCCAGCCCCTCCATTACTTATGGTAAGGCCTGATGATCCATCTGTATATGCTGTTAAATAATTTATCTGATCGCATTAACCAATTGTGTTAAGTCTTTCTTTTCAAGAATGTTTTTGTTCTCTTTTTTTATTGCAGGGTTCATTCAGGTTAAGATTGATGATTACATTTGATGGCAATGGGGTAAGAAATATTGGTTATTCTCGAAATCGAAATTCATTATGTTTCATATTTATGCTCTTTCTAATATTGTTGTCGTACTGAAGTGTTGAAGATCTTTTGAGCCTTTCTTTTTGTGTCCAGTTTAAATAGGTTCTATGGGATATGTGTTAGGCCTCTTTAGTTTTTAAGCTATTGGTGAATTTTATTGTTTTGAATTGTATTCTGCTTTCAAGTAGGTCTAGACCACATTCTCTCTGAATTTTCTAATTGTTGGTATTTAAAACAGAACCAGTGATTAATTTGGCCGCTTTTGCTTGAACACTGTCTAGTCTTCTTTTTAGTGATGAACTTGAGGGAGCCCAGACGGGTGTTGCATATTACATTATTGGCCTTATTAAGGTGATATATGTTGTTCTGAGAATTTTGGGTTTTGCTCCCCAATTTGTTCCACATAGCCTTCTCAGAATGTTTAGGTTTCTGGTAGCTCTATTTGAGGTGCTAATTACGTGTTCTGTAAATCGCAATTCCTCATCAAGTATTACACCTAGTTAATTTGGAGAACAAATTTTATCAATTATATGGTTGTTTATGCTTATTTTAGAGTTAAATTCATGCCCTTTTACCTGTCAGTGAAGGAGACCTATAGGTTTGTGTTTATTGTTTTTTTTGTCATTTTGAGTTTCATTGCCCACTTCTAATTGATGTGTTCAGTATTTTTCAGATATTTCTATACTTTGTGTGCCATATGGCTATATAATCTGTATAACAGGCAACATTTGTGTCTTCAGTGAGGTAAGGATGGATGTTGTTAAGGTTGTGTCGTAATTAGATGTACAACAACTCAAACTTGACCATGACTCTTTTTTTTAGCTCTTATTCTTTTCGTTTGGCCAACAAAAAATGTTAAATTTATATACACATATATATTCTTACATACTGAGACTTTAAAGAATGCAAATAATCTTCATCTATTTACATACACAACACATCTCCCCCTTAATAATACTCCAGCCGGTCTGGGGGTTTCCTTGCTCTCTGAGATCTAGGACTGCGGACGGGCACTTGCACAGCGGCAGACTCCGGTTTAGGAGTGCAAGAGGGTACGTGCACAGAAGCAGTCTCCTCCTTGTATCCTGATGTAACCTCTGGAACCTCCTCTTCACTTTATTTCTGACTTCCACCTACAGGCTTCTCTCCTGATGTTCGAGGAAGTATCAAATGTCTTGTCTCCACTTGTTTCTTTCTCACAGGTCGCAATTGATTGATATGCCTCTTATACACGACGCCCTCGCAACTTATAAGATAGTGACGGTAGCTCAGTAATTTCAAAATGGTACCTTTTTACCGTTTAGGTCCAGTTGCATAGTTGCGGATATAAACCTAGCAAACTGTAGTAAACTGCTCCTGCCTTCTTACGGCCTCATGAAATACCTCTCGCGGATTTCTCATCTTGGTATTAAATTCGAGAATCTTGATCTTAAACTTCTCTTCATTAGCAGTTCCGCGGGGGAATTCCTTTATTACAGTTTGGCGGAATGTTCTATGAGCGAATAGGAATCTTTGTAGATTCGTCTCTAAATCATCCTTCCCATTATTCTTCGTCAAAAGGTTTTTAAACTCTCTTACATATCTCTCAGCTAAACCATTTGTACTAGGATTATACGGACTGGTCTTAGTGTGCCGTATACCATTCATTTTGGTAAATTGCTCGAATTCACTGGAGACAAACTGTCTTCCGTTATCTGTAACCAAATGTTGGGGCAATCCAAATCTGGCAAAAATTTCTCTAAGATGATTTATAATCGTTTGGCTGGTAATATCTTTGATGATAAAAATTTCTATCCACTTTGAGTATGCGTCCACGAGAACCAAAAACATTCTTCCCATGAACGGACCCGCTAAATCAAGATGAAGTCGATGCCACGGTTTTTCGGGCCAGGTCCATTCCGAGATGGTAGCCGGGGGCATGCTTGCCGATTCTTGGCATACTCTACATTCTCTAGGTAACTCCTCGATGTTACTGTCTATGCCTGGCCACCAAAAATACCGCCTGGCAATCATCTTCATTTTAACAATCCCCATGTGTATTTCATGCAAGTCATTTAAAATTAAAGATCTCAATTTTTGGGGAATTACCACTCTTTCACGCCATTGAAGACAACCAAATTCCAAACTTAATTCCTCATTGATCTTATAATGAGGAGCTAGTGGGTTTTCCCTCAGTACCCTTGTGAATTTCCAGTTGCCTTCTCTAACATTCCTTAATACTATAGACAGTATTTTATCTTGGGGCGTCTCATATGCCACCTCCATAAAAGAGAACGGTACCTCATTCAACCTCCTGAGAAGAAGTACCTGGTCTTCATCAAGAGACTCCCTGACACTCGATTCTAAAGGAAGACGTGACAATGCGTCAACATTGGAATTATCACTAGTGTTTCGAAATTCCACAGTATAATTAAATGCAGCTAATTTTAAGGACCATCTTTTAATTCTGGATGATGCACATATGGGAATTGGTTTATGAGGTGAAAATATATGAATTAAGGAACGGGTGTCTGTGACCAATTCAAATTTTCGTCCCAGTAAGTATTGTCTGAATTTCTCAACGCCAAAGGTATGCTCAACGCTTTCTTTTCTAGTTGAGAGAAACGTTTTTCCGCTTCAGTTAATGTTCTAGAAGCAAAAGCTACAGGGCATTCTTCCTTCCTATAATTTCTATGACTTAGAATTACGCCTATTCCATAGTCCATTAATAATGATTTACATTTTTTAAAATAACATTCGATATTCTTTCGTCCAATTCCATCTACAATATTTATTCAAAAGATGATAGAATAGCGTTAAAATGTTTGCTATATTTTTTATGAATCTATAATAATAAATTGAGTCCTATGAAAGATCTTAATTGCGAAACATTCTTTAGGTTCACGCGTCTCTATCACTGCTTTATTTTTATTTTCTAAGGGATGCAGTCCATATTTATCCATTTTAAACCCTAAATATTACACCTATTTCTTTTTAAATTTACATTTATATCTGTTTATCTTCAAACCTTTTTTCTAGCAATCATCTAAACAATAGATCCAACTTTTGTTCATGATCTTCAAAGTCTTTTCCTGCAACCAAAATATCATCTATGTAGCAGGCCACACCTGGCAAATCAGCAAATAGACCTTCCATAATCCTCTGAAATTTATTTGGTGCTACCGCTACGTCATATGGTAGTCTTTTATAAGAAAACAACCCATTTGTTGTGTTTATACTAAAAACAGCTTTGGCTTCTTCCGTTAACATTACATGTAAGTAAGCCTGTGATAGGTCTAGAGTCGAAAGTACGGTGCTTGTAGATAATTTTGAAAAGATCTCATCGATCGATGAAAGGGGATACCTATCTAATTTTATTGCTTTATTAGCTGGACATCTAATCACCACATATCCTTACACTACCATCCTTTTTTAATACTGGTACTATTGGAGCGGTCCAATATGCATGAACTATAGGTTATAAAATGCAAGAATTCACTAAACGATCAATTTCATTCTCTACTTTGTTTTTTAGAGTGAAAGGTAAACTTCTGACCTTATAAAACACAGGAGTCACATCCTTTTTAAAATTAAAATTTATTTTAACATCCTTTAGAGACAGCCCAAATCTTTGTTAAACAAATCTGCATATCTATCAATCAAACTATTTCTATTAGATTCATAATTAAAATTTTAATGCTAAACAATCAAGAATAATCAAGTTTTAACTGTTTAAGCCATTCTATTTCTAACAAAATTACCTGGATTTTTCATTTACAACTATTAATCGTAAATATTGGCTGTCTTCTTTTACAGAAACACTTTTGACCTATAATCTCTATTGATTTACCACAAAAGGATTTTAATCTTAAATTTGTTGGAAATACATTTTTACCTTGCCAATAAATCTTATAAATATCTTTAGGTATTAACGTAACTGGACTTCCTGTATCTATTGTAAAGCACAAAGAATAATCATCTACTGTTAAATTTATTGTGGCATCAGTTTCGCCCTGTACAGAATATATAGAGTCCTCTTGTACAAATTTACATCCCCACATTTTTTACTAGCTTTGCAGACCCTACTTAAATGACACAGTTTTTTACATTTTAAAACAAGTCTTTGTTCTATGAGGGCAAACAGAGGCCACGTGTGAATGTCTTTCACCACAACTATAACACATTATTTCTCCCCTTTGCCTGAAAGGCCTATGCTGCACCATACTATTATTGTACTCACCCTTTTATCTTTTCCATTCACAGGGGATATCTTGGCCACTAATTTATCTTGTAATTCTCTTGTATTTATCACCGCCAGTTCCAACGAGATTGCCACTGCAAAACTTTATCCAGGGTGACATCGTCGTTTTCTTGTAGTAGCTTCTTTTGTAGGCTTTCCAAATTGAATCCAGTCACAAAACGGTCTCGCATCATGGTTCCCAGCATATCGCCGAAATTACAATTTATTGCTAAATGTTTCAATTCTCTTAGATATTCCGAAATTGATTCTCCTTCCTGTTGAATTCTCTTTAAAAATCTGCATCACTGTGGTATCACTTTCTTCTTTGGATCCAAATGCAGCTTAATTCTTTGAATGATAGTATCATAGGGTTGATCTTTCATTAGTCCAGGAAGAAAATGTCGTTTCCCTGCTTCAAAGTTTCAGAATCTGGTAGCGAGGTAAAAATCAGCACTTTAATCTCCTCCTTCAGATGCCAAAAAGAGAGCCTCAAATTTTTGTACAAAAAGATCGAAGTGTCCTCCACTGGGATATAGCATCTAAAAGGTACTATTAACTTTGGACTTGTCATGCTTATCTTTTCTACTCCTTTGTTCTCTTGATCCAGATAGCTTAAAAGATGTAGTTGTTATACTTGCATAGACGCCGTTTTCCTCAGCCTTTTGCTGGCTCTGTAGATCGCGCATCCTTGTCGCCACTTTTGTTGTGTCGTAATTAGACGTACAAGAGCTCAAACTTGACCATTGCCAACAACAAATGTCCAATTTATATATACATATATTTTTACATAATGAGGCTTCAAATGATACAAATAATATTCATCTATTTACATAAAAAACAGTTAATATATAGCGAGAAGAGTAGAGGACTGAGCACAGATCCCTGAGGTACACCAGCCCATGTTCTTCGGTCCTTGGAAAATGTTCTATTGACCCGAACCTTTATCCTTCTTTCCCTTAAGAAGTCTGCAATCCAGATTGAGGCTTTTCCTCTTACTCCGATGTTGTGCAGCCTTTCAAATAATTTCTACACTCGATCAAAATCTGAGGTCATATCCAGGAATACGGCCGTTGTCTTCTTTGGCGGTTTTTCCTAGAAATCTATTATTGATTGACAGAAGTAGAACAGTTTATCAGTTGTACAGTGGCTGGATCTTTAGGCAGTTTGGTAGAAGTTTATTTTATTATTGTTAGTGAGCCAGACTATAAGCCTAGAGTGGATAATTCATTCTGTTATTTTACAAAGTATGCTGGTAAGAGCAATTGGCCGATAGTTCTTGCATTCCTTGGCATCTTTGGTTTCAGTATTGGCACTATAATTGATATCTTCCAATTCTTTGGTAGTTTACCAGTTTGCCATGAAATGTTCAGTATTCGTAGGAGTTGATTTTTAGCTTTGTCCCCAAATTGTTTAATCATTTGACCAAAGATTATAGCATCTCCAGGTGAAATCTTGGATTTAACTTTCCTATTGATGAGTTTAGCTCATTCAGTGTGAAGTCTCTCGAGTAAATATCTTGTTGATGGTAATTTCTTGCTTGTTTAACTAACCTGTTTACATTATTTTTTAGAGTCCTGCCTTCATTTGTATAGCTGAGTCTGGAAGTGCTTGAAAGATATTCAGCAATTATTTCAGCCATCTGTTTGTTCGTTCTCGCTATTCATATCGGTTAGAGTAATGGAGGATTAGTGTTGGTTTTGATTGTTTAATAACACTAATTAAATTCCAGTGATGGCTTTCCTTTTTTGGATCCATTTTTTTTCGCAGAATTCTGCCCATTTTTCTCTCTCTCTTGTTTGAATATCCAAATTTTTTGTTCTATTTTGTGACTAATTTCAATGAGTTCCTTTATGATTTCTTCTGTTTTATTTGTTTTAAGAAGTTGATTGAGTTTGTCTCTCTCTGCAATCATTGCCTCGATATTGTGGTCCTTCCAGTAAAGTATTCACAGGTCTTTACGTCTACCTCTAGGTATCGATACTTTTACAGCTTTGGATATGTTCGAAGAGAATTTTTCCAATTTTTTGTCAATCGTTTTGTGATTTATATTTTCGTTGCACAGTTCTTCAACCTTTTCTGTGATTTTTTTTCCAGTAGCTTTTATTCTGTTAGAAATTCTCAATTTTGAATTTTATGGTTGTTAAAATTGGTCTGTGGTCACTGATTGCACTTTTCAGAATTTTCCATTGTGTTGTGGGTGCGATGTTGTAATTTATCGCTGTGATGTCTATTGCGGATTCTGTGCCTGTGGACTTGGATAGATAGGTGTTATTTTCGTTATTTAACGGTGTAAGGTCGAGGTCGGTTAGCATGTCCTCAATCTGCTGACCTTTGTTATCCTGGAAAGGTGATCCCCAAGTTGGTCTTTCGGCGTTAAAATCACCAAGTATGATTGCGATATCCGAAGACGCTTCACTTAATGTCTCTATCAGGCCTGTATTGATGCTAGTATTATCGTGGACATAAACATTTATGATTGGAATTGTTTTATCTGTAAGATAGATTTCTATTGCCTGAGCTTCTGTCGTGCTTTCTCTAGGCTTACTCTGATTATAGGCGATACCCTTAAATTTGATTTCTAGAGTTTTAATCAAAACGGCAAGTCCTCCTCCGAATTTTCCCGGTCTGTCCTTTCGTAGTGTTGTGTAATCTTTGATATTGAATCTCAGATTCTGATTCAATTTTGTCTCCTGAAGACAGGTAATATGTACAGTGTTGTCACAGAGAAGACAAGTCAGCTCTTTGTTTTCCTCTGGGTACCATTTATATTGAGTTGTAGTAGATTGAATTGTGTCATCGTAGTAGATTTCTCATCATGAGCTCGAGCTGCAGCTCCTGACGCGGCGGTTACCCAGGACGCGGTAGCATTACTGGAGATATCAGTTTTGCTCTTCATTTGAAAATGGGTGCCGTTGCAACGTTAGTCATCTTGGAAACAACCAGAATTTGGTCAAATATTCCAAGGGTCCAGGGGGACCGCAAGGAGGTGTGGTCGGACTTCTCCCCTTTTCCCTGGAATGCCGTCACTACAGGATAAAGCACTCTTGGTGAATTTTTAAATTGTGATTCAGAATCTTCCACTGAAGCTTTACGAGCGTTTCGTTCCTTTAAAGATATTCGACCAATGAGTTGCTACTCTCTAAAGCGATTGATTAAAATTTTGAGGAAACTGGATCTCTGGAAGCAAAACCTCGGAGTGGAAGACCATCGACATGCAAGTCAGTGGCTGTTACGGTTTTGCAGAATGCTGAAGCTATTGAAACGTTATCCACGTATGGAGAAGTAAGTGCTAGACAAGTTTCTCGACAAACGGGGATTTCGTATGGAACAGTTTGGAGAGAACACATATTTAGAATTTTTCTATAAAAATACCCTAACAAAATTCAAAGTTTTCACGAGTTGAAAGTCAGCGATTTTGAGAAGCGTCAAGAATTCGCTGCATGGGTTTTCAGGCAAATTGATATTGATGGAAACTGGCTGTCAAATTTTCTAAGAACAGATGATGCTCACTTTTATCTAAAGAGAGAATTTAACATTCTCATTGCCTCATTTTGGCACCAAAACTGCCTCATTTTGGCAACAGAAACCCCTAGGAATTTTACAGAAATACCACTTCATCAGCACAGAGTTACAGTTTTGTGTGGGTTCACTTCTTCTTTTATTTTTGGGCCAATTTTCTTTGAAAATTTCAATGGAAGAACTTTTAAACCGTTTTTGTAACTGGTGAACGTTATGTTCAACTTTTGAGAGAAAAGGTTATTCTCATATTGCAGGACAGACAAGCACTAAGCGAAATAACCTTCATGCAAGATGGAGGACCTCCTCATATCTCCCGCGGTGCCAAACAATTGCTGAAGGATACGTTCTGTGAAATTCGTTGATAAGTCGCCACTTTATATACCAGTGGCCTCCAATATCACCAGACTTGACGCCTTACAATTTCGGTTATGGGGGTACATTAAGTCGCGTTTTTATCGATGCCGGCCTACCACATTGGCCATGTTGAAGGCTTCTATCAGATGGCACGTTTTATAAATTTCACCTATTTAATTGTGACCATTCTGTCATCTATCGTCTGCAGGCGGTGTTTGAGAATGAAGGGCGCCACATTGAGCAAGGATTGTGACCTAATACAAGAGAGGAGGCAGTTACCTCATGTGTTATATTTTGCAGCTCTTTGTTTTGGGTTATGGGAATAATAAATGCTGTCCTCACATCTTGACTCTTTTTTTTTCTGTGAACAGTAATTTTTTTGTTAATCATTTGCCCACATCTTATATTTTGTCGTGCAGGCCAAAGTGTTATAACTTCTCGAATAACACTGGTATACACAATTTTAACCCTTATGTTTAGTTTATCGCTTTTCGCCCATTAGAAAAAATAGCATAAGGAATATTCTCTGTACCCCCCCCAACTTTAGAAATTTTGCGCAAAAAAAATAATACAAAATGATTTTACTACCACGTTTTTCAACGCAAAAGGTCGATTTAAAAATGATTTTTTTAGGGGATACATTTTCAAAATTATGTACAGTATAATAAACAATGATAACATTTGACAAACCCATAGGTTATTTGGAATAAAGTACGACAAATATATTTTGTCACTTCCCTCTATATTTCATTTTTGGATCATGACAAATATCCAGTTAAATAGTCAAGTGTCGCCAATTAGTCAAGAAACTATACATTCCTTATAGCACGAAATCCTATTAGTAGTGCCATCATAATTTTTGGTACTATATTAACATTTCAAAAATCGTGTATTGATATCAGCAGTTATTTTCAAACATTCATTCTATTTCACAAAACTCCATCTAAAATATAAATATTTTTTGCTACATGTTTTAATTTGCATATACCTATTTTACATATCTCAGATTGTATTTAAAAATCGTTAACCATTTCTTCTAACTTTTGGCGTAATGGTGTTTTATTAATTTATCATTTGATATTATTTGGGTTCTTTCCTGGTATTCAAAAAGGAAAAATACGTGTTGTTCAGTTATATTTTTCAATTTATCAAACAATTTGGCCGCTCAATAGCTGATTCTGGTAGAGCGCCATCTGGCGAATAAAGTTGTAACTAAAATCAATTTCGAAATTTTCATTATTTGCCATAAAAAATCCCATTGTATCCTGAACACAATGGTGTTTACCGCATTGCTCTAGCGCAAATATTCGCGGAGTTATTAATTTTTAAAGTTGTGCGGGACTTTTGGATCACCCTGTATTACAAAAGAAAATCCTATGCCATAAAGAGATATAGCCAAATTAATAGGAACATCAGTGTCAACAATAAATGAAATAATAAATAAAGATTTTGGCCTAAAATCTACAAAAAATATGCGGTTCACAAATTGTTTCAGAGCCATATTCGTCAGCGACACACTATCAGCAGATATTTTTATGAAAATTTCTTGGCTGCTGATAGATGGAAATTTATTGTTACATATGACGAAGCATGGGTATATTTAACCGATTGCGACAGAAAAAGAGCTATATACTATCAAAAAAGGGTGGAAATATCTGGGCCAATTTGGGAGAAAGAATGTTACGAAAGTTACCCCAAAGAATTTATGGTGCCATGTGGTATATCATATGAAGGAAAATTAAAAATAAGAAAGGTTGAAGTAAACTCGGAGTACTATCAAAACAACATTTTAGAACCTATATCTTTAAATGATATTCCCTCTATCTATAGAAAACAGAGCAACAAAGTCTGGTTTCACCATGATAACGCCACAAGTCATACCTTATCTTCAACCCAAGGTTATTTGGAAGTTCTAAGGCAAAGAACAGGAATCAACACTATTCCAAAGAAACGAACCCCTGTAAAATCTCCTGATTCAGCCCCGATGATTTTTTGCATTTTTGGATGCCTTAAGAGAGCACTTGAAAAGAGACACCCTAGGACAATTGAAGGTTTCTGGAAAGTGGTAAAGGAAGAATGGGATCTTTTGAGTATGACCATGATCAGAAAGTGCCTGCTATCGTGGAAAATCAGGTGCCGTTCTGTAAATAAACAAAAAGGCTTTCAAATAGAACATTTGGAAATTTTCAAATATGGTGTCAATTTTTAATATTTTATAATAAAGCTTGTTTCCTATAAGGGTGATCACCCTCTGTATTTGTGCCTCATTCCATTCAGAGTTAGGATTTTTCTATAATATACGTAACCCTATATTCCTAATACTTTTATATTATTGTGTTCATTTAATCTAACTCCTAAGTGTGTTTTGATTCCTCTATGTACACTCTGTTGCAAATATAACATATCTTCAATTTTACTATCATTTGACCCTGATCCTTTCACTATTTGATTATTGTTTCGACTCTATGTCTCTAGATCTGCTTATAGTGTTGTAGGAATTCTATTTGAAATCATTTTATTATTATTGTTTCAATGTACTGTATGATCATATTACTTTTCTCAATTGAGTGTCAACTATTAAGAATATTCATTCGAAATTATAATTCTTTTGCCCATCTTTCAATTTTAATTGGCGAAAATTCGTTTTCTTCACAAGTCATCTTTTAATTATCTTAATTTCTTCTGTATAAACACATTTTCATCCGTACATATAGATATAGCTCTGTCTACCAATGCGTTTACCAGTTTTCTTGTGTTACAAAGAACCATGATTATTTTAATTTGTGATTTTAAACCTGTTACCTTTTAATTGGTGAGAAAAATGTACTATGTATACAAAGTTGTTAACATAAATACAATATAACAACAAACACTTGTATGTTGTTATAGCTTTAAAAGGGTTAGCGTTCAGCAAACTAAAATATTGGTAAATATATTTTTTTTGATCTGATACATGCCTTTTTAATTAAAGATCTATTTACGGATATCTATATTTTCAAACCTACACATAAATATATAATTTAAAAAAAGGCATGTCTCCTGACCGTTCACATGAACATTTTAAATGATAGAGCGTCATCTAGTTGAACAAAAATAAACTAAACGTTGATTTAACTTGCACTATTATACATATTTCGCCAACACAATTTTTTTATAAATAAAGAAAAGCCATCCACGTACATGTTTCGGAATGTTGGCCCTTGTCAGCGTGGTGCAGGCTGTACCTCAACGAGTTCCATTTCCAGTTTGAAATAACTTTATTAAGTGCGCCGTTCAGTAAATGAAACCACTATCCATCATTAATGAACAACCTAGTTTATAAAATAAGAAATGTTGGCATTAAAATACCTATTTATTTATTTCTCAGGATGCCTCTGGGATAAAATCTTTGATCGTAGAGGTACAGTCTGCATCACGCTGACAGAGCCAACAGCCTCGAACGCGTACGTGGTTTGGCCTTTTTTTGATTTATAAAGAAAATGAGTTGACCAAATATCATAGAACAAGTTAAATCAACGTTTAATTTTTTTTTCTATCAGATGGCGCTCTTCCATCTAAAATGCGCTCGCGTGATCGATCAGGATATACACCGTTTTTGTTTTTGATATTAACATCTCATTTTTATTTTTTACTTATTTTTTCACACACGTATATTTATTCTCTGATATTATGTATGAATGTATTTCAATGATATTATTGAAGGATGAAATTAGTATTGCACGGTGTTAAACATCTATTGACTTATGCTACTTGATTTGCATCAATAGATAATCTTAGTCGTTTATATTTTTCATTATGTATTGCAATATTAAATAAATTACAGTTGAGTTAGAGAATGGCCTTTTGATTGCCTATGTTGGTATGGTTGGTCTGTTCTGTTGATTTAATATTTGTGCTCTTCATTCGTATCCTGATAGTTCTTGATGTTTCGACTATTTACGATGTTTAACATGTGTTTGCATGGAACATTGGAATATATATATATTTTTCTTTTTTGTATCGAATAAATGAGAGAGTAGAAGAGAGCATTTTTAAAATTCTGTTCGAATGATAGATTTAGAAAGGTTTCGATTAAAGGCTATTGTTGTAGGTAGGGACGGAAATGTTCTATGGTTATAGAGATGTTGTTCTTTCGGTTTACCAGTATATTAGCGAATAAAGAGAAACGTTCTTCTCAAATCTAAATGACAGCCAACTTACCTCAGTGCGAAATATTCTAACCAACGCCATATCAAGTTGAATGGATGCTTTTAAAAAGCATTAAGTAATAAAAATAACTTATATTTATTACTCAACGCATGTTGGTGATGATCAATTGTGAGAAAATTGTTGCAAGCCGGCAATGAGAGAAGAGAATCTGCATAAGCCTTGTGTCTTAATAAAGGCTTTGTGTGTGTATTATTTTAGTAATATCTTTACTTTTCAATGTGATGTATTTAAGTATCCCCTCTTTGAAATTAAGTTTAACTGTGTTTTTATCGCTGTTATTGTGAATCGTTACATGAAAGAAAATTAAAATTAGTTAGAGAGGTTACTAAGCGGTAAACATATCCCATGATACTCTTCCCTATTAGGTCACGTGGTCATCGGATAATACTACAAAACATACCATGATTAGTAAAAGAATGCTAATATATATCGAGGCCATTTTACGCCTCAATTCAATTCAGAAAATATTCAAACATATAAATATAGATTATTTGAATCTGAATTACAAGGAAAAGCAAATACCCAAGAATAATATTTTAGGGTTCACTATTTATATTTTATTCAGAGAGAGAGAGAGAAGAGAGGAGATATTCAATATTTCATTTGTATAAATTAAAATGAAGAAAATATCATTTTACAAAAATCAATTTTCGATATTGTTGAGTATACTTTAAGTTATTGAGATATACTCTATATATTACAAGAGTTAATTTGTAATTTAATATTGAAATATAAATGAAAAACACTTTAAGATTCGAAATTTCAATTTCTGAAATATGTTTTTAAGATAAAAATATAAAGAGCTCGCACGAGAGCCTTTCATATAGAATATTGAAATATCTTTTCATAAAATTATATATTTATAAAATATTCACATATTATATTCATAGCTAATATTTTATTTAGCTCTATATATGAATAATATATGTTGAAAATAATTATCCAAAATCTCATTTTTTTTCTCATATCAATATATTTTCAATTATCCAATATATTTTTCTATAAAATGAAAAGAAATAGCTTCGACGTCGGGTAAAATTGCTATTAACAAAAATTACTCTGTATCAATCCGAAAAAATGGGAAAAAATATCGGAATAATAGTTTTAATTAGAAATAGGTTGTAAGTGATAAAATATATTTTATATATAAATTCTTATTGTCAATATTAAACATAATATACCAAAAATTCGGAACTATTTTAAATGCGTAAGATTCTTTTAAAATTAAACAATTTCTACTGCCCTTACTGCAATGGAAAAATTAATGGGAGGGCCTGGCTCATCAGTGGTGAACCCTCCCAGCGGTTTCGCCAGTTTAATCTACCTTACCCCTGTTATATTGCATTTTTGGAACTTCCTTTTATAGTGATACTGTTGCTAGACTCTTGGAATGGGTATTTTAGAAGAACTATGGACATAAGCTATGAAGACAGTAGAATTACATACATTTATAAATATATAATATGCTTAGAGCAATCGCTCTTCTGCAAATATTATATATTTATAATTGTATGTAATTCTACTGTCCTCAAAGCTTATGTCCATAGTTAATCTAAAATTCCCATTCCAAGAGTCTAGCAACAGTATCACTATAAAAGGAAGTTCCAAAAATGCAATATAACAGGGGTATGGTAGATTAAACTGGCGAAACCGCTGGGAGGGTTCACCACTGATGAGCCAGGCCCTCCCATTAATTTTTCCATTGCAGTAAGGGCAGTAGAAATTGTTTAATTCTAAAAGAATATTACGCGTTTAAAATAGTTTCGAATTTTGATAACAGATGGCGCGCTAGTGCATCATATTATAAACATACTATACGTTTATATAAGCTGTTTTAATGTATATTTTATACATATTTATTATTCCAGAATTGCTAATATAGACAAATTACAAAATCATATTGTTATCTACTCTTCTACCTAATATTCAATAATCTTAGTGTAGTTTTTATTAAAAGAGATTGTATGCTACTGAAAATTTATATATTTGCATAATATTTTATTAATACAGAAAAAATCATAAGAACTAAAAACATGAATATCTCACGCTATATATTGATTACATCACACAACATCAACCAAGTCCTTGGTCAAAACCATATATACATATTATATTTCACACATATAAAACACATCAACTCCTATTATTTACATGATATACGGAAATTTCCGGGGTTTGCCTTCAGCTATATATAACTAAAACGTATATAAACGTATACGTTTTATATTCGTAACTTTTATATATTTTAGTTAGCTGAAGAATGGCTTTCAAGAAAACTTTTTTCACTTCAATTAATGCAAATATAAAGAGTTGCGGGGTTTTATAATATTTTGATTTGTCGAAATCTGCAATCTCCTGGAATAATGAATATGTGAAATATACTTTAAAATAGCTTATATCAATATATAGTCTGTTTAATATTGATAATAACAAAATATATAAATGTATATTATCACTGACAAACCCATCCTTTTTGAATTAAAACTATTATTTTGATAAGTTTTCAATTTTATTTTAAAAATTGATACAATGCAATTTTTGTTAAGACTCTTTATCTGACGCCGAGGCTATTTCTCTTTTTTATTTTTGAAAATTATTCTTTATGAATATTTTACATATTACTCTCAATAAAATATATACAAAAATAAGCTCACATGGTAGTCATTTCGAAACACAACTAATAAGTTATTGAATTTACCTGGCCTTTCATCAAAGGTTGGCTTCTCTATCAGAACAGATATTTGTTAAGTATTGTTTAGTTAGAGGTATATCCCATCCTCACTACATTGTGAGTCAATCTCTCCCTTCCCCCCCTCTGTAAATAGCAGAGCAAACTTAATTAATCACCATTCGAGTCCTAATACTAAGTCAACGAACCTTTATATACATAATTCATTATGCAAATAATTTTCTCAATATACTGCTTGCTAATATGCAAATATGAAACCAATATTTAGCTTCTCTTCACACCCGTAGATAAGCAAAATACTCAAAAATTCATCAAAAATAAAGAAAATGATTGTATTTTAAATATTGTTTTAGATTTAGTTCTAAATTTAAAATTATAAAGGTATACATTATTTTAAATTTTATAAGTGTATTCCCTGATATTTAGCTAAGCAGCAATAGAGACCGGGAATTTTGAGCTCAAGACATTAGATTTCACGAACCATCTAAGTTTATAGCCACGACCTGTGTAGGTTACAGAGCTTGGCCAACCCATTTTTTAATAAATAAATAAAACACTAACCATGTATGCGTTTGGAGTTGTGAGTTCTCGTCCGATTGGTCGTTGAGTTACAGCCTGCACCAAAATATTTATTAACATAACTATAATACTCTCCATATTGCTCTTAAAGTGAACAGATGTATTTTGTATTTATTAAAATCTCAAACCTATTTTTGCCTAAACTTTCGACTCCGGCTTACTAAATAACACTGTTGGACATTCTACGGAAGTAGTATAAAACACGATATGTTCATCTATTGGTATTTGCTAGAAAGAAAGTCCTGGAACGCCCCTAAAGATATTGTCGCGCTCATGTTCCCTCCGCTTCTTCGCGACGACGCCGCTTCCTCCGTCGTGGATCACCTACCCGGGCTCCCGTTGCTCTCCTTCTGCAGCTGTACCCTGCAGAGCACCCAAGGACGTCCGAGAACCACTGCTCAAGTGGAACTCCTTTCCTCTGGCAGTATCTCTCGGTCTTACCACTGGTGAGGGGACACGAGAGACTTACCAGAAGAGTAGCGACTGTGGTGTTGGCGAGAGAGTCATAACACCAACCGGCTGAAAATCATTTAACCAGCAATCAAGACTTCTAACACTACTTCTTTTTTATTGTCTTCTTTAAGCCATATTACACAATAACTCGGAATCATTTAACGGATATTTAAACTATTTTACATCCCAGGGCTAATATCAACGGATAACTTACACTCATTTCCCCCAGAAAACAGGACCACAGCAGTCGGCGATATCCACACTAGTTCCAGACGGGAAACAGGCTAAAGCTCCATCTATTGTCGGAGGTTGTAGGTGTTTTCAGGCTCATATACGAGACGAAATATATTTCTAGAAGGGATGATGTTATTACATCCCTCTAGAACAAGAGACGGAAGATAAAACCAGAGTTTAATCCTCAAATTGTACCATCTATGAAAGAAATCCACAGACCATCTTCAATAACTTTTATCATTGCATTAAGGTTTGTATAGTATTTGATGATATAGGTAAAATGAAACACATCGCTAAAATTTATTGTTATAAATCAATGATAGATACAATACTACACATATATATTATAAACATGGTTTCTAAAATAGTTATCTATATAATAAATTTGAACTATTTTTGAAGCGCATGATTCTTTTAAAAATAAATAATTTTTTTACTGCCCTTACTGCAATGATAAAATAATGAGAGGTCCTGGCTCATCAGTGGTGAATCGTCCCAGAGGTTTCGTCAATTTAAAATAGTAAAAAATGAAAATGATCAAGGTGAATGTGGTTTGTGAGCAGAAACAGTAGAATATATAATGTTGGAGAGTCTCAAATATTGCAATCAAACAGCTTCACTTTATTTTGTTGATAAATTAAAAAGAATGGAAAGGCCATTTGAGCTAGAGAGTTTTATGAAGGATAACCGGATATTAATTGAACTACAGAGATTTATTATAAATATAAAACCTCTGAAATGATACAAATTTTATATTAATTGAATATATATTTTATTGAACATAGTGTAAATAGCAATATTATTGTTTAAAAGATATATTATTTTTTCACTATTTGCTCAACCATCCCAGAAATTCTCCTCTACGTGGCGGGCAAGAGAAGCAGAACAAGTAAGGGACTGCCCTGAAGTACGGTGTCGTGAGCCCCGAGCCGCTACGGTAACCGTGAACAGGGAACTCTGAAATGTGGCTGACTAACGGGGCAATGGCACCCCTCCCTTTCCATTGAGCAACACTACCACTACTTGTTCAAGTTCAAACTTGACTTTAAAATGTATATATACATCTATATGAAATTTGTGTAGCACTTCGGCGTGAAGCACAAATCTCTTTAATCTTCTAATTGCCTTCAAATAAATTAATATAAATACGCACAACATATTCAAAAGTTTAGTTTTACTGATTTTTAGATTTACACATGTTCAGGTCTAATGTGCTCGGCTTAAATTGAGTAAACTCTTTATATTCAAATAGTCATAAAATAATTAGAATTTGTTGATAAAAGCAGAACCTTTGCTCATATTGGAATACTAATATTGTTACGAAATTTGTTTAGAGTCAAACCAAAGTAATTGTTTATTATTAAATACTTTAATAGTTCGGTGTAAATTCTGTAACTATATATTTATTTCTTCTTCTTTAGATTGAAGGTGAGAAAGACATCACTCACTTTTAGAGGTTTAATTTAATAATAAACCATTACTTTGATTTCACTCTAAACCAATTTAGCAACAATATTATACAAATAATACAGTATATAGCAATACAGTATATACAGCATATAGTATACATATTATACAGTAATACTCACAATAATAACCCTATATGAGATGATCGACTATTTTTTACAATAGAAAATAATATAGCCAATAATCTAATCGGATAATCTCTCATCAAAAGACCGCCTCCGAGAAAGAAACCAATATATATCTATAGTTTTTTATGGTATTATCCTACGTCTTCCCTAATTCTATATATCAGTTCAATTAACTGCTCGTCTGGTAAGAAAATATTTTACTTTCAAAATATTGACCTCTATGTGTGGAGCAGAGATCAATTAGAATAATTTACACTAATCGCTTCTTGTGTTTTTGTCACATCGCTGATTTATTACCGAATTGGTTATGAATCTTTCCCCAGATCTTTAATAGTTATAGAGAGCTCTATTATTTTATCAATTAATTCATCTATTTTTAGATTAATTATTTGTTTTTTATTACTTCAATGCCTCTCATAAGAGACCCTTTAATGAGAGACCATTTTATAAAACCAAAGATGATCTGTGGTATAATCTGACGTAAAATAAGAGACCACTTCCAGGAGAGACCATAGGTGTCTATAATTTATGAGTTTTTTATCTTCTTGTAAGTTAGAATTTTAAAATATTGCACATTGTGCGTTTTGAGAAATATTAAACGATTTCTATACTTTCTTAGAAAACTGAATATTTAGTGGATAAAAGAAAAGGAATAACAAAATGTAATTACGACTCATAATAACTTTGGTAATTTCATTTTGATGTGCCGAACTGACTCTTTGCTGGCGAGATAGAATGCTATTTAGGATTTCTGATGATTTCCCATGTGGATCGTATATTCAATAAAGAAAATATATCGTATCAATAATAAATAAATAATGTTTATTTTCATATATTTTATTTAAACAATAAATTATAAAATAGTGTGTTTTTCGAAATAGACACAGAAAATAAATATAAATAACAACAATTACCATACCATTTAATCCATTTTATCTTTGCATTTTTTTCTCAACCATGCTTTTCAAATGTTATCAATGGCCGATGAACTAACGGTAATATGTTGGAATACAGATGTAACAAATCTAAAGATTACATTTGAAAATTCGATAGGAAAAATAAATATGTGGTGTGAAAACAACAAACTTAAAATATCAAGACAGAAAACAAAGATTTTATATTTATTCAATTGTAAAAACGATGTAATTATCTTGCATGATAATCCTGTCAAACCAGTTGAAAACCTAAAAATACTAGGATTGACTTTCAAGAATCACCGAAACAAGAACAAATTAGATTTTATGCCTCACATCGACAGTGTTATTGCAAAAACAACTAGAGCTAGTGGATATCTTCTTGGTTTAACAAAGAAATCGTGGGGATTGGATAGTAGGCGATCATTAACATTATATAAGACCTTATTTAAAAGCACGATAACGTATGGTTCAACAATCTGGCACCCATATATAAACACGTGATATAAAAACAAATTGGATTCACTACAGTATAAAATTCTTAAACATTGTATACATGCTTACAATACATCTTCGAATTGTACACATGTTCTCGCAAGAATACCTAAAATTACGGATTTCATTTTGTCAAACATATTTAAATTTGAAATAGATTATAATAGAAATTATCCAGCAAAAATAATGATAATATCTACCTTTATAAATGAAAAAATTCAAAATAGTACGAAGATTCCAATGATAAATTCAGAGTTTTTTTTTTTTTCAAAACTCAAGATTACCAAAATTTATCCAGCCAAATTTTTATAATATACAATTCTTTACGGGGCATAGAGACTTTAACACATACTTATACAGAATTGGCAGAATTGATTCTTTAATCTGCTTACGTGACCAAGAAGATCACAACCCTGAGCATATTTTAATCCGGTGCCCACTTGTTCACAAATTCAGCAGACTCTATCTCAAATGCCGTGGACCTGAATTATATTAATGCATTTGATATTCTATATATATAAATGAATATAAAATATTATATATTTATACCAATAGAGGTTATAATTCTAACAATTAAACATTTTGATAATATGTGTGTAAATAATATTTATTTCTTTTATAAATTATTGCTCTAAAATGTAAATTTGAATAACTTTCATTTTCTCTTTAAAACTAGACATAATTTGTATGTATATTTTAAAACTATGTACATAAAATAGATTAAAGATTTACACGCAAATATCCACATAGAATATAGCGTGGTTTTGTAATAAATAAATAAATAGCAGATTTATTTATAGCTGATTTTCAAAAAAATTATATATTATCAATTCAATCACATATTAACTATTTATTTGATATTTAATAGTACCACACTATTTGGAAAATCACATATTTTATATATTCCCTTTAAATTTTACTCATTGATATAATAGTAACGCCTCGTATTATTTTCTCACCTAAATATTTAAAGATGTTATTAAAATATTTAAGAGTTTCTATGGATTTGTATTTGTGTTATTTCCAAATTATGTAAATTTTCATCCTATTTTTATCCTTTTGAATATTTTTTTTTTTCGAAAAAATTTCCATTATTTACTTTAAATTCTTCATTGTTTAAATATTTACTCTTTGTTTACATATTTTCTTTGTGTGCATATTTTTTCTTGTTTATATTTATTGTTGTATGATTGCGTTTTTCTTACAATCCTCACACGCATTAATATTGCCACCTATCTTTTCCCATTGTTATTATTTTATATTGTTTTAAATGTGATATTTTTTATTCTTCATTCAGATACTTTATATATAAATTTGTGTCTTCTTTATTTTTCAATTCGCACATCTTTATCATTAGCATACCTATATTTTATAGTCTTCTCCTACCTCTCTATTGATTGAATACACATATGACTATATTGCAATATGATAATGGAATAGCACTCAGCATTTTATATTTATTTACATCACTATATTGTTATAATACTTTATTTTACAAGTATAATGTATATATATAATATAATCTAAAATGAAATTATTTTATTTTTTAAAAACATATATTTTATTTTCATTCATTGACTGTTCTACATTTTTTTAACATTGATTTAGAACATAACACTTTGAATATATTTTTGTTGTAAATATCTATAGTTAACCTACCTTTTTTTAATTCACGAATATAGAGAATTAATTTTTTAAATTCTACATTACTGTGAAAAATGATTTTATGTGTAATTTACTTCTCAAGTAATTCGAAATTAGAACTACAGTGGTACCTCGACATACAAGTTTAATTCGTTCCGCAACCTTGCTCGTATCTTGAATTACTCTTATCTCGAAGCAAATTTCCCCATACAAAACAATTGAACTACCATTAATCCGTTCCAACCTCCAAAATGTCACCCCAGTTATTTTTGTTACGTGGTTTTAAATAATAAAAACGTATTACGTTACACTCTTTATCGACGCCTTCCGTTTAAGCACAGAATATATCATGGACGTACTACGGCCATACTGCCTCGACAAGTCAACAACTCGAACACCTTGCTCATGTTTTTCTATAATTTCACGTTTTAATTTGATACTCATCATCTTTTTTTTAGCACTTGACTTTTTACAAACTTTCTTCCGATCCATGGTTATAAAAATAAATGAACTAAAACTCTAAATGTAAACGCAACACAAAACGCGAACACAAAACACAACTTATCACAGCGGAAGCACGCTGCTAACTGATCGTGATGGCGCGACTGCGTGTTAATACCTGTTGTGTTTTAACTTTAAAAGCACACAACAATATAATAAACTTGAATTTGTTTATTCAAGCCTCAAAAAACAAAGCTTTGCATATAGAACAAATAATAATGAAGAAGAAGAAAGAAACATTTTAGGAAAAGCAAAAACAAAACAAAAGTACTGGTCAAAAAGAAACATTTAAAATCACAGATTAATATCTTGAACACTACCGAACCGAACTCGTATCTCGAATTTCGCTCGTAACTAAAAGCAAAAAATCACTTGCTCGTCGGCTCGTATCTCGAAATACTCGTATGTTGGGGCGCTCGTATGTCGAGGTACCACTGTACTTAAAAGGTGAATAATTTATTTCCTATTTTCACGATTCCCCCTTAATTCTCCATCTTTTTCAACAACAAAACAAAATAATTCATAACATATATATAATAAACACGTCAAAATTCTTCTGGGAACAAGATTGCTTTTAGAGGCACGCTTATCATTTCATGTGCATAAACAACTGCTGTGAAATGTGTAAAACCTACTAAATAAATGAATTTGAAATTTATAATATTAATATGAGCATGTTAATAAAATAATAAATGAATATACAAATTCAAAATATAAAAATTTTTAAAAATCAGCAAATTTGAATTTCACCTCATTGCTCTGATATATTGTAGAAAGTAAAAAAAAAAAGGAAAACACTATTAAATGAAATTACAAAGCAATAATTATCTCACAGAATTTTTCTAAAAGTCAATTTCACAGATCTACATTCATCCCTCCTTCCAATAGCCAATCTCAGAAATCATATTGCACACTTCCGTACAGCTACGGCATTGAAAGAATCAGTAGAGCCCTCATTTTTATATAAATAGATGGTTTTACATATATTCTAAATTTTGAATTAGTTTTACAGGCTCGTGAAGTGATAAGCATTCCTCTCAAAACAATCTTGTTTTCCGAAGAAGTTTGGCGCGTTGTCGCACGAAATATTAGGAAAAAAATAAATATTCGTAATAAAAAATAAACTTTCTTCAAAATATCCATATACAGGGTGATCCAAAAGTCCCGCACAACTTTAAAAATTAATAACTCCGCGAATATTTGCGCTAGAGCAATGCGGTAAACACCATTGTGTTCAGGATGCAATGGGATTTTTTATGGCAAATAATGAAAAATTCGAAATTGATTTTAGTTACAATTTTATTCGCTAGATGGCGCACTACCAAAATCAGAGATTCAGCGGCCAAATTGTTTGATAAATTGAAAAATATAACTGATCGACACGTATTTTTCCTTTTTGAATACCAGGAAAGAACCCTAATAACATCAAATAACAAATTAATGAAACACCACTTCGCCAAAAGTATGAAGAATTGGTTAACAATTTTTAAATACAATCAAAGATATGTAAAATAGGTAAATGCAAATTTAAACATGTAGCAAAAAAAAAAAATTGATATTTTAGGTACGGTTTGTGTTTCCGAAGATAATAAATTTCTAATATTTTTAATTCAACTCTCTCTCATACTGTACCCAATTTTAAAAAATGTGTCCCCTCAAATAAAAATATTTTTCAAATCGACCTTTTGCGTTGAAAAACGTGGTAGTAAAATCATTCTGTATTATTTTTTGCACAAAATTTCTAAAGTTATTGGTGTACAGAAAATATTCCTTATGCTATTTCTTCTAATGAGCGAAAAGCGAAAAACTAAACATAAGGGAAAAAAATTGTGTGCACCAGTGTTATTCGAGAAGTTATAACACTCTGGTTTGCACGAAATAATATGTGAGCAAATACAAACAAAATATTACTGTTCACAAAAAAAAAAGAGTCAAGATGTGAGGACAGCATTTATTATCCCATATCCCAATTATCCCCCTTATCCCATTCTCTCTTGTATTAGGTCACAATCCTTGCTCAATGTGGCACCCTTCATTCTCAATCACCGCCTGCAGACGACAAATGACAGAATTGACAGCATTAAGAAAAATATCTGTTGATTTTAATAAAACGTGCCATCTGATAGAAGCCTTTAACATGGCCAATGTGGTATGCCAGCATCGATAAGCACACGATTTAATGTACCCCCATAAACAAAAATCGCAAGGCGTCAAGTCTGGTGATCTTGGAGGCCACTGCTATATAAAGTGGCGACTTATCACACGATTTTCAACGAACGTATTCTTCAGCAATTGTTTGGCACCGCGGGAGATATGAGGAGGTCCTCCAACTTTCATGAATGTTATTTCGCTTAGTGCATTTTTCCCTGCAATATGGGAATACCCCATATGAACATAACGTTCACCAGTTACAAAAACGGTTTTAAAAGTTCTTCCATTGATTTTTCAAAGAAAAATGGCCCAATAATAAAAGAAGAAGTGAACCCACACAAAACTGTGACTCTAGGCTGATAAAGTGGCATTTCTGTAAAAATTCTAGGGTTTTCTGTTGCCCAAAAGCGGCTGTTTTGAATGTTAGATTCTCCGTTTAGAGAAAAGTGAGCATCATCTGTCCACAGAACATTCGACAGCCAGTTTTCATCAATATCAATTTTCCGGAAAACCCATGAAGCGAATTCTTGACGCATCTCAAAATCGCCAACTTTCAGCTCGTGAAGCCTCTTCGGATATCACAATCATACTCGGCGATTTTAACGCCAAAAGTTCAACTTGGGGATCATCTGTCCAGGATAACAAAGGTCACCGACCTCGACCTTACACCATTAAATAAGGGAGAGAACACCTATCTATCCAAGTCGACAGGTACAGAATCCGCAATAGACATCACAGCGATAAATTTCAACATCGCACCCACAACACAATGGAAAATCCTGAGAGGTGCAATCAGTGACCACAGACCAATTTTAACAACCCTAAACTTCAAAATTGAGAATGTCCAACAGAATAAAAGAACATGGAACTTTAGGAAAGCCGACTTGAAAAAAAATTCACAGAAAAGCTTGAAGAACTGTGCAACGAAAAATTGAATTACAGAACGCTTGACAAAAACTTGGAAAACTTCTCTTCGAATATATCAAAAGCTGCAAAAGCATCGATACCTAGAAGGAGACGTTAGACCTGTGGATACCTTACTGGAAGGACCACAACATCAAGGCAAGGATTGCAGAGAGAGACAATATCAATGAACTTCTTAAAAAAATAAAACAGAAGAAAAGAGAAAGTAACACATTGAAATTAGTCACAAAATAGAACAAGAAATTTGGATATGCAAACAAGAGAAAATGGCAGAGTTCTGCGAAAAAATGGATCCAAGAAAGGACAGCCAACACTGGAAAATGATTAGAGTGTTAGAAAAGAATCAAAACCAACACCAATCCTCCAATACTCTAACCGATATGAATAGAACAGAGAGAACGAGAACAAACAGATGACTAACATAATTGCTGAATATCTTCAAGCACTTCCATACTCAAATATACGATTGAAGACAATCTAAAAATAATATAAACCAGTTAGTTAAACAAGCAAGAAACTTCCATCAACAAGATATTTTCTCGAGAGACTTCACACTGAATGAGCTAAACTCATCAATAAAAAAATCTAAGAGGTCACCAAGAGATAATCTAATTTTTGGTCAAATGATTAAACACACTTTGAAGACAAAGCTAATAAACAACTCCTACGAATACTGAACATTTCATGGTAAACTGGTGAACTACCAAAGAATTGGAAGATATCAATTACTGTGCCAATACTGAAACCAAACAAAGATGCCAAGGAATCCAAGAACTATCGGCCAATTGCTCTCACCAGCATACTTTGTGAAATAACAGAACGAATTATCCACTCTAGGCCCATAGTCTGGCTCACTAACAATAATAAAATAAACTTCTACCAAACTGCCTATAGATCCCAGCGCTGTACGACTGATCAACTGTTCTACTTCTGTCAATCAATAATAGATTCTTTCCAGGAAAAACCGCCAAAGAAGACCACGGCTATATTCCTTGATATGACCTCAGCTTTTGATCGAGTGTGGAGGGAGAAATTACGTGAAAAGCTGCACAACATCGGAGTAAGAGGAGAAACCTTAACCTGGATTGCAGACTTCTTAAGGTGAAGAAGGTTAAAGGTTTGGGTCAATGGAGAATTTTCCAAGGAAGGAAGAACGTGTGATACTGCAGTCCTGGATCTTTCCAGTTGGTCTCGACGACCAGGCCATCACCGAGATGTACGCGACGAAGTACGCGATCTAGGTATTCATCGTAGATCGCAAAATGCGTGGTGTCGCTGGAGACCCACTGGCGATTCTCCACCAAACTCTGCAGCGCTTGGCAGAGGCGCCATATTCATTGTGCATAGTGTATGTGATGATTTAAGACCATGGAATTGTTGTAAATAGTCCAGATATCTACTACCACATGTTCCACCACGTAATTGTATATAACTTCTTATTTACTGCAAATAGAAAGCCTCAACTAACATCAATCTGTACCGCGTAAGAATCTAATAAAGTATAGCAACTGTACAGATAGAAGGAATGGGGACTAACAGGAAAAAATTAAAGTTAAAACTAATCAGGCTTAGGTGAAAATAGGAGAGAAGACCTAGCAAACCCAGCCCAACTTTTACAAGGTCGTGGCCCTCCTGGATAATAAAACTTCCCCCCCTGTTTACGTCAGAAAAGAGCAGTGACCTGTTCGGACCCAGCTCAGCTATAAAAGGAGGCCCCGATCCTCAGTTAGTCAGTCCTTAGTTAGTCTTCGCTCCAGTCCCTGTCCACCGGACGCTCCGATAAAAGGTAAACCCTTTCCTGCCAGAAATCTCCCCGTCCCATTCCTTCTTGGCATTCAGACGCTTCTAAGTGGAATCTCTATTTGCTTATTTCACCTTTGGCCCAGCTGTGTCGCCTTCCACCACAACTGCACGGTAGAGTTGACATCGAGGTTCTTCTAGCATCAGGTAACACTGGCCCCAGAGGTCCCAAGATATCACATGTATATAATGCATATTATCTTTTTTTTAAATAGTGCAGACTGTGCACTTTGTATGTATTGACAAGATGTCAATAAAATTATTTTAACTGTCATTGATGAGGAATTGGAATTTTCAAAACACATAATTAGCACCTCAAATAGAGCTACCAGAAAACTAAACATTCTGAGATGGCTATGTGGAACAAATTGGGGAAAAAAAACCAGAATTCTCAGAACAACATATATCACCTCAATAAGGCCGATAATGGAATATGCAACACCGGTCTGGGCTCCCTCAAGCTCATCACTAAAAGTAAGACTAGACAGTGTTCAAGCAAAAGCGGCCAAAATAATCACTGATGCTGTTTCATCCACCAACAATGAGAAAATTCAGAGAGAATGTGTTCTAGACCTACTCGCTCGAAAGCAGAAGATAAAATAAAAACAACTTGGATCGGCACTTCGGAAACGAGGAACCAGAGGACGAGGTCTCTCTGACCACTTGTGGTTTGGTGGATCCGCCCTTTTCTGAGAATGAGGTGAAACTGACGGCTTTCAAGTTCGGGAAAAGGAAATCTCCTGGTCCCGAAGGGATTGATAACACGGTCGTGAAAGCCCTGTTAAGACTGCACCCATTACTTCTTGCCAGGTTTTTCAATAGGTGCCTGGACACTGGTACTTTTCCTGAGGCATGGAAGGTTGCCCGAGTAGTGCTTCTCGAAAAGTCTGGTAGAAAGGGTAATTCTCCTAATGATTATCGTCCGCTTTCTTTACTAGTGTGTCTAGGTATGGTCCTGGATAGCCTACTAGCTCAGCGACTGAAGCACTGGCTAGAGAGTAATGAGCTCCTTTCCTCTTTCCAACGTGGTTTTAGGGAAGGGAACTCCACAACCACGGCTCTGAACGAGGTGTTAGAGGGGGTTGAGATGGGCTTAAATAAGGGTGCTTGGGTTCTTCTCGTGGCCCTGGACATTGATGGCGCGTTCAACTCCATGAGCTGGAACAAGCTGATGAAATTTGATGGACATGGGTTGTCCTGATAATTTGTGCAGCTTGGTTTGTGACTTCCTGAGAGATAGACGGATTAGCCTCAGTTTTGGTGGGCGGAAGTTGGAAAGAAACTGTGCTAGGGGTTGCCCCCAGGGCTCTTGCTGTGGACCTATTATGTGGAATATCCTGGTAAACACTGTTTTCCAGGAGGAGCTACCTGAGGGAGCCTGGCTGGTTCTCTATGCTGACGACCAGTTCCTCATCATTGAGGCTGCTTCGAGAGCGAAGGCTGATAAGTGTGTTGAAGCTTCTCTCCAAATCCTCTCGAACTGGGCCCATGACTCTGGCCTTAAGTTCAATGTCTCCAAAACTAAAGCCCTCAGCTTTAAGCCTAGGGACATAAGAACTAAAAGGAAAGGGATCAAATGGGAGCACAAGCCGGCTATCCGGATGAAAGGACGGAGGGTAGCGTTGGTCAATAGGATGACCATCCTGGGGGTGGTCATTGATGACAAGATGGGTTGGCAATACCAGGCGGAGGAGAGGGTGACGAGAGGCAGGGAGGCGTTGTGCAGGCTTGTCCTGGTTGGCTCTCAATAGGGGGGGGGAGAAGGAGGGTACTATTTTTAGGAACCTCTGCCTCTCCTGTGTCGAGCCAATCCTGCTATAACAGGGATCAGAAGGTGGCAAAAACTCTAGAGAGCGTGCAGAGGACAGCGGCACTCAGAATCACAGGGGGATATCGCACTACCAGCAGTGAAGCCTTTTTGGTCCTCGCTGGGCTTATTCCCCTGGGATTGAAACTAGAGGAGGAGACCATCAGACAGAAGATCTGGGAGAACAGGGAAGATGCCCTGGGACTTGAAGCGGGTGTCCTCGAATGGAAGAGGGACCCAAGGAAGCCTCCGCAGTGGTTGCCAAAGTGGAATTGGAGTCCTGGAGGGCCGACAGGGATTGACACGGAGGTTTTCACTGATGGTAGTAAGTCTGGAGCCAATACTGGAGCTGGAGTAGTGATTTTCACTAATGGAGAGCTGATCTTCCAAGAAAGCTTAACACTCAGAGTGGACGAATTGGTCTTTTCAGCCGAGCTGGTTGCGATCAGGGTAGCCCTCAGAGTGTGTGCCGAGAAGAACTTCAGCCCGGACCGCCTCTATTCAGATTGTATGTCGGCCCTCGTCGCCATCAATCTGGTGAAAGGGCAACTCGCTCATCAAATAATCCAGGAGCTGGAGATGATAACGCGGGCTCCGGAGGGTTAGGGGACAGCCTCATCGAAGGTAATGAGTTCGCAGACAGGCTCGCTAAGGCAGGATGTTTTAGAGGTAGATCACTGAGGACGCCAGTGACCAAGAAAGAAGTTTATAGGAGGATCAGGGGGCACGTCCAGGACTTATTGTTGGACAGATGGAGGAAAAGTGTGAAGGGAGAGAGGTATTCAATTGGGTAACAACACCCAAGTACCTCTGTAAGGTAATGTCCCACAAATTCATTAGGGTAGTTCGGGACATGGGCTCTTCCCCAAGTCTCCACAGATTTAAAATTAAGAGAAACCCTTATTGAGTCTATGAAGAAAGGGATGTGGATGCACGCCACTACGTCTTGGATTATCCAAGGGTAGTGGGTGTGCAGGAAGAGAGAAGGAGGGCGAGGGGCGCGATCGAGAGTAAGCTGCTGAGAAACCACAGCAAGCTTCTTGAGAAAGCCCACGACGTGGCATCTGAGCTTTTCCTCAACTGTGAGTGAACAGAGTCGACCGGGGGCTGCCTCCCCGCGGTCACTGCTGGACACAGTAAATAGTTTCCTCTTTTGCTGTGTTTAAAGGCCAACGGTATAGAAATCCTTCCAGACACGTTGTCTGGGAGGTTGTGTTTCCAGGTACAATGTCCAAGCTCTAGCTTGGATACCGTTACTTGGCTTATGAGTTGAACAGAATAGCAGCGAAGGGCATGCTTCGGATGCCGGCTTGTGGACCGAAAGGTCTGGGTGGCCATCTGCTTCTAGGGTGTACCAACTGTGCTTAGGTGGGATCCTCCAGTTCTTGTTTATTTTTGTTTTGGCTACTGTTTCTATTTCTTTAAAAGTAAGTTTATTTTTCTGTAGTAAGGGTTCTTTTGTGTATTTTTCGCTAGCGCATCAGCAGCTTCATTGCCTTCAATGCTTACATGTAAGGGTATCCATTGAAGGTGAATTTTTGAGGTATTGAGAGTTTTTGGAGATAACCAATTATGTTCCTGCTTACTTTGTCTCTAAGTTCCCTTGTGTGACTAAAGTGTTGTATGGCACTTCTACTATCAGTAAGAATCCATATATCGTGATGTTTAGTGTTTCTGATGGATTTTAAGGCTTCATAGATGGCTATAAGTTCGGATCTGAAGACTGAGCAAAAATCTGGGTTTCTTCTGTTTATTTTCTCATTGCTATTTGTGGTTTTAATGAGAGAGTCACTGTCAGTGTGTCCCAACTCGTCTCTGCTACCATCGGTATAGATAGTTATTACATTTTTAGGAATTTTATTAATTATTTCTAATGATAATTGTTTTAAATATTCTGGATTTTGGTATTGTTTGTTGGTGGGTTCATTTAAAGTGGCATTGAAAATAACATTTTGTTAGTGATTCGCATGGTGATATTTTTTCTGCTAAATAATATTTTTCCACTTTATATTTTAAAAATCCATTTCTTTTGGCCAGGTGGAGAGGGCCTTCTTTTTTGAGTCTTATATTGGATTCCCAATTAAGTATGTAATTGAAGGTTCTGTGTTTGTTTTCATAACTCTTGATTTTGTTTATATATTTTGGCAGATTGTAGCTTCTTCTATCCTTAAGGGCATAATGTCTGCCTCGTAAAGTACAATATTATTAGGGCAGGTATTTCGAAGACCTGTAATAATTCTAGCTGCATTTAGTTGTATCCTTTCCGGTGATTTTGGATTTGTTTCAGATGCTGTACCATAGATTTGATATCCATATTCCAAGATAGGTCTCATTAGAGATGTGTAAGTTAATTTTAGTGTTGTTGCTTCAGCTTCCCACTCTTCCTGAAATACATTTCAAGATTTTTAGTCGGTCTCTTCCTTTTCTAACAACTCCTTCAATATGTTTACTGGAGTTAAATGTCTGGATCCAGGGTGTAGCCGAGATATTTAGGATGTTTATTATATTGCAATTGTTGTTCTTTCAGAATAATATTTGGTCTTATTTCTTATCGGTTGTAAAAAGTCAGGTTTTAATTTTTGGGGGTTAAATTCTAATTTATGTTTATTTGCAAATTTTTCTAGGTGGAGAAGAGTCTTGTTCAAATCTCTTTCATCTTTTTTCCAGTTAGTGTTGCTGCTCCATAGAATAATGTCATCAGCGAAAAGTCCAATATTGGTTTTATGTGAAAATTTTTCTTCTATGCCTGCAATAAATAGGGTGAAGAGATTTGGGCTAAGGACTGATCCTTGTGGTAATCCTTGATACAATTTGAAGGTTTTAGATAGAGTGCCATTATATTTGACCCTGATGTATCTATTTTTAAGGGAATCATTTATCCAAGTGATAGCTTTTCCATCAATTTTGAAATGTTTGTATAATTTTGTAAATAACTTGTTTTTCCATACCTTATCAAAAGCTTGTGTAAGGTCTAAAAAAGCAGCTATTGTGTGGTTAGTTGTTTTTCTGTTTTGTGCATCTTTTACCTTTTGTGTGAAAAATAAGAGTTGGTCTATTGTCCCATGTCCTTTCCTAAATCCATGTTATTCTTCTGGTAAGAGATTTCTTGTGTTGGGGTGGTAGGTGAGTCGTCTGAGTATAATTTTTTCCATTAATTTTCAGCAAATACTTGTGAGGGAGATAGGTCGGTAGTTTTTTGGGTCATCAGCAGATTTGTCAAGTTTTTAAATGGGAATTATTGTGGCATTTTACAGTCTTGAGGCAATTTTCCAGTTTTCCAGGAGTTATTGAAAATATTAAGAAGTCTTTGTTTGCCAATTTTTACCAAGTTTGATATCATTCGGCCATGGATTCCATCTGGCCTAGGAGTCTTATTTAGGTCAGTGTTTTCTAATGCATAAACTAGCTCTTTCATATTGATTTTTTTCATGGAAAATATTATGAGTGCTGGTGACATTTTTACAGTCATGAATAATTCTTCGGGCCTTTGTTTCAACCTTGATTTTACTACTTATTTGATATGAATTACCTGAAAAGATTGGCAGCAATTTTGTCATTAGTTGCTGGTGTACCATCTGTATTCTTAATCATATTAGTTTTTTCGGTTTGTGACTGGGATCTGTCAATTTGTTTTGCCAAATTCCAAAGTTTTGTATTTGGGTTTCTTGGGTTCAGGTTTTCACAAGTTTGTTTCCATTTTTCCCTTTTCACATTTACGTATAATCTTTTTATTTTTGCATTCACAATGTTCAGTTCAGTTCTACAATTTGTTTGGTTTTGGGTGCTCTTTTTTGTAGTTCATTTCCTTTAGTTATAAGTGTTTGAATATTTTTTGCCTGGTGTGTATAATTTGGAATCCATTTCTTAATATTACCTCTTGGTATTGAAACTATGGCTGCTTTAATAATGGTGTTTTCGAAAGATATCCAATTAGCCTTTTTGAAGTTCCAGATTTTTTCTTAATTGAGCTGGGTTTGGTCTTGGTGCTAATTTCTATCAAATTAGGCAAATGATCACTTACAATACGTTTTAATATTTGCTATTTGCATTTGTGGAAAATGTCAGGATAGTAAAAACTTATATCAAGGGCTTGTGCAGTATTATGGCTGTGTTGAAACTAGTTTGTATAGTTTGGGCATAGTTTTGTGCAGAGTTTTTGCATAGGTTTTTCTTGCATGGTTTTTTGCATATTTTTTTTCTTTTAATGAAAAGTTTCATTTGTTTAAGTTTGATTTTGTAGTTCTAGGTGGTTTGGTCACGTGCAGTAGACCCTATAAAAAGAAGGCGCGCGGAGAGATTAGGGCAGTCAGTCTGAGTGTGTAGAGGAGTCTCTGCCGATTAGAAGTCTCAGCGAATAGAAGTCTCAGCGAATAGAAGTCCCTGCCCATTAGAGGTCTCTGCTGACTAGAAGTCTCTGTTGAATAGAAGTCTCAGCGAATAGAAGTCTCAGCGAATAGAAGTCTCAGCGAATAGAAGTCCCTGCCCATTAGAGGTCTCTGCTGACTAGAAGTCTCTGCCGATTAGAAGTCTCAGCGAATAGAAGACCCTGCCCATTAGAGGTCTCTGCTGACTAGAAGTCTCTGTTGAATAGAGGTCTCAGCGAATAGAAGTCTCACCGAATAGAAGTCTCAGCGAATAGAAGTCCCTGCCCATTAGAGGTCTCTGCTGACTAGAAGTCTCTGCCGATTAGAAGTCTCAGCGAATAGAAGTCCCTGCCCATTAGAGGTCTCTGCTGACTAGAAGTCTCTGTTGAATAGAAGTCTCAGCGAATAGAAGTCTCAGCGAATAGAAGTCCCTGCCCATTAGAGGTCTCTGCTGACTAGAAGTCTCTGCCGATTAGAAGTCTCAGCGAATAGAAGTCCCTGCCCATTAGAGGTCTCTGCTGACTAGAGATCTCTGCTGACTAGAAGTCTCTGCTGACTAGAAGTCTCTGCCGATTAGAAGTCTCAGCGAATAGAAGTCTCAGCGAATAGAAGTCTCAGCGAATAGAAGTCCCTGCCCATTAGAGGTCTCTGCTGACTAGAAGTCTCTGCTGACTAGAAGTCTCTGCTGACTAGAAGTCTCTGCCGAATAGAAGTCTCAGCGAATAGAAGTCTCAGCGAATAGAAGTCCCTGCCCATTAGAGGTCTCTGCTGACTAGAAGTCTCTGCTGACTAGAAGTCTCTGCTGACTAGAAGTCTCTGCTGACTAGAAGTCTCTGCTGACTAGAAGTCTCTGCTGACTAGAAGTCTCTGCTGACTAGAAGTCTCTGCTGACTAGAAGTCTCAGCGAATAGAAGTCCCTGCCCATTAGAGGTCTCTGCTGACTAGAAGTCTCTGCTGACTAGAAGTCTCTGCTGACTAGAAGTCTCTGCCGATTAGAAGTCTCAGCGAATAGAAGTCTCAGCGAATAGAAGTCCCTGCCCATTAGAGGTCTCTGCTGACTAGAAGTCTCTGCTGACTAGAAGTCTCTGCTGACAAGAAGTCTCTGCTGATTAGAAGTCGGCTGAAGAGGAGCAATGGCAAGGCCCAGAGTTCAAGCAAAAGGCAGAGAATAAGGCCTAGAGTACAAAGCAAAAGGCGGAAGATTAGGCCTGAACTAAGGAGAAGATAAAGTGCGTAGAAAGAGGGGGGCTGAGTCGGGCTTGCCCAGAGGGCTGCAAGAATTACTTTTACTGGAAAAGGTTCATTTCATTTTGTATTTGCTCATCGTGTAATAAAGCCTCATAATCATTTAAATCAGCAATAAGGGTGATCATTTCCTCCAAAGAAACACCTGCCTATCGCTACCTCCATAGTTTTGATTTCTTAAATAGATTTATTATTGTTATTATTATTTTATTTTTACAATCTTTTTTTTTTGTTAGTTTTAACATTTCTGGTGAGCCGGACACGATAGGCTTGGTGGTGAAATGGAGGAGGTGAACAAGAGACGTCGTAGGGCGGTGAGAAGTAACTTTACAAGATTAATTAATGATTTAAATATCGAACTGAAAGAGACTTCAATTGATAGTAGAAAGGTGGATGTAAAATTCAATAGGATAGAGGTTCTCTATGTAGAACTTGTGAATCTAAACGTGCTATGCCAGTCAGTCCTATTAGCCAAAGATGAGGCTAGTGACGAAGAAGTCGATAGGGAATTTCAGGAATGTGAAAAATACATCTGGGAGAGATTTATTATGGAGCGAAGAGTTAGGGCTTTGCGTGAGCAGGGGAAAGATGTTCTTTCTATTGGTGGTGGAAATAGAGAGGCAGATTTAAAGAATAAGGGAGATCTACAAAACTTTAAGGGCAACCCAAGGGATTGGATCTCAAGGTGGGGGCAATTTGATAAAATTAATGCTAATGGAAAATATGAAGATGTAGATTTAAAGAATAAGGAAGATTCTGAAGCTGAGTCCAAAGGCGATAGAATAAGGGATTCGGAAGCAGAGCCTAAGGGCGAAGGCGTAAAGGATTCTGAAGCGAAGCCTAAGGACGAAGGAATGAAAGATTCTGAAGATCAGCCTAAGGGCGACGGAAGAAAGGATTCTGATAAAGTGAATTCTAAAGACGGAGATGAAGTAAAAGAATCTGAAGGTCAAAAAGCAGGAGATGAAGGCGACGGAAAAAAGGATTCTGAAGCTGAGCTCAAAGGCGGAGTAAAGGATTCAGAAGCGGCAGTTAAAGGCAATGAAGTGAAGGATTCTGAAACTGCAGTTGATAGCTTTATAGGTGTGAAGGAAGCTGAGGTTGAAGTTCAAGCGTCGAAGAAATTGGTGGAAGCAAGACCAACTGGAGATACGGAATCTAAAATAAAGGGTAATTATAGGGAAACAGAAGCCCAAGATTTGAAAACCATAAATAGATCTGATTATGCAGAGAATAAGGACGATAAATACAACAAGGGAAAAGATCATGATGGAAATGAAGCGAAAAATATAAATGAAGAACATTGTACAGAGTCAAAGAACTTGGAAGAAGTAAAGCAGCTAGATGTAGAACAGGGTACTGATTCAAAGGTGGAAGAAAAGTTAGATGCAGAACAGGGTACTGATTCAACGGTGGGAGAAAAGCTAGATGTAGAACAAGGTACTGATTTAAAGGAGGAAGAAAAGATAGATGTAGAACAAGGTATTGATTCAAAGGTGGCGGAAAAGGATATAGATGTAGAAAAAGGTACTGATGCAAAGGTGGAAGAAAAAATTATTGATCCAAAAGATTGGTTGAAGGTAGGGCTCGTCGATAGAGTTAATGAAAATCCACCTGAACTGAAAGGACACTATTTGCCCCGTCACCTTTTGTTAAAGAGTGAGTCCAAAACGACGCCTATACGGCCAGTATTTGACGACGCTTCCAGTCGAAGACACAACGGACTCTCCGTGAGACGATATTTAAAAAAGATACCCAATCTACTGAGGAGAATCCCGGAAATAGGGATAAAACTTCGGGAGAATAAGTTCGGAGTTTTGGCCGACATGAGGAGATATTTCCAGGTGATGGCCATCAAGGAAAATGGACAACTGATGGTTTTTGGGAGGGAAATGGTTGTAGTGACGATTTTAGTTAAGTGCCCCGTACCTCAAAATCCGGACGAAAAGTCAAAAGGTGTCTACAGAGGTAAGACGACGCCACTTCGTCCTGTTTTCGATGCTTCCAACGTTGATTCCAAGAAGGCCTCTGCCACTTCCTCCCAAAACAAGAAGTCAAGGATGAAATCCATGGACCTGGATGTTGAGGCCATGGTGTACAGTCTTTCAGTAACAGAGCTGGACAGCCTCTTTTGAGAGAGAGGGCAAGATGGTGGCTCAGGACAAACTGGATAGAGAGATAAATTGAATGGCGGGTTTTCGTGAGAAACCGAGTCAAGGGAATTAAAGTTAGAGCAGATGGCAGTGTCGAGAATCTCAAATGGAAAGCTACTTGGTGAAATTCTTTCAAAATCTGAGAGCAGAAGCATAATGAGATTTGATGAGCTCTTCTGGGGTAGAAAGTTGGTTCCTGTTGGAAAAGGCACATGGCCAAAATGTTTTTTGAGGGATGTTACTGATAATGGCGGATGTCCTGTTTATAGAATTGAACAGAGATTTCAGAATATAGGAACCCTAATATTGATCATAGAAAAAATTGGTCATATTTCTCCTAGAACGATTAAAAAGGAAATAAATATTTTTGATGTTTTAAGAACCTTAAAGGGTAGTGCTCAAGCCAATCTTTGTTATCCTAAAGATTTTTGGATTGTTCGTGATTTGGAATCTAAATATTTTTCAAATATTATGTAAGATAGCGAAAAGGAATATTTAGGCACTCTAGTTCAAAAGTCCGAAAATTTCGATAGAAGACAACTAAAGATAGGAGACATTGTGTTGATTGGTTTAGATAATGTGAAAAGAATGTTTTGGCCCAAAGGACGCATTGTAAAACTCATTTCGGGAAAAGATGGGATAGCAAGGGTGGCTCATATTAGAACTTCCACAGGTACTTTGGTCAGAGCAATGCAGCGATTACATCCGCTGGAAATTACATCAAATGGGGGGGAAAACCAATCTGACCATTTGAGTCTTAAGCCCTTTTCGGTTGGTACATCGAGGAGAGAGCCAGGGATAGTTCCCGAGGGTTATAAAAATAGATATGGTAGAGAGATTAAGAGATCGGAAAAATATATCCTTGGATAATGTATTCAGTGTATAAAATTAATTTTGACATTAATAATTGTCAAAATTAGGTGGGAGAATGTTGAAACTAGTTTGTATAGTTTGGGCATAGTTTTGTGCAGAGTTTTTGCATAGGTTTTTCTTGCATGGTTTTTTGCATTTTTTTTTCTTTTAATGAAAAGTTTCATTTGTTTAAGTTTGATTTTGTAGTTCTAGGTGGTTTGGTCACGTGCAGCAGACCCTATAAAAAGAAGGCGCGCGGAGAGATTAGGGCAGTCAGTCTGAGTGTGTAGAGGAGTCTCTGCCGATTAGAAGTCTCAGCGAATAGAAGTCTCAGCGAATAGAAGTCCCTGCCCATTAGAGGTCTCTGCTGACTAGAAGTCTCTGTTGAATAGAAGTCTCAGCGAATAGAAGTCTCAGCGAATAGAAGTCTCAGCGAATAGAAGTCCCTGCCCATTAGAGGTCTCTGCTGACTAGAAGTCTCTGCCGATTAGAAGTCTCAGCGAATAGAAGTCCCTGCCCATTAGAGGTCTCTGCTGACTAGAGGTCTCTGCTGACTAGAAGTCTCTGCTGACTAGAAGTCTCTGCTGACTAGAGGTCTCTGCTGACTAGAAGTCTCAGCGAATAGAAGTCTCAGCGAATAGAAGTCCCTGCCCATTAGAGGTCTCTGCTGACTAGAAGTCTCTGCTGACTAGAAGTCTCTGCTGACTAGAAGTCTCTGCTGACTAGAAGTCTCTGCTGACTAGAAGTCTCTGCCGATTAGAAGTCTCAGCGAATAGAAGTCTCAGCGAATAGAAGTCCCTGCCCATTAGAGGTCTCTGGTGACTAGAAGTCTCTGCTGACTAGAAGTCTCTGCTGACTAGAAGTCTCTGCTGACTAGAAGTCTCTGCCGATTAGAAGTCTCAGCGAATAGAAGTCTCAGCGAATAGAAGTCCCTGCCCATTAGAGGTCTCTGCTGACTAGAAGTCTCTGCTGACTAGAAATCTCTGCTGACTAGAAGTCTCTGCTGACTAGAAGTCTCTGCCGATTAGAAGTCTCAGCGAATAGAAGTCTCAGCGAATAGAAGTCCCTGCCCATTAGAGGTCTCTGCTGACTAGAAGTCTCTGCTGACTAGAAGTCTCTGCTGACAAGAAGTCTCTGCTGATTAGAAGTCGGCTGAAGAGGAGCCTGCCGAATAGAAGGCAAGGCCCAGAGTTCAAGCAAAAGGCAGAGAATAAGGCCTAGAGTACAAAGCAAAAGGCGGAAGATTAGGCCTGAACTAAGGAGAAGATAAAGTGCGTAGAAAGAGGGGGGCTGAGTCGGGCTTGCCCAGAGGGCTGCAAGAATTACTTTTACTGGAAAAGGTTCATTTCATTTTGTATTTGCTCATCGCGTAATAAAGCCTTATAATTATTTAAATCAGCAATAAGGGTGATCATTTCCTCCAAAGAAACACCTGCCTATCGCTACCTCCATAGTTTTGATTTCTTAAATAGATTTATTATTGTTATTATTATTTTATTTTTACAATCTTTTTTTTTTTGTTAGTTTTAACAAGCTGTATGAATGATGGGTAGGATTTCCATCATTTAAGCACATGATGGCATTGTCGTCAAATATGTTTGAAAGTATTTTGCCTCTTGGGTTTGGCGTGGAACATCCCCATAGTTGATGTTTGGCATTAAGGTCACCTACAATAAGAGTTGTCTGTAAGAAATTGAGTCATTGTTTCATCGTCAATAAGTGTATTGTTTCAAGGGTGATACATATTGTATATGTTGATGGCTTTGTTTTGATTGAGGTAGACTTTGATATCTTGGGCTTCGAGGTCTAATGTGTTTGAAATATTAACGGCTATGTCCTCATAGTGCAAATTATCGATTAAAAATGCTAGACCACCCCCTTTAACAGCATATACAGATGGATCTTCAGACCTTACCCTGAGTTATGGAGGGGCCGGAATTAACATAATACTGCAAGTTGGAACGCACATCAAAATCAAAGAAGGAGCAGGACAGATTTCGTCAAACTTCACTTGTGAACTGACGGCTATCTGGAAAGCCCTTGATGTATGCCTTAACCAACCATCCCTGCATCAAGCAGAAGGAAATTTAATATACAGCGACTCCATATTCGCTCTAGAAGCAATTCAGAAGGGCAATACTAAAATCACACGGAAAATACACTCGTTACTTACCCAACTGGAACCATTGGAGAATAACTGCATTCTACAATGGATCCCTGCCCATGCTGGGATCGGGGGTAATGAAATGGCATCTGAATTGGCAAAGGAAGCCAGAAAGTTGAGCCAAAGGAAAGAACAAATGTCATTATTTGACGCTGATTCTTTGTCAAAATACAAGATAATTAAACAATAAATAAGAACAAATCAAAATGCGAAATAAACTCTGAGAAAAATGACAAAAACTATAACAAGACTTAGAACAAAACACTATAAAGGAATGACAATACACCCAGATGGCACAATAACCTATAGGGCATGCAACAATTGTCCTGGTGTGGAACTTACACCTACCCACATATTCTCATAGCCAGCAATGGCCGCAGCCTTGCAGAAATTTGACATAGACCCAGAGCAGCAGCTTTACACACCCAAGATAGTGGACATTGCTGCTGCTGTGATGGAGATGCATGGATACATCTGAGGCTCTTTATTGGACACGACAACAACAACGGCATTCCAGAGTAAAATAAATTATCAGAGATAGATACATATTTTTCAAATGAATTAAAATGAATATAATCGATACTGAGAGAGATTTGAATTAAAAAAATATTAGAAATTTATTATCTTCGGAAACACAAGCCGTATCTAAAATATCATTATTTTTTTTGCTACACGTTTGAATTTGCATTTACCTATTTTACATATCTCTGATTGTATTTAAAAATTGTTAACCAATTCTTCATACTTTTGGCGAAGTGGTGTTTTATTAATTTGTTATTTGATGTTATTAGGGTTCTTTCCTGGTATTCAAAAAGGAAAAATACGTGTCGATCAGTTATATTTTTCAATTTATCAAACAATTTGGCCGCTGAATCTCTGATTCTGGTAGTGCGCCATCTGGCGAATAAAATTGTAACTAAAATCAATTTCGAATTTTTCATTATTTGCCATAAAAAATCCCATTGCATCCTGAACACAATGGTGTTTACCGCATTGCTCTAGCGCAAATATTCGCGGAGTTATTAATTTTTAAAGTTGTGCGGGACTTTTGGATCACCCTGTATATATATATATATATATATATATATATATATATATATATATATATATTAGATAATAAAAAGGCATATATTGGGTATTGGAACCTTTAAAGGTTTGGCGTTCAGCCAACCGAAATATTGGCAAATAAATATTTTATTAAATCCAATATATGCCTTTTTATTATCTAATGAATTAAATGTGGATTGCTCTATTTTCAAAACAATATATATATATGTCATAATATATACTATTATAGGAATAATAAAGCAAACCTACAGGCAACCCAGAGAGAGACGGGAGGATGAAGTGCGGTCACTTGAGACACCAAGGACATTCCAAGGGGCGACCACTGGGGCCCGTCAGTTAACACCTTGGGACTTTCAAGAAAGTTGGGGATTGTGGTGCGACACGAACGGCCGCCCGGCTGTGCCAGTCCCGTCTGAGTGCCTGGGTATTTCTTTCAACTTGTGATGTCCTTATTTCATTTCCAACCTTATATTACCAGAGAAAGTCGACAGGATAAGACCTGACCGAGAAGCAAATTCCCATATCTACTAGAATATGAAGAAAACAAAAAGCAAAGCCATGGTGATCGGACAAACCCACAGCCAAGTTTCACAAGAATTTACAACCAACTCAACTGTAGCCACTTCCCTTCGAGCTCTCACCCTCTGCCTCGGCCAACTATTAAACCGTGATCCGGAAGAAGTGATCACCTACGACGGAGATGAACCTGCCGCACACTTATCCCAGCACTAGATCTGCCCAAAAACGATCACCGCGCCAGAGCATGACGCCTTCCAACATCATGGACAAGACTCCGCCATACCCCTGCCGCTAAAGTGGCGGACAACACTGTCCCGTACAATATCAGCAGAAAGAACCCTCCCTCAATGAACTCGATGAATCTACTTTCACCCTAAACCAACATAACCTGTAAATGCAATTGTTTTACCCTTTCCATTCATTCTTCAAAGAAGTCATTCCTTGTAAACTCTGGTGCCAATATTTCCATAATTAGTTCAATTTGTGAATATATAAAATTTTAATAGTTACAATTATTCCTACTAACAGTGATTTCTTATTATCTATACCATATATCTAACTATGTGAAACACATTGAATTAGTTACCAATCGAATTTAACAATCGTCATTTTAATGAAATGATTTCTATTCAAATTCAGCCCTTAAAATGGAATTCTACCTATTAATACTTTAGGATTTTAAAGATTAACAATAGATTTTCATAATCAAGTTATCTCTATAAAAATGGTGCTCTAGTACCTAAACATTTGTACCACTTTGTATATGACCTTCTCTCCTACTTGTAAGCACGGCTCATGTAAAATAATTGCTTGCTCTAAACGACTTATAATTCACTCTTTTAGCTCAGGCGTCGAAGAATTCCAACCACTACATAGGCCTTGCTTACAACCAACCCTTAGTAACCCATATCAATCTTCCCCTGAATGTCCCACTCATCCTTACAACTTTGTAAAACTTCTACCAGTCCATGCCCCTCTAGAGAATTAATTAGTTGTCAATTATCGAAATAATATATTGCCATTTCAAAATTCTAATCTTCACCCTTGATTTATAATAATATATTTTGTAATTGTGTGTGTGCTCTCTAGCATATCCACCGACCCACACCATCTAGCCACTGGTGTGTTCGTCACAGGATGCAGATTGACTAACTGCTAGATTAAGAAAAAAGCATCTCCTTATATCGTGCAACTGAAAGTTGCTGATGGCTTGCGCCATCTATCGGAATAAATATCAACTATTCTCGTTGATTTTAAATTATTCCAGAATCAACGAGAATAGTTGATATTTATTCCGATAGATGGCGCAAGCCATCAGCAACTTTCAGTTGGGCGATAAGAAGATGCCTTTTTCTTAATTTATGCACCTTATCCCAGTACAATATTACATTTGTACTATTTTTTCTAAGTGCTAGATGTTTATCAACTCCTTTTTGTTCGCACTTGAACAATCTGCATCGAGGGGCACAGTTCGCTCCTTCTCCTCACGCCACACGTTCACCACACGGGCCCTGTTTAAACATAAATTTGGTCCCTTGTGAATACCAGCACGATATAACCTACGTCCCATATTTCCTACGGAGCTACGTTAAAGATAGATGCTGATTTTGTTCGGTCCGTCATTATTTCGCGCAGACATGGGTTTTATGTTCAACCCGTCGCGAAATTATCTCCTCGCACAAGCTCCCACGACGGGTCAAACACCTCGTGTACGAGAAGCTTGTCAATTGTAGAGGACAACACCGTCCTCGTCTTAATGTTTGGCACTGTGCGCGCAGGTTTTCCTCCAATTTGTTAAAACGACTAGAACCCCTTAGTATCGAAATAATTAAGGTGGAAAGGTCTAAAGCAAGTTTCCCCTCGTTCTGTTCGCCTATATTCTACCTTTGTATCTCGAACTATTTTATCTTCTCAAATTAACTATAAGTCCATGCGACTTCCTTACCTACACACGGGACTTTTCCCTTCTGACTCGCTACACGAGTAACTGCTTAGATAAGGTAGAATGGTCCATGCCAAGTTTCCCCTAGCTCTGTTCGCCAAAATTCTAACATTGTAGTAGTTCTATATTTACCTCAGTTCTGAGCTCACCTAATTTCCACCCTCAACCTCATTTCTCGTACCCTACACCTATAGCATAGAAAGCCCATGCCAAGTCTCACCTTGCCATGTACGCCTGAAAAACATATTTTAAAGTGTAGAGTTCCCCAGTCTTAATGACCTTAAGATTTTCGGCATGTGTATGTGACTCCCCTTCTCCTTGTTCACACCTCTCAATGGCATTTCCCTTATAATACATTGGGTGTTATTGTATATAGCCTTTAATGACTTTTATATTTTTAACAATCTCTTAAATTTTAAACTCTTCTTAGATTTTAAAATGCTTGTAAATTATATTTACTTGTGTACTTAACAATATTTTATTTACATAAAATTATGTCACCATAAGCTTAATTAATTTCAATCATAAAATTATTTTCTTTATTCCTGGCTTCTCCAGCTTTGAGTATACTCCAACCATGCTCAGCCTTCTTCAACGGAGGCCATATGTCATAATATATACTCTTCCAGGAATAAAAAAAGCCCAACCTACAGGCAGCCCAGAGAGAGAGGGGAGGATAAAGTCCGGTCACTTGAGACACCAGCGACATTCCAAGGGGCGACCACTGGGGCCCGTCAGTTAACACCTCGGGACTTTTAAGACAGTTGGGGATTGTGGTGCGACACGAACGGCCGCCCGGCTGTGCCAGTCCCGTCTCCCTCTTCTGGTTGTCTGGGTATTTCTTTCAACTTGTGATGTCCTATTTCATTTCCAACCTTATATTACCACATATATAAAATTATATATATAAATTATCATTGTAGAAATATGATGATAATGTACAGTGATATAGGAGAGAGGAGTTTATATATTTTGGGTGTAAAAAAAGATTTCCCTTCGAAAAGAAAAATATAGCTTAATTAATATTCAAAATCACATACGATCCTTTAAAATAATCGTTAGATTTGTTTAAATATTCATAAATGATATTGCTTTCCTTAATATATATATATATATATATATATATATATATTTAATTATGAAGCAAATGATAATTAGAATCAGTGTTGTCGAGTCAAACATTTAATTCCACAGAGTATATATCAGTGTTGCCAAGGAGATAGTGCAAATAACCCAAGAGGATTGTAGGTAAATATTCAGTGTTAAGGTTTGAATATATAATCAAATCGTACCCTTGTAAAATTTCAGACGAGCTTTGCAAATATTTATCCTGTTTCTTGACTTAAAAAAAAACATTATTTCAACCACTAATAATTTTGTCTAAATACAAAATTAATGCTAATGGATGATATATAAAATAAGTTAATTATTTATTTATAAAAAATAATAATTTAAATTTCAAAAACAAATTAAATATTTGCAAATCTTATTAAATTTTAAAATGAGACATTTTTCATACGTGTATAAATATAACCTTTAGTTTAAAGAATCGATCAATAATTAATAATATTGCCTTAGATTTTATATACACCGCTCAACATAATATTATATATTATTTTATTGTGTGTGTGTTATACATACATTATTATTAAATTAAAAAGCATATTTTGAATCAAAATATCGTTTATTTTACCAATATTTCTGTTGTGTTTTAACTTTAAAAGCACACAAAAATATTATAAACTTGAATTTGTTTATTCAAGTATCAAAAAAACAAAGCTTTACATATAGAACAAATAATAATTAAGAAGAAGAAAGAAACATTTTAGGAGAAGGCAAAAACAAAAACAAAAATACTGGTCAGAAAGAAACATTTAAAATCACAGATTAATATCTTCAACACTTCCCCTTAATCAGATTTCAAATGTCCCTCATACCCAGTAGATATCTCAGCATTTGGAAACACGGCTTAGGCAGCCCTTTGGTCATAATGTCAGCAACTTGATCTTTGTTTTGGCTAAGCCAAGAAATAGCACCACCAGCCAGTTTACACACAACTCCACTGGTAGATCTTATAGTTTCTGGGTCTCCAGCAAAATCTGCATCACTGAAAGATTCCAAAACTCCTACTTTATGACCCTTTTGGTACATAATTCCATATTCAGTTGTTCCTACAAGATATTTGAAGATTCGTTTAACTGCTTCCCAGTCATATTTTGTTGGTTCTGCAAGTTTTTGAGAAACTTTATTCAGTGCAAAAGTGATATCGGGTCTTGTTAAGCAGCTCAGATGCATCAGACTACCAATCGCTTCACGAAAGGGAACATTTTCTAAACGAGCTGCTTCTATTAAAGTCCTGTTTTCTCTTTCCGCTGAACCATTATGTTGTGGAGTATATGGCATTGTAATCCTATGATTAATACCATACTTGTTTGTAATTTTTGAGGTTTCTTTATTTACAAACTCCTTTCCTCCATCTGTGAGAATTTCTTTCACTATATGTCCAGTAGTCTTTGTTTCCAAGATAAATTGTTCTAGCTTTTCAATGACTTGTGACTTTTCTTTTAGGAAATACACTGATCGGTATTTTGTAAAATCATCTTTGAAACACACAAAGTATCTCATCCCTCCTTTCGAAACCTCCTGCATAGGGCCACATACATCTACATGAATTAAGTTTCCAGGTTGGGTAGAAGCATATTGTTCTCTTGATCCAAAACTCAGTCTATGTTGTTTGCCATAAATGCATGCCTCGCAAGGTTCATTGTCCATGACTGCATCTATTCCTTGTTCTTTAAGCCATTTTTGAACATGCCTTTTATTTTGATTTCCAAATCTTTCATGCCATAGTTGTAGCATATTGACATTTTGGGTTTTGGCTAAATTGACTTCTGCAGCATTTGCAGGTTTGATACTTGTCATTAACATACCATACAAGCATCCTGGTAGTCTTTTCCCTTCTACAATAACTTCTCCAGTTGTTGTCTTAAAAAGTTTACAACCTTTTTTATCCATTTTCATTTCAAACCCTTTATCCAATGTGGACTGTAATGACATCACATTACGACTGAAATTGGGAACATACCATACATCAGTTAGGTAGTGAGTTTGCCATTTACCTTTTACACAAGTTTCAATTGTTATAGTTTCACTTCCATAAGCTATCAATTTTTCATTACTTCCAACTTTAACAGTCTGTTGGGTAGGAAAATCTTTATAAGAAGTATAAAAACTTGCATTTCTTGTAATGTGGTTAGTAGCTCCTGAGTCACCAATCCAAATGTCTTCATCTTGTTCATTGAATCTTTCACTGATTAAACTTTCACTTAATTTTGAATTAAGTTTTAATTTAGTTTCATCCTTTTCTTTTTCCTTTAGTTTCTTCTGTTTTGCATACCTACAATCTTTGGCCAAGTGTCCTTTTCTATGACAAAATTAACATTCTCTTATTTCTCTTGTTTTCTGAAAATTTTCATTACTTTTGGTAACTTTTCCTTTCATATTTTGCTTATTTTCATATGCATTTGCCATTAGTGCTGTCGAACTTGATGCGCTGCATTCATCTCGCTGTTGAATTCTTATTTCGAGTAACCGAAGCCTTTGTGTGAGATTGTCTACAGAACGTTTTTCTTTAGACACTGATTCCCAAACACTTTTAAAATCAAAATATTCATCAGGCAAGGTGTTTATGATTCTGCACATCAGCATGGATTCTGGCAATTTCAAATTTTCTTGTTTAGTAAGTTCATTTTGCATATCATTCCATAAACTTTCTAATTTTGAAATGTGCTTTGAAATATCATCTGTAGGATCCTTCTTAAAATTAAAGAATTGATTATAGAGCATGTCTAATCTTTGACCAGAGCTTTGCTCATAGACACTTAACAATTTGTCCCGCATATCTTTAGCACTTGAGCAGGGAATGATTAGTTGACTTACATCAGGCATCACACTTGTTGTAAATAACAATTGGGATATTGCATCTTCACTTTCCCATTTTACATATGCCTCTTTTTCTTCATTTGTTTCTTGTTTTATTGGCTTTCTATATGTTCCATCAACAACGCCTATTACTTTGTTTATTGTTAAAAGCAATTTTATATTTTTCTTATATTCTGGCCAGTTTATTAATCCTTCCAATTTGGGAATATTCATACCCATTTTAATATTATCCATTCCAGCCATTACTAATATAAATTTTAACGTAATAAACAAAATAGAATTCTTTTTAGGCTTACCGTTGCTTTGTTTTTGGTATATTTCGCAGTGGAAGCGTGCTGGGCCCATAACCTGTTGTGTTTTAACTTTAAAAGCACACAAAAATATAATAAACTTGAATTTGTTTATTCAAGTATCAAAAAAAAAACAAAGCTTTACATATAGAACAAATAATAATTAAGAAGAAGAAAGAAACATTTTAGGAAAAGGCAAAAACAAAAACAAAAATACTGGTCAAAAAGAAACATTTAAAATCACAGAATAATATCTTCAACAATTTCAGTTGGCTGAACGCCTACCTTTATCGCGGTATTATAACATACTAATGGGTATTCATGGTAAACGGTTTGCGGATTTCGACAAATTAGAAATAAGGAATCATATATCGCCGCAACTCTTTTTATTATTATAGCGGTTAAGGAAGCTTTCGGGCAAGCCCTTCTTCAGCTAATTATATTTAGCTGAAGAAGGGCTTGCCCGAAAGCTTCCTTAACCGCTATAATAATAAAAAGAGTTGCGGCGATATATGATTCCTTCTTTCTAATACTAATGGGTGATATTATTATATTTAAAATTATTTTTTTAATAATGATTGAAATTTTTGATGTATATATTTGAATGAAATGTTTTTTCCCTTTTCTTTCTCCTTGTTAATATCATATGACTATTCTTTAACGCCTAAAATTATCGTAAATATGTATAGACAAATGTAAAGGCATACATGTGTAGGGAATCATATCATTTTATTTCTTATAATTTTAAATCATATTATTTTATTTCATATAATTTTATTTCTTATTATTTTAAATCAATAATTGTAAATACCAAAATAAAAAACAACAGCTTAATTCTAAAAATATTATCATCATCAATTATCATGTTATTGTTGTAAACAAAGAACACGCTTGTTTCCGTATAAAAACGATAATAAAATTACTAGCCAAATTTAATGTGATTTAGTAATTAATTATCAAATTATAAATATATTGTAACACGCCTGCAGCCGCCCCCACAATTGGTGAGCCGATTTTATTACTATTTTATCATTTTAATTTTATTCAAAATGGCGGAAAAAATGAAACTGTTAGTTCTAAATCTAATTATGAAATACAATAGAGTTAGCATTAAAATACCCCCTTTTTGGACAGATAGGCCTGAAATTTGTTTTTTTCAAGTAGAAGCCCAGTTTAAAATAATTAATATCACTACAGAAGAAACCAAGTTTAATTATTTAGTGTCCCAGTTAGACCCAAAATACGTTGAAAATATTTGGGATATCGTTTCAAGTGAGAGTAAAACAAAATTTGCTGATTCAAAGGCGCGCTTGCTTAATTGGTTTAAAGAAAGTGAAAATGCTCGTATAAAACGATTAATAACTGGTGTCGAATTAGGTAATATGAAACCTAGCCAGCTACTACAAAAAATGAGAGCCATCGCTACACCAGATATTTCTGAAAAACTAATCAGGACCTTATGGCTTGATAAATTACCAGATTCTTTTAAAGCGATCTTATTAGTCAGTGATGAAGATGTAAACAAATTGGCGGCAATGGCAGACAAAATAACTGACATGACTACTAAATCTGAAATTTATGACATTAATCATGATACTAACAAAGTTCTTCTAGATAAGATCTCATAACTCGAACGACAAATCTCACAAATCAATGTCGACCATTACTCAAGAAGAGATAACCGACAATCGAATTCAGCGCGAACTCGATCCAGAAGCAGATCTAACCGTCGTTTCAACCCAAATGGAAAACTATGCTATTATCATTATCGCTTTGGAAAAAAATGCCTACCCGGAAAGTGTGTCCAACCTTGGGGCTGGGAATATAGAAACACCATAAATAGAACACCACAAGTTGATCAAACGGAAAACTCCAGCCTGCAGTAGAAGCAGCGACAAATTCTACTGCAGGTGATAATGAACCATGTCGCAAATACCGCTTGTTTGTTTTTGATAAAATATCGAAAAAAAAAATTTAGTTGACACTGGTGCTGATGTGAGCATCATTCCAGCCACTGCTCAATTCAAACAAGAAAGTGATTACAAACTATACGCGGCAAATGATTCCGAAATAAAACCTTTTGGTGTTAAAATACTTAACCTGGATCTAGGCCTCCGCAGAGACTTCCAATGGCCTTTTATAATAGCTAATGTAAAGAGGGGCATATTGGGTGCTGATTTTCTATTTAAATATAATCTTTTGGTTGATATTAACAAAAGGAAATTAATTGATAGACTTACTAACCTCGAAATTATCTGTGAAGCCATTTCGACATTCGAGGGTAGTATCACCACAGTCAAGGTCAACAGTACATTAAACCTCATTGCGCAATTTCCTGATATCACTAAACCCTTGTTGTTTCCCACGAAACTTAATCATGGAGTAAGGCATAGAATAATAACAAAAGGTCAACCTAAATTTGCGAGGGCGAGACAGTTAGACCCCCGCCGACTGGAATTAGATAAACAGGAATTTAAATTCATGCTAGATAACAACATCATTAAGCCATCTAAGTCTCAATGGGCAAGTCCGCTACATTTAGCTCTTAGAAAGGATGGCACTTTTCGCCCATGTGGAGATTACAGACAACTTAACTTCTGTACCTTGCCTGTAAAATACCCTATTCCAAGAATTGAAGATGTTCAAAATATTCTTTAAAATACTAATATATATTCGAAAATTGATTTGCTGAAAGCTTACTTTCAAATTCCTATTGCAGAAGAGGACCGAGAAAAGACTGCCATTATCACTTCATTTGGATTATTTGAATTTAATGTTATGTGCTTCGGATTGCGTAACGCTCCTGCAACGTTTCAGCGCTTTATACACGAAGTTTTAAGAGACCTCAATTTCGCACTCTCCTATTTGGATGATATGTTAATTGCTTCCACGGATGAAAAACAACACAAAGAACACCTAAATTTGGTATTCAAGAGATTAAATAAATATGGATTAAAAATAAATGTGTCAAAATCAGTCTTTGCAGCTACAGAAATAGAATTCTTAGGCTATTTGATTACACCGATGGGTACTAAGCCTTTACCATCAAGAGTCCAAGTGATTCAGTATTACAAACTTCCGGACACTATTCAGGACCTACGAAAATTCCTTGGCATGGTAAATTTTTACCGACGGCATATAAAAGGTGCGTCAGATACCCAAGCGATACTCCATAATTATTTACAAGGTGCAAAAAAGAATGACAAAAGAAGAATCAAATGGACAGATGAAGCTAAGAAGCAATTTATAAAGTGTAAAGCTGATTTAGCCAACATGGCATTATTATCGTTCCCCGACTCCAATTTACCAATTGCATTGTGTACAGATGCCTCGAACTCAGCCATAGGAGCGGTAATACAACAGTATCATAATCAGGGTTGGAAACCTATAGCATTCTGTTAAAAAAAAAATAAATTCCACCCAACGGAATTATAGCACGTATGATCGCGAACTTTTAGGAATCTACCTCTCTATTAAAAACTTTAAACATCTATTAGAGAAGGAAGGAATTTCAAATTTTTCTCAGATCACAAACCCTTGATTTACGCTTTTCATCGGACACCAGAAAAAGCCTCTCCAAGACAACTAAGGCAACTCCATTTTATATTCCAGTTCTCCGCTGAAATTTTCCACATCAATGGCCAAGATAACGTAGTGGCGGATACACTGTCTAGAATCGAAGAACTCACGCTTATTGATTATGATGTAATTGCAGACGAACAAATTTTGGATAGTAATTTGAATGATCTTCAAACTAATGTTCAAACCTCTTTGAAGTTTAAACAATATCCCCTTCCATCTGGTAAACAGCTTTGGTGTGACACATCTACCGCAAATATAAGACCCTACTTACCAAAATCTCACAGAATGCGAATGTTTCATCAAATCCATGGACTGTCACACCCATGGATAAGGTCAACAATTAAGCAAATGACTCAAAGGTTCATTTGGCCTAACATAAGGAAAGATGTCCTACAATGGAGTCGAGATTGTAGGGCGTGTCAAAGAAATAAAATCAATCGCCATACAAAAACTAGTTTTGGAACATTTCAAATGTCAACAGAAAAATTTAATAATATTCATATCGATTTAGTGGGACCACTACCACCATCTAATAACTATATATACTGTCTTACATGTATTGACCGCTATAGTAACTGGATGGAAGCAATACCCTTGGAAAACAACTCGGCTGATACAGTAGCGAGGGCAATCTATAATAACTGGATCACAAGATACGGTACTCCATTACGACTTGTCACTGATAGAGGAGCACAGTTCACATCAGATACATTTGCTAATCTAACAAAAATATGTGAAATTGAATTACAACATACCACTGCATATCACCCCCAAGCTAACGGGAAGGTTGAGCGTTTGCATCGAACATTAAAGGCGGCAATCAGAGCACACAATAACCCTACCTGGAGTGAATCTATACCAACGATGCTTTTGGGTTTGCGTACAGCTATACCGAATGACTCTAATCATTCCATAGCGCAAGTAGTATATGGTAATAATATAAGATTACCTGGTGAATTTTTTGTCGAACCAGATTCATATTTGACACAAGAAGAGTATGTTTATGAATTACAGAAACAGATGGAAAACTTTGGACCCAGACCAAAGAACTTAAAAACTAACCAAAATATATTCATCCACAAAAATTTAAGATCATGCTCCCATGTATTTTTAAGAACGGACAGAGTAAAAAAGGCTTTAGAGCCACCTTACGAAGCTCCTTTCCAAGTGTTAAGGAGAGAGGAAAAATATTTTATCATTAAAATCAAGAACAAAGAAGTGTCAGTTTCAATAGACCGATTAAAACCAGCATATTTATCAAACACCTCTCAACCTGAGGAATCTGCTAAAGACAACACTTCAATCGGACAACCCGTGGAGCCACCAGTAGACATCAGGAGGACTTCAACACGAACTGGACGGACTATAAAACCCCTTGTCAGATTCCAGGACTATCAGACGTAACTCTGTTACTGGCAAGGGAGTGATGTAGGGAATCATATCATTTTATTTCTTATAATTTTAAATCATATTATTTTATTTCATATATTTTATTTCTTATTATTTTAAATCAATAATTGTAAATACCAAAATAAAAAACAACAGCTTAATTCTAAAAATATTATCATCATCAATTCTCATGTTATTGTTGTAAACAAAGAACACGCTTGTTTCCGTATAAAAACGATAATAAAATTACTAGCTAAATTTAATGTGATTTAGTAATTAATTCTCAAATTATAAAAATATTGTAACACGCCTGCAGCCGCCCCCACACATGTATGACAGCGCAAGTGTCCCTAGGGGCACAGAGAGCTTTAAATTGAAATAAATAAATAAAATAAATATTATTATATTAAAGAGGTTTCATATTTATTTCATTTATAAAATATTTATTATTATACTCAATAAAATCTTAATTTGTTAATGTTTTAATATTATACTATTTTTGTTTTTTGGTTGTTCTGCCCTTCTATGTGATAAGATAGTTATCAATATATATATGAAAAATAATCTTTTTACGATATGTGTTCCATTTATTTTTACACTTGAATTATATTGAAATGTTTTGATTAAATACTTATAAATTTTCAATTAAAATAATCTCCTGCATTTTAAAACTTATATCAACCGTATTTCATTGTTCTAAACTAAGAGAAAAATTCCCACAACTTTAGGTTCCTTGAAACTCACTTCGAATTCTATCTAAGAAAATAGACTATCGTTTGGAATCTCTCCCTCTTTTAGAGTGTTAGGTTCGGATAAAGGAATGTCATTTGGAGCTAGATACGGGGAATAGGGAGGCTGAGATTGAATATCAGTGCCGCGTGTATATTCCATTGAGTGATCGCAGAAACCGCGAAAAGAGTTTTCCTGTGCTTTCATTTTTGGATATATTTTGAATCAATTTTTCTCTCCTTTATATATTCCCGTAACACCTTAATAAACGTCAAGAATAATTGTGAAGCAATTCGAAATGAATTAATGGGGAACAATGTTTTCGATGTCAGACTTCTGAAATAGCAAATCTTAATCTATAAATTTCTGTTAATGTAAAATTTTCAAACGAGTGTTATATATATCCGAAGTCACATTATTATCTACATACTCTAGTTTATTATTAGGGTTATCTGGTATATATTTCTAAACACACATTTTCGTTTATCTTCAATTAAGATAAACATTTGAAACATTTTTAGATAGTGCAATCTATTGGTCAAAATGTGTAAAATAAACGAGAAGTATTTTGGATTTGATCGTAAAACTTTATTTGAAAATTTAACGTAATATTTGAAGAGGTTGAACGTATCTCTATTTCAAAAAGTTTCACGAATCAATCTCACGAGTTAGATAAGCGTCTGCGTAGTGAGCCATGGTGAACTGTCGAGTTTTTCTGGGACATGATTACGTGGTTGTGTGCAGTCACCCCATGTCAGGTATTTCTATTTTTAACTTATGCGTTAAAAAACGAGATTAAAAAAGAGATTAGAAAATCTCTTATGATAAGTAAAAAGAGCTGTTATCCTTTTTAGATACTCAGGGGGCTCCACGTGACATTCAGACTTTGCCCCTCCCCCCTTGATTATTGAGAGACAGATTTCAAGGAATAACAATTCTTGTTTAGAAGGGAATTGATGTGATAATTTATTTAACTTCTGTTCCAGTGTGGGATATCGTTATTTATGATAACATGTTCGAATAATAAGGATAACGGACCATTGTATTGTAGTTCAGATTTATACTGCCTTACTCGTTCTTCAAATGACCCTCCTGCTTCTCCTATGTATGTGGATGTGCAGGGATTTGAAAGGATTTCATAAACCAGATTGTTTGTTTTCAGTATGACGATGGTGATGGGATGGTTTAAATAAAAACAAACGATAGCAATGCGTCTCTTTATACATAAATTTTTTTAATATGCTAGCTTTCGGATCTTATCGATCCTTCAACAGGCCAAGCTTGGCCTGTTGAAGGATCGATAAGATCCGAAAGCTAGCATATTAAAAAATTCTATGTATAAAGAGACGCATTGCTATCGTTTGTTTTTATTTAATAATTTATAGCAATTCTTTTGTCTATTTACAGTGGGATGGTTTAGTTGCGTTTTTTTTTGCCAGCTCTTTCGTTAGTGAGTCAATTATGCCATGTCGTTATATGAATATATTTTGTCGAATTTGCCAAAGGCTGGTATTGTGACTTATTTAAGAATTTTTTTTATTTATAAATCGTTATCACAGGGGATTAGGCCTTCAATAGACGGGTGTCTGCTCGCGGCGGATTGGCCAATTCTTTGTACGAATCAGAAAGTTACGTTACCTAAGGCTTACTGAAATACAAGGTATGTCCCATAAGTTCCCGGACTGGGTCCATAAAAAAAAAGGTAAGATTTTTTAAATTTTTTTAAATCAAAACTTTTCAAAGTAATCCCCCCTTGCTTCAACGCACCAGCGCCATCGTTTCTCCCAATTGTCGAAACAGTTTTTATAGGCCTATTTTGGAATGCTCTTCAATGCCAGCAGCGATTTTTCTATTATGTCTTCCCTGGTGTCAAAATGTCTTCCTTTTAGAACTGCTTTGAGTTTGGGGAACAGGAAAAAGTCATTTGGTGCGATGTCTGGGGAATAAGGTGGTTGAGGTAGGATTTCTGTCCCGTTTTTCGCCAAAAAACTCGTCACCAAGTGCGCTATGTGAGGGCGGGCATTGTCATGGTGTAGGATCCAGTCACCATTAGTCCATTTTTCTGGCCTTTTTTTTCGAATCGCTTCCCTTAGACGGCGAAGAATGCTCAAATACATTTCCTTAATAACTGTTTGGCCTGCAGGAAGATACTCGTGATGAACAATGCCCTTGTTATCCAAAAAAGCGACCAGCAACACCTTGTTTCTGGATTTCAATATCCTGGATTTTTTGGGTCTAGGCTCACCCTGACCTCTCCACTCGGCAGATTGACGCTTGGTTTCAGGGTCATAGCCATAGACCCATGTCTCATCGCCTGTGATTATCTTGTCTTTCCATTCCGGATCCGTTCTTGTCATTTTAAACATGTCTTCACAGGTTGCAAGCCGACACAGATTTTGCTCATTAGTAAGGAATCTTGGGATGCATTTTGCAGGAGTCTTTTTGAGCTTCAAATCTTCGGTTACGATCTTTCCAATCGTCGTTTTAGAGATGCCTGTGTCTTGCTCTAGCTCCAGCAAAGTGGTTCGAGGATTTTTTTTTATCAAATCGGTGATTTTTTGCACATTTTATCAGTACTTTGAAATTTTGGGCGTCCTTGACGAGGAGCATTTTAAATGGAAATTCGGCCAGCTCTAAATCTAGAATGCCATTCAAAAACAGTTGTTTTCTTTGTGGCGTCATTGGGGAATGCTTTATTAAGCATTTCAAAAGTTTCGGTTGCTAATAATTGAAGTTTCACACAAAATTCTATGCAAATCCTCTGCTTCAATTTTTTTCCATCGTAAAATCGCCGCAGCGCTAGGTGTGACCTTTAAATAAATTAGAATTACCTTGGCGCGCGCGCACCTACCGACTCGATATTGGTACCACCGTGTTGCCAGATATCTTTTCTATAATAAACAGTCAAATTTATTTACATTTTCCATTTATTTATTTTTTTATGGACCCAGTCCGGGAACTTATGGGACATACCTTGTATGTATCTTTACTTTTGGTTTAGGGGACCCTAAATTTATTGTGAACTATATTACAAAGTTATAGACATATAATGGGGGGATTATTGTTGATGGATAATTGGTACATATTCAATTTGAATTATGATAATTCAATTGATTAATTTTAGTGATAAGTAAAAAAAGAAAAATTAATTGACGAAGTGAAATTATTTATAACGGTATCTTCAAATGTGTGGACTTATAACATCTATATTAATAAAATGCAAATTTCATAAGTGTTGTTCACTAAAAACTTTCGTTACAATGCATCAATTTCGACCAAATTTTCAACATTTATGTAAAACGAGATGGAGCAGGTTTTGCTTAACATAAAAATATTTTTCCCTAACATTAACATGCGTAACTTCGCTGTTATCAATTAAATACAAAAAAAATCAACAGAGTTAATTTTATTTATATATAAATACAAAATTAAATTTCAACAGAGTTATTTTTTTACATACTAGCTAATAATTTCAATCTAAAAAATATTCAAAACAAGCAATTTTAAGATAACACCATATGTAAAACAGTCGGCCAAGAAAACAAATAACGTGTAATATATATATAATAAATATAATATATATAATATAACGGTATAATAACGGTATAAAGAAATAATGAGCCTATCGTTCAAATTTATAATTGTAACGAATAGTATTTTAATTAAAACATTTTAAAAACACACAGTTTGGAATGGGACGTTTCACAAGAGTGACATCCATGGCGCCAATTTATAATTGTAACGAATAGTATTTGAATTAAAACGTTTTTAAAATATATACGCACTCGGGTAAAACCCGGGCGTTGCCCGGGCCATTCGTATTATATGAATATATAATAAAAAATATAATGTAATTAATATTATTATCATTATTATCATAATAGTATATGTTCCGGAAAATTATTTTCAATAATATTCGTTAGGCAAACTTTCACTCAGATAAAACCTGGGCGAAGCCGGGTACACATCCGCTAGTCATATATATAAATAAATATATATTTGAGCCAAATATATCAGGCCTCCAGGAAAAAGTATATTTACAAAACATATTTATTCTCTAACTTTCAGGCACGAACGCCCATCTACAGGAGAAAACATGTAGAAAAGCGTTCGTACCCGAAAGCTAGAGAATTATCAAATGTTTTGTAAAGATGCGTTTTCCTGGAGGCCTGATATATTTGCCTCAATATTTATACAAGAGAATATTTCATTGAATGATTATAAATATGAGTATTGATGATATTGAATTAGATTACTTAATTATAACAGATACATTATTTCATTTATTGACTTTTGACATCTTTTTGCTTGTAATTCCAAGCAGGAACCTGAGGAACCTGAATATTCGGATTTCTAACTCGTTTGGGATTTTAAACAATCGCTGAAAAAACCCAACAGTTTTCTAACAGAATGAGGAACGGTAAGTATTATTGGATGAAAACGATGCTCAAACATAAGAACAGTTAGCGGCTTTGTAAAAAGTCACTTTACAGGCTGTTTCATTTTGTTTGCATGCTATGGGAAAAATTCAAATTGAAGGAAAATGGTTGCTTTACAAATAGAGTGAAATTACAAAGAATATCGAAGAACGGTATCTGAAATTCTGTTGTATAGATTTGAAGAGTAATTTTGCTTCGTATTATGACTGAGAATGAAAAATGGGTGTATTTTGATAATCTGAAGCGCATGAAATCATGTGTAACCCAAAAATACTTTTAACTTCTAACGCCAAACTCAATATCCACAGCAATAAGGTTCTTCTATGAATCTTATATTTGATTAGCATGTCGTTCACTTTTCTACAAACATCAGTAACCAGGCGAAACAATAACTAAATATTAACAACTCTTAATGCAGTGACCCAAGAAATCGTAGCCCAGAATCGGCACAATCGGTAAAAGACTCAGAAAGACTTCAATGGCAATTCTTCTCCCATCTGAAACACTGTCTAAATATTTCTCCATCGTATGATGACTTCTTCTGGTCGATGGTACAAAATATGGATGACCGCGCTTCCAGATGGCTTTGTTGTTGTTGAACATTGACTTGATAAATTAATTGACCTTGAGTGTTAGAGAGAAAGTTTTATTATTTTTAGAGTTTCTTGCATAACCAATTCCAACCTATAATTACGATCGAATAATGTGGTTTTAATATGATATTTTTTAAACAATATATATACATTTATTTAGAGGAAATGTAAACAATTTTCATTATATACGCGGGCGAGCCAAATAATTAACTTCACTCACGCTAGTACAGGACGTGGCTGTTCTCAAAACGATGTTTCATTCTGTATGCGCCGAGCTGGTGCACCAGAAGACACGCTTGGGAAATTTCAATTCGATCTGAATATATTTCAGATATTTGTACATCTTCAGCACCACCGTATCTTTCTCTGTTTGCACTAAAAAGTAAAAACATAAGCGTGTTCCGCTTTTTTTGTAAGTTGATGAAATTATATAGCGACTAGTACAACAATACGGTAACAAAACTTTATCATGGAAAGGCTTTTTTTGGTGGCTCGAGATGTTTGAGTGGCCGGGTGAGTATGACACAACAAAAGGGAGTTGGACGACCTCTTTGACGTTGTTCTGGATCGAGTCGCCATTGATGAGGTTGCGTGCGTTCTGGACGTTAGTCAGTTGGTCAGCCCATCCCGTCATCCATGGCAGGTTTAGATCATATCAATTCCAAGCGCGATGATATTTGAGAACGATTGCCACGGAACACAAATTCTGTTTGAAGGTTTTTCAATACGGATGGTAGCGCATTTACGAGCTGAACGGTGATCGGTAATGAGAGCACAATCATGGTCCGAATAAAACGTCAGAGTATGAACTGATGGCATTAGCCTAAGAAGAAAATATTGTACCATCGTCGAAAAAAGTTATTCTAACCCGCTTCTGGGACGTAAACGGCCCATCACTGCTTCACTAGCTTGGGTAGCATCATCCACGGAACAATATACAATAACCAGTCATCTGACGAGCTGAAATAATCGTAGCAAATGGCGAAATCAAGAATGGTACTGCATGACGACGCCATGACAGCTGGACACGTCTTCACCGTCAAAAAAATCACCGAGTTGGGATATCAGACCTACTCTCTCTACAGCTCAGACATCGCTCACTCTCATCTGTGTTCATCTCTTCTGACCGCTCAAAGATGCCATCAGATGTTGTCAATTCAAGATAAATACGAATCTTCGGGTTGAGATTCCAAATTGATACCTCTTTCTACGAAAGAAACATAAATCTGCTGAAACACCTGAACAATATCATTGATAAGGCCGGAGACAATATTGAAATATTATGCACAGGCTTTTCACCCACTATCGTATAAATGAGATGTATAACATAAATTTTAGTTCATTTTTACTTACAATAGTATTTTATTTAATGTTATATAATACGTGTTCTATAAATATATATATATTTTTGTATTTTATTTCAATCAAACTATTATGAATGGTTTTATACAATATCTACAGAAACACTCCAAAACATTTATTTAAAATTTATTAAATAGGCACCCCCACCCTTCATATTTAATTTCACTCTTTAGAAATATTACATATATTCTCTCGTCTATTAAAACAACCAACAAATATAAAGAAGGAAAGACAATAAAAAGGACATTATCTGGAACAATCCAAGAGTAAATTGGACATTCACATGAAAATTAATTCGAGAGAGATGAAGTCTCAAGAGAGACATTGACCTGGATAAAATCACATCCCAGTCTTTATCCATAATATTGTTTTACTTTTGTTTTAAGCTAACCATTAAGGTTTTTTCTGCCTTCTTAACAAGGCCTATCATAATATTGATCCTTAAAAGCTCTATGTAATCCTTTGGAAAGCTTGAATATTGCTACTGAATATAAAATCTACCTCTAATAGTTGACTCCGAATTTACTGTAACTATAGAACTCCCTTCCCCTTTTACTTTACATTTGCGCTTTTTAAAATGATTCCCCAAATCTCTAATCTCGTTATACCTATCAAAGGGCGTTAATAAATTGCGATATTTTACTACGTCGTTTCATTAAAACGTTACCTTCACTCCCCTTCCAAGGATATATCGCATACATTGGTTTTTAAAAAAGTTCCAAATATTCAACTATCTGACTGAAATACCTCAATAGTATTAAAAATTTGTTAAATGAGTGCACAAACAGGTAAAATAGTCTAAATCAGGATATTTCTCTTTATTCCATAGACATAGCTCCAACTTTATCATATATGGAAAATGCAGCCAACGTATGTTTTAGAATTAAAGTAAAGTTTCGGGAGAGGATGATATATCATGTACCAAAAAAGGCACTTCTCTTTAAGTAATTGGTTTTGTGGATATTTATTTTTAACCACCTTTAACCTCAGGGTTATTAAACAAAATGTATAGTTTTATAATGCCTACTTAAATATAAATAATAAACAAAACGGATTCTGAGGGTGTGTGTGTTCATTGTTTTATTTATTTCACCTCAAGAATTCGGGTATCACACAAACCTTTCAACAGTAGTGCAATCATATACTTCTGTATAATCCTTCAAAAGAGTTTGTGATATACCCGAAGCCTTGAGGAAAATATAAAATAGAACAAGAAACTCACCTTGGGAAGCCCGATTGTTTAATATTTATATGTATTGCAGAGAGGATTTTACTCTCCCGAGCACACTTAAATGAAGAAATGTCTTTTCTGGTGCAACAAGGAAATAATATTTAAACTTTTAACAGTTCCATGTTTCAGTGTGTGAAAAATATTTTCCTTGTTTCAACAGAAAGGACATTTCTTCATTTAAGTGTGTTCGGGAAAGTAAAATCCTCTTCAATACATATAAATAATAAACGAAACTGCCTCCAAAGGTGAGTTTCCTGTTTTATATTATATTATCTTCAAACTTTCAGGTTTATCACAAACTATTCTACAGGATTCTACTGCAATATATGATTACACTACTGTTGAAGGATTTGTGATACTCGAAATCTTGAGGTGAAACAATGAAAACACACCCACCCTCGCGGAAGCCGTTTTTGTCTATTATTCATATTTTAGTAGGCATTAAAAAAAAATTGTTTAAAAACCCTAAGTACAAAGGGTGAAGGTGGTTAAAAAGAAAGATCCACAACACCAGTTACTTAAACGAAAGAAGTGCCTTTTTGATACATGAATATCATCTTATCGCAACTTTATTTTGATATATTCTTATTATAGGTGAAGTGTTAAGCAACAATTTGGAGAGTTCTCTTCAAAGAACATTTCTACTTTTTATACTAAGGACGTTTTCAGATATTTATATAGAATATCACTGAAAGTTCTGATGGATTGGACGTTTAGAAATAGATTCCTAAGGCTAGCTCCAAAAATATATTTTATAAATAAATATATATATATATATATATATAAATATAAATCTCATATTATAATTTTTATATTATATTAATTTATAAAATCGTAATTCTCGGCGGTACCACCACTGATATATAAATATGAATCAGCCCTCCCAATATTTTAATCATTGCAGTAAGGAATTATTTAAATAAAAAAAGGAAGAAACGCGAATGAAAAGTAATATTACAAATCCGGATATACGCGAATATCATATAAGTGATTAATGCATTAATATCCTAAAATATTTTCATAGATGCAAAGTATTTTGATGTTCTATTTGTATGTAGAAGGAAAATAGATTATTTAATTATATCAAATTAAACATTTTATATGTGAGAGTTGATGCATTTATCTTGGAATAGAATTGAAGGTGAATTTAATGATATCATGATAATCACCAAATACTCGATATAATTTTGGAATTGCAAAGTTATCTTAGATATCAGGTAAAGTATTCAATATAATTAGATGATCTCTATAAAGATAATTAAATAATTTACATTATTCTTGATATTGGAATAAACTTACTTGATGGCTCCATATAGATCAAACATTTCAATATCTTCAGTATTGGGACTTTTATATCACAAGAATTATATATTTTCCACTTTAATGTAAATCCAACCTTGATATTAAATTCTTGTCATAAATATATAGTTTTCTTTAAGTTTTTCTTATCAAATAATCTTGTATATGCAACATTGAAGCTCTTGAAGCAATTCTTTCACGATCAGAAAGTCAATGTAATTGCTGATTTACTTGATGTTTAAAGAATTTAACTTGAGGTCACAATATTTGAAGTAAAAACGAAATTAATTCAAATAATTTAAGAGATATTTCAGTATTTTGTTGCCATCGAAAGCAACAATGGTAAATTTACAAAATTATAAATTAATAAGAAACATCATAATTGAACGACACCTATTTTTCCTTTTATAATACTCGTACTAAGAAAGAACCTCAATAATATTTTATGATAAGTTAACAAAACATCTTTTTTTGCGTCAAATGTAAATTATGTAGGGAAACATTTTCAAAATTCAATTCGAGTTATATTTGATAGGCAAATTCAAATTAAAACATATAGCAAATATTGATATTTTAGATGCGATTTTTGTGAAATATATTGAATGCTTAGAAAAATAATCTGAAAATAAATACACGATTTTTATAAGTAAAACTAGTACCAAAATAATTATAATGACACTATTATAATAGGATTTCTTGCTATAGTAAATGTATCGTTTAGGGTCCACACTTGACTTTTTAACTGAAAAATTATCATGACCCAAAAGATGAAATAAAAAGAGGGGGGGAGGCAAAATCTTATGGTGTCGTACCTTATTCCAAAAATCACTTCAATGGGCCTTTGACAAGTTATATAGAGTACAGTATATTTGGCTATTTCCATCTATTGAGCGAAAAGTGATAACAATCATAAGGTGGGTAAAACTGTATTTATCAGTGTTAAATACGAGAAGCTATAACACTTTGGTCTGTGTACGACATTAGATAGGCAAAATGAAGCAGTTCGAGTGTGAAGATTCGCACCTTTATTGATGACCGAAAAAAAAAACAATGGTTGCCTGTAAAGTCGGTTTTACGGGCGAAGATTTTACGTGACAACGGTAGAATATTTATTGATATGAATATAAATAAATTGCACAATAGGAACAAGGAATTGAATGAAAATAAGAATTGCACAAATTTTAACTATAGAAATATATTTTGTTTACTAAAACATTGTACATGTAAACTTAAACTTAACTAATTCCTATTTGAGTGATTTTGTTGAGGATAGGACGATGATAGGAGAAATATGAAATGAAAGGAAGTGTTTCTGCTGTAATGTGTCTTGCGAAAGTCAAGTCGATAGTTGTTCATTTTAATTGAAGAAGTAGTCGGTTGTACATCAGTCCGAGAAGATGCTGCTCTACGTTGTCGGAATGCACGTTGCCGTTGGGCGTTAGTTAGGGGAACGCTCGTTCTCTCCGCCACGACAGGAACGCTTGTTCTCTCCACCACAGAACAAGACGTTGAAGCAGGTGACTCTGACGTACCGCTGGTGAGGGCTATGTTAGCAGATTTACGTAGCTTGAACCTGCGTTGCCTCTCCGCAGCCGCTTTTGCAAAGGCTCTTACTTGTTCAGGAGTTCTGGTCAATGCTTTTCGTAGTCTGTACTCACGTTGTCGCTGAGCATTCGTTCTGGCGGTAGAGGTGGTGTGTGGAACAACGAAAGGTACTGCAGACGTTGACGGCACGATATCCTCCGTCTCCATTGAAGTACTGGAAGTTGAAGGCACCGTTTCCATTGTTTTGAGAGTGGTGATTCCTGTTGAACATTTGAAATTGAATGGATGAATTTTTAATTTTAAAGAATCAATTTGAAAATCAAAACACTTATTCAGATCGAAGGTTCAAATTTTTGCTAAATAAATTTGAATTAAATAAAATTTGTAGTTGTAAATGATGAAGTTGAAATTAAAACATTTACTTATATTAGATGTTAAAATTCTTGCTCAACACAGTTTAAATAAAGTTTTCTTATATCTGCCACTTTTTCTTAATATTTGTAATTTAAATAATCATTTCGAAAATCAAAACATTTATTCAGATCGAAGGTTCAAATTTTTGCTAAATAAATTTGAAACTATTAAAAATTTGTAAAATAATAATTAATTAATTAATTAATTTTGAACTAATAATTTACTTAACACTATCAACATTTATCAATAGTATGACATAACCTATAAACTCAGTTTCTCAACTTTTGTGTCAATCTAACAATTAATCAATCAATCATAGTTTACGATAATGAAATATCAGTGTACAATTATTTACCTTTATTGTTGTAGTTGTTGTAAATGACGAATCTAAGCACTCCACATTTTCACTACAGACACAGCTGACGATACTTTAACCACACGTGTGAACTTGTATTATGACGCTTTCTTGTTTTTCCAACGCCAAGAACGTTCGAGAAAGACAAAGACAGAGACAAGCATGCGCCGATTCAATGCGCCTAATTCTCTAGCGCTGCGCGCGCAGCTGCGCGCGCAGCACTCTCGTTCGGTGACTCATCGTAACGTTACCGGGCGTTACACTTTTTCATAAGTGACTCCCAGCCGCAACCTAATTTAAGACGTTGTCACGTCAAAAAGAATAAATAATACATTACTAAAATAGTTTTAATAAAATATTTAAATCATTGAAAATGCACTAAAAAGAAATATATAAATATTTCCGCTACACCGCAATTGAACAATTAGATTTATATAAATTAAGATAAAAGAGGCGTGAGGCGATCATCGTATATTGAGGGAAGAGATAAAATACTTTTAGGAAAACATAAAAACTTGTTAGCAAGTTTTTCCATATTAAATCACATTGAGTCAAAATTCATTATGATCATTCCTCACCGCTCTTAATTTGATTCATATAATTCTTATTTAGTCAATGGTGGAAGTTGGAATATTCATTTTTTCTTTTTAATGCATTTTCAAAAAAACCTTTTTCTAAACAATTTTAGGTAATTAATTATATTGTCATAATTTTATATGGAGTTAATATCTAGTGGTTAGGATATTGCGTTGTGGCCCCAATACCCAGGTTCGAATCCAGATCATGGCATCTTTTTTGTTTCATTAGTTTCTATTCTCATGAACACAGCTGGAATCTTAGCGCCTTGACTTTTCTGATATTAGGTAGAATTCTAAACACTTCTTTTATTTATAATTTAAATCTATTTCTACAGATCGCATATATATACTGGAAAGATACAAATTAAAATGAAAGAGCATGACTCATAAGTGTCTAAACCTACCACGGTATTGCCAGTTTATTCTACCAGTACGCTCTATTATTGTATTAAACTGATTGTTATGTTTATAGTCTGTACTTGTTATGAAATACAGAGTAAATGTATTACGATACATTAGGGCGCCATCTGTTATGAAAATTCGAAACTATTATAGACGCGTATGATTCTTTTAAAAATAAAAATCTACTGCCCTTACTGCAATTACTCCTCTCCCATTAATTTTTTCATTGCAGTAAGGGCAGTGGAAATTGTTTTAATTTTAAAAGGATTATACGCGTCTATAATGGTTTCGAATTTTCACAGAGTAAATGTGCTTAAGGAAAATATGGAGATAAGCCTCATGGACTATTGAATATTTATACCTGAATATAAATAACTATTAAATGCATATTTGATGCATAAATATCTTTTCTGTCTAAGGTTTTTAGGAATCAAGATTACTTGCCGTCCAGGGTAAGAACTTGTCTCGTGGAGAAGTCCTTCTACATTATTCTTCTAATTGAAATTGGCCTGTAATTACCTGGGATATACCTGTTCCATGATCGTTGTTATATTGACAGTAGCTAGTGTATGGGAGCTCAGAAGGCCGGCGTGAAGTGTAGCCGCGGCCATCTAGCATGGAGCCAGACATACCTTCCCGCCAAAGCTTCAGTTTCTAAACAGCAGAGGTCTGGCAAATTTATTGAGGAAATTGAACGTCGGCACGTTTTTTAAAATACTCTTTTTCTTTTCCCTTGCGAAATTGGAGTAATCCCCAAATATAAAGGTAGAGAATTAATTGACACCTGAGACGATGAAGGCGCAGTATTAAACCGAATTTAAGGACCAGCGTGTAGTTAAGACTCGGTGACAAATAGGAAATTTTTTTCTATCTTAATTCAAAAGATATTTACTTGAAGGTTAAAAAACATAACTCTCAGGAATAAGTTATTTAGACACAAAAGCAGAAGAGGTTAAGGCTGGCTGTATTGTCTCAATAATTGAAGACTCTGACTCATGACCACTTCACAACATGGACATTGCACTATATCCAGGCAATTGTCGTCATGTCTCGTAACTATGTAGCAGCTAGCCATTACCACTGTTGTCTGACTTGGCAATATATAGCAACTCTTCGTGACTCACTGTCATGGGACCAGGCAAAACCTAACTACCTGGCTACTTATCGTGGTCCTACTATCGTCAGGATGCTGTTATATCTAGACACTCGCCCTGACTAGACAGAACTAGAGTGTGACGAAAGTGCAGCCGGGAACGGTGACTGGACAGGATCGGGACGTGACGAGAGTGGAGTCGGGGACGGTGACTGGACAGCACCGGGACATGACGAGAGTGGAGTCAGGGACGGTGACTGAACAGCACCGGGACGTGACGAGAGTTGTGTCGGGGACGGTGACTAAACAGCACCGGGACATGACGAGAGTGGAGTCAGGGACGGTGACTGAACAGCACCGGGACGTGACGAGAGTTGTGTCGGGGACGGTGACTGGACAGCACCGAGACGTGACAAAAGTGAAGTTGGGGACGGTAACTGGAAAGCACCAGGACGTGACGAAAGGGCAGCCGGGAACGGTGACTGAACAGGATCGGGACGTGACGAGAGTGGAGTCGGCAACGGTGACTGGACAGCACCGGGACGTGACGAGAGTGGAGTCTGGAAAGGTGACTGGATATCACCGGTACGTAACGAGAGTGAAGTCGGGGACGGTGACTGGAAAGCAACGGGACGTGACGAGAGTGGAGCCGAGGACCGTGACTGGAGAGCACCGGGACGTGACGAGAAAGTAGTCTGGAACAATGACTGGAAAGCACCGAGTCGTGACGAGAGTGGAGTCGGGGACGGTGACTGGACAGCACCGAGACGTGACGAGAGTTGTGTCGGGGACGGTGACTGGGCAGTACCGGGACGTGACGAGAGTTGTGTCGGGGACGGTGACTAAACAGCACCGGGACATGACGAGAGTGGAGTCAGGGACGGTGACTGGACAGCACCGAGACGTGACAAAAGTGAAGTTGGGGACGGTAACTGGAAAGCACCAGGACGTGACGAAAGGGCAGCCGGGAACGGTGACTGAACAGGATCGGGACGTGACGAGAGTGGAGTCGGCAACGGTGACTGGACAGCACCGGGACGTGACGAGAGTGGAGTCTGGAAAGGTGACTGGATATCACCGGTACGTAACGAGAGTGAAGTCGGGGACGGTGACTGGAAAGCAACGGGACGTGACGAGAGTGGAGCCGAGGACCGTGACTGGAGAGCACCGGGACGTGACGAGAAAGTAGTCTGGAACAATGACTGGAAAGCATCGAGTCGTGACGAGAGTGGAGTCGGGGACGGTGACTGGACAGCACCGAGACGTGACGAGAGTTGTGTCGGGGACGGTGACTGGGCAGTACCGGGACGTGACGAGAGTGGAGTCAGGAAAGGTGACTGGAAATCACCGGTACGTAACGAGAGTGAAGTCGGGGACGGTGACTGGAAAGCAACGGGACGTGACGAGAGTGGAGCCGAGGACCGTGACTGGAGAGCACCGGGACGTGACGAGAAAGTAGTCTGGAACAATGACTGGAAAGCACCGAGTCGTGACGAGAGTGGAGTCGGGGACGGTGACTGGACAGCACCGAGACGTGACGAGAGTTGTGTCGGGGACGGTGACTGGACAGCACCGAGACGTGACGAGAGTTGTGTCGGGGACGGTGACTGGGCAGTACCGGGACGTGACGAGAGTTGTGTCGGGGACAGTGACTGGACAGCACCGGAACGTGATGAGAGTGGAGTCGGGAACGGTGACTGGAAAGCACCGAGTCGTGACGAGAGTGGAGTCGGGGACGGTGACTGGACAGCACCGAGACGTGACGAGAGTTGTGTCGGGGACGGTGACTGGACAGCACCGAGACGTGACGAGAGTTGTGTCGGGGACGGTGACTGGGCAGTACCGGGACGTGACGAGAGTTGTGTCGGGGACAGT